>LPNX010695074.1:42326-143799 GCA_001517045.1 Pseudotsuga menziesii
CTTCTTGGATGGCATAGGAAGCTTTTTATTTGAACACAAGAAGGCTGCATATCCTCCTTTGCCTTTCAGGTTGGGGAGTTATAAGTTTACCAGAGTGAAGAAGGCGGATGAATTTGTGGAGGAATTGGAAAAGTTTCATTTTGGTGAAATGCCCTTCCATAGGAATGACTCCCACAACAAGGTTGCTGAGCACTGCAAAGAGGCCAATGTCCACTTTTAATACACCCACCATTGGGACAGAGAAGAGTCCGTATTCCACAGTGCATTGAACATAACAGCCTTGAGGAAAAGGTTCAAAAAGAAGATCACCACCAAAGGTGGAAAGGGGCAGGATGAGCAAGAAAAGGTCGAGGAGGAAACCAGGAAAAGAAATGAAGAATCCCAAAGGTTAGCCCAAGAAGTCGAGGGGTGGCTGAAGGGAGAAGAAGAAGAGAAAAGAAGAGCTGCATAAGAGGAAGCCAGAAAAGCGGAAGAAGACACCAGACTTGAAGAAGAAGAAAGAAAAAGGAAGCTAGATGAGAAGCTTCAGAAACAGGAGGCATAGAGGATGAAGCTGACCCAGACAGCGACAGAACAGTCAGCCTCTGACATCGCTGACATTCAGACCCAGGACGTGGAGAATCCCGATGTGCAAGACCCAGAAGTACCTGTTGTCAGCACACCTGGACAGTCTATAGTTCCCACACTTAGACTGGTCCCCTTTGAACAGAAGATAGGGGAAGAAGTCATTGATTTTAATTGACAAGGAAAGAAAAAGGATAGTGAAAAGAACTGAAAAGAAGGTTGAAACAGGGGGTCTGTCCAGGAAGATGATAACTGATACGACCATTGTATACGAAATAGACCAAGATCCCAGATTCACTATTAAAGCAGGGGTTGCATTGATCCACACCGCAGAGGAAAATGTAGATAAGATAATGACTGATCTAGAGCAGTCTAAGAAGTCTTCTTCTCAACTAAAAGACAAACTAAGAAAGGAAACAGAAGAAAACAACAAGTTGAAGAGAAAATTTGAAGATGTGCAAAAGGAGATAAAGTCTTCAAAGGCTGAATTGCAGGTTCTCTAAGCAGAAATAAGATCTATGGAGACCACCCAGGAGTGTCTCAAGAGAATACAACAAGAATATCAAGAGTTAAGGGCAAAGAAGGAACAGCTGCTAGGAAAGATAGAGGATCTAGAGTTGCAAAAGACCACCTTGGAGGCGAATGAGAGGCAATCTCAGGAACAAGAGAAAAAACTTCAAGAGAAGATTACATCTCTGACAGCAGCTTTGGAGGAAGATAAAGAACAGAAGGTTAATCTCCAACATTTTAAGGAACATGTGCTAGCACAAAAGGCCAAGATGCTCCAGCTGCAGACGGCCATAGAAGATGAGAGATGCAAGGTTTTGCAAATAGATGGTCGGTTGGAAGAGATTTTGGAGACCTCCTCGTATTTTGTTGATAAATCTTAGGACATCCTAGAAGTCTTGACAGCAAGGATGGCAAGACTAGAGGACAATGACGAAGTTCCTGCAGAGCTGCCCTTGAAAGATCGACAGACCCTTAAGCAGGAGTATGACTTACTGGAGTTTGCTATTAACACAGCCGAGGAATTCAAAAAGGCTATTAGAAAGATGAAAGGAGCATCTACAAAATTCTTCAGAAGGCTCCTAATTACCTATAACCGGTGCCAAGTAGAAGCTGAACAAAGACTGGATGCTTTTTCGGACCACAACTTGTTTGTGGAAATTTTGCAAAAAAAGTACCAAGAAGAGGAAAGCAAAATATAGCACATTAAAGCTCTCGATGAGCAGACCTTAAGGAATGAGGTAGATCATTCCGCAGTCAGTGTGCAGCTATTAGAAGATCAACTTTGTTTGAGTGCAGCCATAATTGAAGCCATCAAGAACCAGGCTGCAAAGTTTGAGATAAATATTCATTTTTTGGAACCTTCTGAGTTTGAAGGCCTCGCCTTAGAGGCTTTAGCTTGGAAGAAATTTCTAAATGCCCAAGCGGGACCCTCCTCGTGAATATTGGTTCATTTTTTGTAATATGTTGTAATTTTGTAAGCACTTAGTGAAAGCAAAGTCTTGGAAGGCAAAAAATTGGGGAAGCCCAAGAGCTATTCGTAGGCAGCCCAACAGTCTTATTCTTTTTGTATAAATATAAAGGACTTAGAAGAACAAGAGGATTTTTCCCAGTAAGACAAGTAAGGAGATATTGTAAGAAGAACTACTTTTTTTTGCAATAAAGAATTATTGTTTGCCTGTCAGGGAAAGTTTGGTGGGACATTCAAATGTTATGCTATGGATTGGTGGAAGATGAACTATTTCGTTTTTCAGTTTTTTCCATTAACTATGAGATCATTCTAACTCTGAGGGCCTATGATCTTGTTTGAATGATTTCTGGTTTATTCTATGAAATTACCACCATGAGTAATGAATGTTGTTCATGAGCAATTAGCTATCCGATTGTCTAAATATCTTTAATAGTTCATGTGTTGTGTGAAGGAATATCAGCTATCTGTAATTTCTCTTTATAATGCATGTACAATATACATTACTCATTGATAAGTTGCATTTTGGCTCCCCGGGGATAGGTAGATAGTTAGATTTACTTTATTTCTATGTATGTGATTTAGATGCTTGTGAGTTCTAAGACGAAAGGTAAGAACCTGCGCATCACTTTGTGACTACTCCTTGCATCCTTTATCACCTTGCATGTTAATTAGGCACGTGCATATCATACTTTAAGTAAAAATACAGAAACATATATGGTGGACCGGGCTGCAACCAGTAAACCCTTTTAGGTTTGTTACTTGACCTACGGTAGCCGGACCGCAAACTAGACAGATTCCCTACACCAAATAGTCACGGGCTAGTTGGAAACGTTGACTAGGGAGAATCCCCTGTTGTTGCCGCCTGCAAATTTCCAGGCCTCAACAATTTCTGGCGCTAGAAGGAGGGCCGCCAGTGCATGGCTGGCCAAGGAAACCTATTTTCCCAAGATTACCCCACGAGCAATATTTTGGAAGAACTTGTAGAAGCAGACTTACAGGTTTTGGTTCCACCTTTGAAGTAAGTAAGCCCGGTTTCACCTTACGTTGCTCCTTACTCAGATTCCTATTCTCTCACCTTTGCTCATGGCTGGTATAAATGTGAATCATCCCAACCCACTGCCGGCTTGGAAAGCTAGATCACCTTTGAACCTAACACCTCCATTGCATAACCTACCTCAAGATTTTGAGAAGTTGCTGCCTAAGTTTGATCCCGATGAAAAGATTGCTATGGATGACCGCTTGCAAAGCTTCTATTTAGCAATAGAAGGGTTAAGGGCTGGGGAGTACGAGGATGTTGTCTGTAGATTGTTCTCACATACCCTTAAAGGAGCAGTAGCATCCTAGTATTTCGGTTTTCCTGCAAACTCTATTCCCGATTGGGACATCTTCGAAAGGATTTTCAGAAGTAAATACGCAGCCCAAAAGACACATGCGTCACTAATGAAAGGTCTTGTTTTTTTTTTAAAGAAAAGAATGAGAAGGTACATTATTTCACTCAAAGGTTTTCAACATACCTCAAGAACTTTTCTGAAACTGACAGACCCTCAGACAAGGTCTTAATTGAATATTATACCTCGGCCCTGGGACCTGAGCTGGCCATGTTTGCCAAAATGAAGGCCAGACCTACATTAGCAGAGACTTATGAAGAGGCAGAAAGGGTAGAGGCTGAAAGGGAAAGTATAGAAGATTATCCCGAGCTACCTAAGGAAAAAACTGTCAGGAGAAGAGCCTTATTGCTGTCTAAAACTAAAGAGGAGCAATCACATGATTTTGAGGGAATGCTAAAAATGATTCAAAAACTCTCCAACCGAATAATAGATCTAGAGAAAGAAATGGAAGTTCAGAAAACTTATAAACCCTACTACCAAAAAAGGGAGGATAACAACCAATTGAAAATCCCTCCACCTAATTCAACATCAATGAATATAAAAGAGGTAGGGGGGGGACAATTTCTGCACTTTTCACCAACAACCTCATTCTGAAAAGAATTGTCCTCAATGGTTAAATCCGATGACATTGGTAATGAACCAACTCTTGGATTCTAAATTGACAAAAGACAGCAAGGGAAAAGAAAAGAATAATAAGACCATAGAGAAACAAGAAGAGGATACCATGTTCTTATGGGATGGTGTCTCGCTTTTCGATACAGAAGGAAGCATTCTTAAACCCGAAAACATACCAACAGCAACAAAAGACATGGATCTGATAATTAAAGACCATGCAACAATTTCAAAGATTAAGAAGTTGCAAAAGAATGTCAAAAGATAGATAAATGACAATGTTAAAGATGAAACACCCGAAGTCACTACTGTCAACCAGGAAACAGAGAAAACCGACAAACAGGCCAAGCTTATGGAAGGACAAGTAGATGTTAACAAAGAAAACACTGAAAAATTGAGGAGCCTAAAAACCAACCGAGGGAAGAAGACATCGAACCAAGTTGGGAAGAAAAAGCTAAAACCGCACCTTTTCTTTTGACTCTAGAAATACTGAATCATAATGTGCATAATTGCTTGGTAAATTCTGGATCATCAGTAAATGTTATGCCACTCGAAGTCTGCAAAAATATTAATGGGCAGCCAAATCCTACAGCCTGGGAGGTAGTGCAACTGGACAGAACAAGTGTCAAAGTAGTGGGAGAAATGAAGAATGTTCTCATACGCTTATCTGCAAATAATAAGATTTGTCAATTTATTGACATTATGGTGGTGAACATACCGGATGGATATGGGCTTATTCTGAACCGAGATTGGTCTGCCAAGTTAAAGGGTTATTTTGCTTCAGACTGGTCTCATTTATGGTTACCTCATAAGGGTACCCCAAACCAGATTAAAATTTTGAGAGAACCTTACATGAAACATACCATCACTAAGCTGGGGCAAGGAAATGAATCTGCCAATTATGTCCTGGGAAATTATCTAACAGAGCTTGAATTAAGACATCATACCTCAAGAAAGGCCAGTTCTAGGATTGACGCTCAGTCTGAGCTCCTTCAACTTCCTCGGGCTGATAAGGATGACTGTAGACTAGTAGACATGGTTTCGATTTCAAAAATACAACAATTATACCATGGATAGGTTTTGATCTACACTATAGCCTAGCCCTTTCACTCGTTAGATTGAAGAATTTTTAAGGGTGGGCACACAATTTTCTTTCTCATTTTGTACATAAATAAATGGATGTTGTTTTCCTTTTTGGTTTAATGCTTCGATGCTGTTTTATTTTGGTTTAAATCTTTGTTGCTAGTTATTTTGGTTTTGAATAAAGAGACAAACTTTTGGTTGCAATGGAAACATCAGGGTTCTTAATTAACTGAAATCTTGAGCAAGAGACTCTGCGTTTAACCAATATAATGTCTTCTAGTAGGAAGTGTTCCTAATTGGCCATGCATTCATTGAAGTCCTACTTAACCCCTTGTAAATAACTCAGAATTCAGAGGTCTGGAATACTATTTCGAGGCTCCGTCCATTTCACATTTAAAATGTCCAAGGGAGTGATGGCGAAGGACCCACGGAGAGGAAGCAAGGTAAACAGTTTACTATATATAAATGATCCCATGCCATGATTTTAGAAAGCCTAAAGGCCATCAAGAGTCAGAACTCCTTAAAGAAACAATCCATATCAAAGCAAAGTATCGGAAACATGAATTTCAAATTGCCAAAAGTTCCTCTTCGTCCATGAGATGAAAAGTAAATTCTTCTCTCACACAAAAGGACACAATGGATAGAGGAGCCTAAATAAAATTCAGAAAGAAAGGCAGATGGAGGACTCAAAAGAACTAAAGTTCAAATGGCACAAAAGTGCAATGGCATGGGAATGAGGAACAAAGGGGATAGTGTTATTTACCATATGTTACAATCCTGTGGTGTCCAAGCTAGAAACTACCTAAGGACAGGGGTAAAATAAATCTCACTTATTAGGCCTCAAAAGAGTTATTCAGACTGGCAAATATTTTGAGTATCTCACTACCCAAAGAATGGACTGCTTCTCAATGATTTAAATGCATGAGTTAGCCAACTTAGGAATACAAGCATCTAGAAGAATTCAACTTAGAGCTAGACAGTCTTTTATTGGGAAGAAGTTAAGTCAGAAATCTGGGGTTCACTAGGTAGTTGCCAATTGTTGTAGCTACAACATTTTCCCAAAATTCAAAAAATTTCGGGACCCTCCTCTTGCTTATTTTGGTTCATTTTTTGATTTGGTTTGATGATTCTCCAGAAATATTATTCCTAATGCCAGAAATGTTTCATTAAATGTTTCAATTTACCTTGCCATCAAATGCATTGTTGAGTATTTGAGTCGAAAGTTTAGTCATTTGCGCTTCCGCCGTTGCGGAAGAGTGATAAGCAACTAGCTCCGATATTTTTCTTCGATGAACTCTATCTCAATCGGCTGTCATCTGGTTTTCCATCAGGACATATTGTCTCTAAGTCTTCCGCAATGGAGGATGGCGCATCACCTCAATTTATTTGATCTTAGAACCAATTGGTTCCTAAGCACAGTGAAACTAAACCAGAGTGATTTCACGAAGTTCAAAAAGGAAATCTTGGACTCCTTGAATGAATATAAGCAGAAGACCATATCAATGAAATTGTTTCTCCTGAAGCTCAAAGACAAGGACAAAGAGTTGCGAGATCAAATGAAAGACAAGGATGCTGAAATTGAACAATTAAAGATTGAATTAATCAATCAAAAGGTAGAATCAGAAAATCCTACAAAAGAGCTTGAAGAAACTAGAGAGGTCAATCATGATCTGAAGACTCGGCTGGAGGAAGCCAAGAGGACAGAAGAAATATTGAAGAGTCGGCTAGAAGAAAAGGAGGAGACAATCCAGAAGCTGGAATTGGAGGTAGTTGGTCTTAGGAAGAAAGGTAAGAATAATGAAGCCTTGGTCAAGCTCCAGGACAATTCAATTGTCCTAGATAAGATCTTAGATTGCCAAAGATCTCCACTCAACAAATCTGGTCTTGGTTACAAGAAGAACAAAGAAAAATCTAAAGATGAGGCTTGGTCTCTGAAGACCCCAGAAGCAGGTCCATCAACGTCCAAATTTGTTCCACATACACCTGCACATAACAACAAGGAGTTAGGTCTATTCCTCAAAGCAACTTCATAAACAAAGAAACTCCAATATCCAGGTATGAAAGTGACTTCAATGGTTATTGTTATTTTTGTTCTAACTTTGGTCATAAGGCTATGGATTGTAGTTTCTATGGAAGAAGAAGGGCTGGAAGCCCCAATGAATCAGTTAGATGTTGGGCATGCAATCAAGTCGGACATGTTGCTGCCAAATGTCACACATTGAGATGCTACACCTGCAATGGGTTTGGACACAAAGCCCATGAATGTGCTAGTCAAAGAAGTCAACCAAGAAGAAGTACTCCATACACATCAACAAGAAGATTTGAAGATCAGAAGACAAATGTCTAAAATTAGGGACACTCTCAGGCATGGAGAAATGAAGTTGATCAAAGAAGTGTTGGAAGCTCCAACAGCTTAGTCAGATGTTGGTCATGCAACAATGTTGGTCACATTGTTGTACATTGTCGTACGATGAGGTGTTATAGCTACAGTGGCCTTGGGCACAAAGCTCAAGATTGTTGGAGTACACGGAAACAACCCTTGAGAAACTACCTATACAGCTCATCAAGGAAAGCCAGTACAAATGAAGGAACAAATGCTCAAAGGACAGATGTCAAGAAGCAAGTATGGATGAGGAAGACCGAGCAGTTGCAAATAGGAGAAGTTGATCAGAGCAAGGAGGATGGATGCCATATGGAAAGCCAAGTGTAAGGTCTCTCAAAGACCTTAACACACCTTGAGTTCATTAGGATGGAGAATGAACTCAAAGGAAATATGATAGTTACTCTAGGCATACAGACAGGTCCTAGGATCGTGCATATTGACAGGGAGAGCAGTCAGTAGTGATCAGAGATTTCAAACACAGGCATGTGGACACCTTTTGCCATTGATTCCAAAGGGGGAGAAATGAAAACAAAGGGAGAGATGAAGACAAAAGGGGAGCATGCTCATAGGGGGAGCATGAGTTGTTGTCATCAATGACAAAGGGGGAGATTGTTGAAGAAATTGTCATTGATGCCAACATGGACTTGCAGTGGCTCCATGAGATGTCATTGATGCCACCAAGTCCCACCTGCAGTGCCTAGACCCACAAGTTGGTCATGAAGCCCCCACACACTTAGATGTGTCATTTGATGTTTCTGGAGCCCCACTGCTTGCACTTGATGTAGACCTTGATGAAATTGTACCCTTGAAGATGTCCTTCAAGCCCTTGAAGTCATTGTAGCTCTAGAAGAAGGTTGATGATGATGTATGGTCTCCCTTGTGGTTAAATGGCATGATGAAACACACCCTTGCATATGGTGGCTTGGGTCTTGAACCCACACATATGGAGGAGCTTTTGGACATTCCTGATGACATGATGGCACTTCGATGAAGACATGGCAAGAAGGACATGACCATGAAGAACATGGCACTCAGACACTTGCTTGCATGTTATGGGACACTTGCTTGTTCTTGATGATGACCAAGCCCACCTTGAAGATGATACCAACTTATTTGAAGAAGCCCACGTAAGGACACCTAAGTCAGCTCCATCAAAGTATTAATATTTAATTTAAAACTTTAAATTGTTGAGTCAGCTCCAAAGTCAAATTAAAAATAGCAGGTCGGCCCAGAATAAAAAATCCAGCAGGTCGGCTCCAAAAGATTAAAAAAATAATACTATTTTATCAGGTCGGCTCCATAAAATATGGGTGAAAATTAGTATAAATAGAGCATGAGTGCTCTCATTTGATAGTGAAAAATTTCAGATGGATAAGTAGCTCTGAATTTCGGAGGTCTCTGAGGCAGCTTTTGGAGAAGGAGCAGCAGTCAATGGTCTATAACAGACCCGAATTTTACAGCATCATTTTTTATTTTTATTTTTGGTGGAATTTCGAGGTCTGAGGTCAAAAGCCAATGAAGAAAATTCGGGTGAGGAGCAGACCCAAATTTAGCAGCATTAGGAGCAGCCAATGAAGTTTTGCAGCAATTTGTTTTGTTCTTGTAGCCCTAATTCTGGAATTGAAATTGCATGAAGTAAACTTGTGGAGCATCCATCTGTGTTTTATGGACTGGTGTTTTCAGTCAATTAGTGAAGAAAAGTTGATTCTGTGGAGCTGTTGATGGCCTAGCAGCGCTCCCATAAAACTGATCTGATGTAGGGTTACAGCAGAGTTTGCACAAATTTTAAACAATTTTTTTTTTGGGGGGTGGGTTGAAACAATGCTACGACAGCCAGAGGTAATGAACCACGATAACGTACATGTATTCTCAGCTGGCTGCTATATTTTGAAGAGTATCCATGCCCAGGTTTAAAGAAAAAGTGAAGAGCTCTATTCTTGTGAAATTAGTAGTCTGTAAAGAGGTCATGCCAATCTGAGTTTCTTGTTGTTAAGCAACCATATCATACAGGGGTTACTCTTCAACGTTGTCCACATTAACTAGTGCCATTCTGCTCCAAATCTTGACTCTTGAGGTGGCTATTTTTTCTCTCTAAGAAATTGCAAGCTACAGGATATATTTCGTGGAGTACCAGTCAATTTTAGTGTGACACTGAGACTGTTATTTATGAGTTATGGAGGCCATAATTTGAAGGGATGATCCTGTTGGTGAATACATCTTATAACTGGGTGTTCAACTCCAACTTTGGCAACTGTCAACTCCACCAGCAAGTTGTTCGTAGACCCCCTTTTGGCTGTGCATCTTGTAAAGGGGAACTGTTTATCATTTAAAAATCAGTGTTTGCAGTAACAAAAGTACTTGCAGCAACTCAACAAAGAAGTGTATCTACAACAATAGAGGTTAAGGTCTACCGTCTAACCTTCTTACACAGCACAGAGTTTGTGGTGAAGTTCTTACTGCTGGTAGTCCTGAACTTTCACACCTAGTCCTGAGTTAGTGTAAGGAATCCACTGAAGTATTGATAAGTTAATACACAGTCTGAATGATATGTGTTGATAACCGGATGATGAAGATAATAAATAGTCAAGGTTAATGAGGGGTAAACAGTCGGAGCCCTTTGGGTTAATTGTTCCTTCTTGCTGGTCCAAGAGTGATTTATTGTTTGGAGGTTTTCTCAGCCATATCAACAGTCTGAGCTCTCTCTTCACAGTTAAAATTGCACAACAGTTCGAGGTTGCATACACAGTCATGGTTTTGGCATGATGTAGGATTCATCCTCAGCATATACTCAGTCTAGTTTTCACAAACATCTTGTGAGTATAAAGAGCAGTTGTTTGGGAATACGAGACTGTAGAAGTCTATGAAGCAACGAATAAGATGCATGGGAACATCTTTGATTGAGAAGACCTCTTATTGATTGGCATAACCAACAAACGAGTAAGTATTTTATCTTGGCAGAATATATATGAAGCAAGATTTTGGCTAGTATCAGTATACCTGAACAGATCCTTGAAGTTTTGGCATAAAAAAGATTCTTCAAGTTTTGGTATGAAGAGATTCTTGAATTCCTGTGTATGAGCAATGAGCAATGCATTGGCATAAACAAATTCTTGATGAAAAAACAGACCTGTGATGAATTGGCTTTAGTACATAGATTATTGTCTTGATCATTGGCATAATTTTAATGGCATAATCAGAGTATGAGCAAATTCTTGAGCAATAGATTTGACAGGGTTATGACATGATTTGATGAAAGCAGTGAAGATGCTTGATGACTTGACACAATGACAAAGTTTGTGTAAAGCATGCTATAGGACTTATGTTGTTGATGATGGTGCAAGTAAACTACAGTATTGATGTACACAAACAGTCCCAGATCAAATTGCAGACCTACAGAGATAGTTCTGGTTTGAAGTCTTCTCCAACCACTGCAAACTGTCCACTTGTACAGCAGCAGACATATACAGGCTTGACAGATGAAACCTTTGCATGAATGAGTGAGAGCAGCAGTAAAGAATTATGATCAGAGAGCAATGAGCTGTGTTGACCAGCAGAAGAAGTACTGATCAGAGGATAATTTGCAACAGTAGATGGCCAGCAGTAGTGTTGATGAGCAGTTGACCAGCAACAACAGAGATGAGCAGACCTTGATGACTTGGCAGTATTGAAGAGCTAGTGTTGATGAACATCGAATATTGAGAAGTGCGTTGCAGTAGTATTGATGAGAGTGTTGAGCAAAGGATCAGCAGTATTAACAAGCAGCAAGACAGATTGAAGAAACAGATAAGTTGTGAGCTTTAACTGTAAAAGCAAGCTTGTCTTGCTGTTGAGGTTATGATACCTCAAACCCTTCTTAGCGGGGTCTAAGAAAACCAGGCAGGGTCTTGGATGCAGATTAGGTGCTCTATGTATCAGTAGGTGTTGATTTTACCTAACGGTTGTAGCCGGACCACAACTAATACAAAAAGATTACAAAATTACTTTGTGTTGTGTTCTTTTGTGTTATGGTTCTTGATGATTTAAATGCTATGATATGTGAATAATGAAGTTTATGAAATGATTATGAGATTGGATGAATGATGAATTGGTAGTTAATCGTGACAAGCTAAGAAAAGTTTTATTATTGCTTTACACTGATTCACCCCCCCTCTCAGTGTCTAATATACAACAAGAATATCAGGAGTTAAGGGCGGAGAAGGAACAGCTACTAGGAAAGATAGAGGATCTAGAGCTGCAAAAGACCACCTTGGAGGTGAATGAGAGGCAATCTCAGGAACAAGAGACAAAACTTCAAGAGAATATTGCATCTCTGACAGCAGCTTTGGAGGAAGCTAAAGAACAACAGGTTAATCTCCAACCTTTTAAGGAACATGTGCTGGCACAAAAGGCCAAGATGCTCCAGCTGCAGATGGCCATAGAAGATGAGAGATGCAGGGTTTTGCAAATAGATGGTCGGTTGGAGGATATTTTGGAGGCCTCCTCGTATTTTGTTGATATATCTCAGGACATCCCGGAAGTCCTGACAGCAAGGATGGCAAGGCTAGAGGACAATGACGAAGTTCCTGCAGAGCTGCCCTCGAAAGATCGACAGACCCTTAAGCAGGAGTACGACTTACTGGAAATTGCTATTAACACGGCCGAGGAATTCAAAAAGGCTATTAGAAAGATGAAAGGAGCATGTACAGAATTCTTCAGAAGGCTCCTGATTACCTATAACCGGTGCCAAGTAGAAGCTGAGCAGAGACTAGATGCTTTTCCGGACCACAACTTGTTTGTGGAAATTTTGCAGAAAAGGTACCAAGAAGAGGAAAGCAAAATACAACACATTAAATCTCTCGATGACCAGACCTTAAGGAATGAGGTAGATCATTCCGCAGTCAGTGTGCAGCTATTAGAAGATCAGGTTCATTTGAGTGTAGCCAGAATTGAAGCCATCAAGCACCAGGCTGCAAAGTTCGAGATAAATATTCATTTTTTGGAACCTTCTGAGTTTGAAGGCCTCGCCTTAGAGGATTTAGCTTGAAAGAAATTTCTAAATGCCCAAGCGGGACCCTCCTCGTGAATATTGTTTCATTTTTTGTAATATGTTGTAATTTTGTAAGCACTTAGTGAAAGCAAAGTCTTTGAAGGCGAAACGTTGGGGAATCCCAAGAGCTATTCGTAGGCAGCCCAACAGTCTTATTCTTTTTGTATAAATATAAAGGACTTAGAAGAACAAGAGGATTTTTCCCAGTAAGACAAGTAAGGAGATATTGTAAGAAGAACTACTTTTTTTTGCAATAAAGAATTATTGTTTGCCTGTCGTAGAAATTTTCGTGGGACATTCAAATGTTATGCTATGGATTGGTGGAAGATGAACTATTTTGTTTTTCAGTTTTTTCCATTAATTGTGAGATCGTTCTAACTCTGAGGGCCTATGTTCTTGTTTGAATGATTTCTGGTTTATTCTATGAAATTACCACCATGAGTAATGAATGTTGTTCATAAGCAATTAGCTATCTGATTGTCTAAATATCTTTAATAGTTCATGTGTTGTGTGAAGGAATATTAGCTATCTATAATTTCTCTTTATAATGCATGTACAATATACATTACTCATTGATAAGTTACATTTCGGCTCCCCGGGGATAGGTAGATAGTTAGATTTACTTTATTTATGTGTATGTGACTTAGATGCTTGTGAGTTCTAAGATGAAAGGTAAGAACCTACGCATCACTTTGTGACTACTCCTTGCATCCTTTATCACCTTGCATGTTAATTAGGCACGTGCATATCATACTTTAAGTCAAAATACAAAAAAATATACGGTGGACCGAGCCGAAACCGGTAAACCCTTTTAGTTTTGTTACTTGACCTACGGTAGTCGGACCGCAAACCGGACGGATTCCCTACACCAAACAGTCACGGGCTAGTTGGGAACGTTGACTGGGGAGAATCCCCTGCTGTTGCCGCCTGTGAATTTCCAGGCCTCAAGAGGTCATAAAGCACATGTTTATTCTGTATGCCTCTATTACAAAGAAAACATTCAGGTATGAGTTTTTTTTTGTGATTCTGATTTATGTTATTCAGCTAGAAGAATGCTTGTTTTTCAAGAAGACACTTATTCTCTGGCTATAATGATTCCCCATGCTAAAGTTTTGTTTTTCTCTTTTAATGTATCATTTTATTTTCCCAACAACTATTGATCAAAAGATAAAGGCTTAGTTATATTATTTGATGAGTTTAAGGGTTGCTTACAATGTTCATAGCCATCGGTGCACTACTGTGGCTTATATCACTGAAAGTGTCACATGCCCCAATTTTGCAAAATAATATTATCTTATTTTGATTTTATTCCAAGACATTATGTTAAATTTAATGCTAAGTTGTCAATGATGACTCAGCAGAGTCAAGGATATTGAATGTAATTCTGAATATTTTAATTTTAAATAAATAAAAGTGGAGACAACAGCTTGGGAGAGTTGTTAAAAAGAGTGTTACTGGTCAATTTGGTGGAGGAGACTAGGTGGAGAGAAAATAGACAAGTGGCAAGATCCTCAAACACTTTCAATGTTGCAGGTGGCAACCTCCCTACATTTGGGGTCATGATCCCCCAAGAAAGTGGGATCAGATTAGGTGGCTCAATTAATGAGAACTAACCCAAAAAGACCTAGGCAATCTTAATAAAAAATCCCATTGAAGAGAGTTGAGGCTGCTCATTCCAGGAGAAGAATCATTCAGGTGAATGTACTTCAAGGAATTCATTGGGAAGGGAATTTTTGTGGAAGGTGTTTGAGGGGTAAACTGCAGGAAGTGATCTAGTACAACTTTCCATGCTGAAAGATCTTGTTGCAGAGTGCAGAGTTGGTACTGAGTCATTGGACTAGTACTTTGTTGTTTGATCCATCCAGTTCCAGCCAAGGAGACTAGGAACAGGCTCGAGGGTCCTGAGAAGACGTTGTTTGAGTGCTCTCCAGGAGTTGGTAAGGAGGAACGGCCTCCCAACGCTGTTGTCATCCAGCTTTAAAAATAGGTTCTACTATCTTTTAATTTATGTGTTAAAATTTATATCTGAGTATGAACAATTAATGAATGATTTATATGTTATGTAGTGAACTATTAAGCTTGAAATCTCTTAGTTGTTTTAATGTTGAATCTGTACTTTGATGAAAAATAATCCTACCTGTGTTTTTCCCATCTGGAGTAAACCAGATCGTACTCTAGCATAGGTAGTGTGTTTAAAATGAATGAAGTATGATAAGAATCTGAAATGAATAGAGTACTTATGCTTTTCAGAGTATTGAAATCTTTTCTTTCAGTAGATAGATGCTTCTAGAAAGAATATTAATCTGTTTAGTAGGGTTGTTGTTAGATCCAGACAGTGTATTAAGAATACTAGAAAAAGAACAGGATCATATTATTTTACTAATAGCAATGTGTTATAGTATAGAGGTTATTCTTTTACACGGTATGTTCTTTTGTAAACTATACATCTACACTGAAATAGAAGAAATAGAAATGTCAGTTAAATGCTTATTATTTATGTTAAGTAAGAAAGTAAATATAGTTCTGTTAGTTTATATCTTTTCCTGATAATAATAGTTATTTTATCTGCAACTAACTGAACTCTAAGTAAGGATTGGTAACCTAATTAAATTCTTAAGATAAACTAATTTGAGACAAAGAATATAATAAATAAGAACTTAAAAACTCTTGCAGTATTATTTTTCTTAGAGTTAAAATAATTAAAAGACAGTAGTAACCTATGCATAAGTATTATTAATAAAGAACTGTCCTTACACACTTACAAACAAATTATATGTAAAGGAGTATTGACAGGCATGAAAATTCTTATTTCTTTCACCAAGCTTACAAGAATAATCTTATCAAATAAACTAAACTATTATAGACTGTTCTCGGTTTTTATTAATAATATCTTTATGTGAAAATAAACTTAAGAGAATACAGTATTCACAAATAATATTATTATTAATACAAATAATATTATTATTAACAATAAACAATATTTTTTATAAATTAGTAATTCTTTTAAACAATCTGAAAAAATCTTGTGACAGTAATCAAATTAACAAAAGAGCAATACAGAAATTATTACTATAAAAGTTAAATGGGTAAAAACCCTAGCTCATGTTTGTAAGCAAAATCTATCTGTATTCTTATATACATTAGTAACCTAGGATAAACCATAAGAATAGTTCTTCTTAACCATTAAAAGAACCAACTAAATTCATTTCACAGGAATAAAATACATTACTGAACAACATAAACAAAATGTACACTTATAAAAGAAATTGTGTCTTTTCATTTTACTAACAGTATGTATCTATAAAAGTAAATGACAGGGTTGAAACCCAAATACATATATTATAATTATAAATGCCAGTATATCAAAGTTATAGACCAAATTAATTAGACTATGTAATTACTAAACAAATGGGTTATTATAAATTACTTGCAGTCCTTTATGGACAAACAGAAACACAGTAATAATTTTTATAAATTAGAATTTCCACAGTACTATCTATTACTAGTTAACAGTCAACAAAATAAGTAATAAAAATTGTTAAACACTAAATAGAATAATTTATTTCAAAACGAGGGTTTCCACAGGATAAACCCTAGCTCATAAACTGTAAGCAAAAACGAGTAAGGATTACAACTAAACAATGACTGTATGTATCAGTCTTAAAAACCTTAATTATAAACTCTTACAGAGTACAAAACTTCATTTACAGTGGAGAAGGGTAAAAACCCTAATTATGCAGAGCGTAAGGTTAAACATTTGTTAAATCAAAAAAATCCTAAAGACAGAACTGTCTTTACAAAAACCATTAATTTAAACATGCCGTAAAGCCAAACATCAAACTAAATACATTTCTCAGTTAAACCGAGTCTACCCATCGACTAGCGAGGGTTTAAAACTGGGTATTTCAACAAACAACCTGTAAAATCAAACCACATAACTTATGGCGAGTCGAGGAAGGCTTCCCCAAAACCCTGGTGATTCCAATGACCACCCTGTTACAAGTAGGGTGAAAACCTAACACATGGACGACGGAGCTTACCCGAACTAAGCCACGAGCCACGACTTCCACTGGTTGACTGCTTACTATCTCCACCGTGGAAGCATATAGTGGAGAGCACCTGCAAGGAGTTTAAAAGACTACTGTTAGTAAACATATATCTATTTGTGCCACGGTAACAGCAACAACAATTGCAGCAAAGTAAATGAACACAAAAATTATTATTTACCTATCAATGGAAACGACGAACAGTCTCGTAGAAGCACTCTCACCTACAGGCTTTGCAAACTAAAGACTCAACAACCTGCAATATAAAACCTCACACAACAGCAAGCCACGAGGACAGCAAGAGAAAATGGAGAAGATAGAGAGCCACAAGGACAACGAAGGGAAGATTACACAAACAACAAGCCAAGGGCAACGATAATCTCCACAAGTTTGCAGAGTGAGAACCCCAGCCACTGAGAATGGATTTTAAAAACCACACATTGGTGACAAATGCAACACTGAACCAAGACTCAAGACAACCGAAGCAAAAGAAAATCGACGGCCACCATGAAAGCCAAGCAGAGCAGCCTCAAGGGCCAGTGTGAACTGCGGGAAAGAAATGATAAGGGTTAGGATTATGGTGGCTAGTATACCTTCCACGCTTGGTCAGGAAACGACCACGTGGTCAGTAATTCAAAACCATGTAGTAGGTCGTATACTATGGTTGCCTGCATAAAATGATAACCAAATAATTTAATCATTGAAACAAGGTTTAAACTATATCATCGACCCAATAATTGCCATGCAAATTGATAATAATGTGCACCATATCATATGATAGTTTAGTAATAGAATATCAACATTATGATTACGTTGACCTAGCAAAACCTTGGTTAAAGCCCAAAAGTCGTTCATGCATAAGACTCATTTCACCATATAACCATATGTTATTATATTATAACATCACAAATGCGATTTGGTTGGTATCATATCTTTTCTCTAAACATTGAGCTTGTTTGGATAGAGACCATATGTTATGGGAGAGCTCAAGCTAACAACTATAGTTCTCCTATATAAAATTGCATAGTTAATCTCTTATACAAGGGCATTACAAGTCATAACTTTTATAAGTGGCATAATGTAATAGTTTAGAGAATTATAAAGTCTAATTTAAATATGTTTATGATCATGAACTAATTATAGACTGAATGTCTATTAACAAAATAGAGTGTGCATGTTTATTAGTCACATAAGAACTAATAACTCAAATGATAGCGGAACTATGAAGTGGACAAAACATATGGTAAGAACACTTTTATGAAATTCTGTTACATAGTTCAAAGTGACGATACTTTGATGAATTTTGGTTATGACTCAACTTGGTAATTACTAAAGATTCACCATGTCTTTTGAGTAGTAAAGTAGTTATAGAATTATACAAAATAACTAGAAAGTTGACCCGTTTCGAAAGCTTCAATCTCAGAAAAAAAAAACTATTTGTAGACAGTAGTTTAATTCAAGAGAAGTATCATAGATAAATTAAGAAATTGAATAGGAATGATCCTAATGAGTCCAGAAATTATTAGAAACTCATGGTTCGACATGAAATTAAAGTGTAGGCAAACAATGATTTCATGTAGGAAGGCATTATGGTTTTTAGTTTGCACAATCGAACCTATACTGTCAAAAGGTTAACAGGCTGTAAGTTATCTCGCAGGAGCGAAATCTGGGACAGTTGTTACACAGATAAGATAATGTATTATTGTATAAATACTGACAAAACAATCGTTATAACATTGCAATTTTTATAGACTAAAGTAGAAGTACTTTGTAACTGAAATTCTAATTCTTAGAGTCGCAAACATATCTTACTGTTGTTACTTACTTCTGAACTTTATTACAAGAAAAACTGAAGAATGCCAAATGGTTTTACCTCACGGAAGCTGTTTAAAGTTTAGCAGCTTAATTACTAAGCTTTATAATTGCAAATAAAATACTGCTGGATACTTTAAGAATTTTTAATACGTACTCATTCGATAAGAACCAGTAAGAACCAGTAATCTTCTACGTTAGCACAATTGCTAAGTAAGCCCTGGATTCAAAAGTTAGATTCCACCTACTTGACATGAAAAGACTCATCAGTAAACTGAAGTAAAACAATACGCAATAAGAGTTTATTCTTGTTACAAAAATGAACTGTTGAGTTAATATATTTAAGATTTAGTAAAACTAATTACTTAATTGTTTCTTTTATTGCTAACCGTTAGTTGTTAGTAAACCGCAGCTTTAGCATTTGTTGTTATCTCAAAATTTTAAATTTTTGTGAAAATTTGGGGTTTTGACAGAAGGGACAAGTTTCATTCGCTCCATTGTTTCAGTTGTTGCTTTGCACCACACATTGCCTCTTCTTAGTAACTGCCAAACGATTTTCAGCTGAAGGTAGTGCTTTTTTATTTTTTGCATTACTTCTGTTAATATATTTTTTAGTACAAAAGTCAATTGAATTTTGAATTTCCAGGTTGTATCATGATGATTCCTTCAACATATTTCTTCATAGGTTAGCCCATCATGCCTTCAAAGTATTAGTCCATCTTCCATTGGTGGTAACTAAACCAACATTTATCCTCAACGTTGTTCCATGACAAACAAAGCATGCAAGTGTTGCTGGAATTCTTTTTCATGCACAAAAAAAAATTGCTTTTCCTATCTGCTATTGGACATGCAAAAAAAATAACATTGACATCAATGAACATTTGCATATTTCTTATGCATTATCAGTTTCAACTTGCATTTGAAATGTATTTTGTCAAAATTGTTTTATTTGATTATTATATGTTTTTTTTGCAGCTTATCCAATAGCTTATTCGGAACTATATACATGTCAAATGCAACATTTTTTAACAACGAAAGATTCAAAGAAAACTTGGAAATTTGTAAAAGGAAAAGGGTTGTTTCCCTTTCACAAGACAATCATAGAACATTAATGTATCTGAACTCTCAATGCTAGCCTGAAATTCTTGTCAAATCAATTGTGATAGTTGTCTTATGAAAACCAATAACACATGTTCTCTATATGCTATAATATCTCATTTTTGCTATATAATTTTGTTATATATTGCCATTTTTAGTATTCTCTATTTGTGTTTTGCAATGTACTGTTGTTTGCATGAAATATATATATTTTTATAATATTAATATAAAACAAATTCTTATTAGTTTAAACTTACTTTTCACTTTCTATATGTGTATCCTCTTGGCGTTCCTTTTCACCTCCTGGTGCAAATGAAGACATTAAACATGAGAAAGTGAATTTTATGCACGGGGATGTGATAGGCATGTTTAAACTTTTTCAAATAAATATAAAGTAATTTAATAATCGATACATAAATATAAGTACTATAATTTCACGAATATAAATGAATTAAAACCTACTTTGGTAATATACATACCATATATACGATACAACTACTTAAAATTATTAAGCAATTAATAATTAAATTGTTATTTTTCACAATTTTTTTTAGATAACTAGATAAAATAATATGAGGTTTTGTAATGATTACGAGTTTTCTTTTAATTTACATTTTCAAAACTATAAAACGAATCGCTCAAATAAGTAAAAGTTAATCAAACAGGTTTTTCATTTATAAATTAAGGTTTCATTGCTATATATAAATGGAAATTCCTACCTCCTCACACACAAAATAAAATTTATTCTCTATGGTTAGATTGCAGCTTAATTGTCATACTAATTGATGATAAAATCATTTTCAATTGTGCTATTTATTCAAAATAAATTCATTTTCAATTGTGCTAGTTACTTCAATATTGAGAATTCAAAGTCTAAAGATTTAAGATTTTTGTATGATTATTGCGATGAACTAGATAACTTAACTCCACCCCCATAGCGCAGCTTCCGTCACCAAGAAGTTTATGGTGAGAAGGGATGTTAAATTCCAGAAATATAAATCTTGGGAGGATCAAACAAATGAAACAATTGGAAGTTAGATTCCTTTTATACAGGAAGATGAACATGTGTAAACTAGAGGACCTCAAGCTCTTCCACCTAGCCTCCCAAGGCTACAAGTACAAAGACAAGGAGAACAAATAGTACACAATCCTTCTATCTGTGAATCAAATGCCACTATAGCTTCTCTAAGGTACCATAAAATGAGAAGTTTTATATAAATTTTTGAACAACATGCTGATATTGAGGTGAATTTTACCATGTAATTGACCTCACACTCGATTTCTGTAGTTTTTTTATTTTAATTTACACAAACATAATAGTGTATGGAAGTGTTGTTTGGAAAACTATGTCCTCTCTAATAATTAATAAGTGGCATTTGTGCGGTGTTCATAAGGTTCATTATGACAACATGATCCCACTCCATTGACATAATTAGGTAGTTTTGGAGAATAATCTGCCACAAACCACTAGCATCATATAACACCATTGCTACCAGATGTTAGGGCACATAGGGTACTCCCAAAGGACCGAACACCAAGAGCAACCACTTTACACAAATGAATCATAGATCAATACACCAATGTTTGTCACATGGTTAAAACCCTCGAGAGGGAAACAGTCCACGGCCCCAGCCAAATAGCTACTTTGAGCAATTTATTATGCAAAAGAAAGAAAGTTACATGAGCTTCTCATAATTGATCAACTAACCAAGGACCGTTCTATGCTTTTTAAATAAAGATCATAGATCAATCGGGTGTTAAGCCACAGATCAATGGTAGGTATGATCTAAGAGAAGTTGAACCGTCGGATCACTCTATGTCTAGAACATATCGTGACCGTCGGATTAGAATATTTACAAATGCATATTAATGCATACTAAAGAAACACACTTTTACCTAACGGATATATTACACAAGTTGATCTTAACTAACTCCTAAGTGTCTAAATATCCTAACTTCCCCCATTAAGAACAACTTGGGATAGGATTGAAGGATTTACAAAAGTGACACTATTAGGAGAAGGAAGGAGGCATTATAGCCTATTCCCCCTTAAGGACACATTCCTGAACTCCTAACATAGACCGAAGTTTAGAAAACTTCGCTTCTATAAGGGACTTGGTGAAGATGTCTACAACTTGATCATCTGTAGGGTAATAGAGAACTTCAATAACAGTATCATGAACAAGATTTCTGATGAAGTGCATGTGTAGCTCAATGTGTTTACTACGCTGATGTAGATCTAGATCTTTGGCAAGCTTGATGGCACTTTGATTGTCGCACCAAAGTGGAGTAGGCTACTGCTACTCGAATCCAAACTCTGAAAGGATCTGTTGAAGCCATAAAGCTTCCTAACTGGCATTAACTGTGGCTCGATATTCTACTTCTGCTGAAGAAAGAGAAAGATCTTGTTGTTTCTTACAAGCCCAAGTGACAGGTCCAAATCCCAGACTGAAAACATAACCTGCAGTAGACTTTCGATCATCAGGATCGCTAGCCCAATCTGAATCAGTGAAACCAACCAAAAAAGGTTTCCCCCCTGTACTGTAATGAATCCCAAACTGAATTATACCTTGAATATATCGAAGTATTCTTTTTACTGCTTTCCAGTGACTTTCATGAGGAGTTTGCATATAACGGGCAACACGACCAACAGCAAAGGAAAATTCAGGACAGGAATGAGTCAAGTATAAAAGACTACCAACAAGTTGATGATACAAGGTGGCATCTACTTCAGGGGAAGTAAAAGTGGCAGAAAAGTTTGACTCTATACTGGAAGGGAGAAGGGGCTAGTTTACAATCTTCCATGTGGAAGTGACGAAGAAGGTCACAAGCATATTTAGGCTGGGAAAGAAAGATTTCTTTTTTGGTTTGCAAGACTTGGAGACCAAGAAAATAATGCAAATGTCCTAATTTTGACATTTCAAAATTTTGCTTAAGACTAGATTTCATATGGGTTATAAGTTTAGGGTCACTACCAGTGAGGATAAGATCATCAACATAAAGAACAAGTATGATGAGATGGTTTCCTACTTTCTTGGTATAGACATTGGGCTCAGAATGGCATCTAGAAAAACTAATGTCAAGGAGAAAGCTATCCATTTTGGCATACCAAGCTCTAGGAGCTTGCTTAAGGCCATATAAGGATTTCTTAAGGAGACAAACAAGGCTAGAGTTATTCTGAACATATCCAAAAGGTTGTTCCATGTGAATGTCCTCATGTAAATCACCATGTAAGAAGGTAGACTTGAAATCCATTTAATGGAATTCCCAGTTATGTAAGGCTGCAAGGGAAAGAACAAGGCAGATGGAATTCATTTTTGCTACAGGAGCAAAGGTTTCATTATAGTTAATCCCTTCTACTTGGGAAAAACCTTTGGAAACTAACCCTGCCTTAAGTCTTTCAACACTTCCATATAATGCATACTTAGTTCTGTAGACCCATTTACACCTGACAAGTTTTCTTCCTTTTGGAAGAGGAACAAGATCCCAAGTATCATTCGCTATTAAGGAACGATATTCTTCATCCATAGCTACATCCCAATCTGGATTTCCTGAAGCTTCTGCAAAATTTTATGGATCATGATTCTCGGAAACTTGAGCCAAAAGAGAAGAGGCTCGCTGAAACTAAGAACGTGTTCGACGTTTATCTCTAGGATCACCATCTACTTCACATGTTGAACGGACCCATCAAGGAAGTATTGGTGCTGGTGCAATTGGAGGAACATGAGCAGGCGGAGGTGGATTTTCATCCTCATTGTCATCATCAGAAACTGGAGTTGGAAACCTGTCAAGGAAGCTAGAAGAAGAAGAAGAAGAAGGCACAATCGTTGAATCAGGCTCGCGGGCCAAAGATGGCACACCTGCCAAGTTAGGCTCGTAGGACAAGAGATTTTCATCAAATTTAACATCTCTTCTAATGATTATATCATGAGAATGTGGCTGAAGAAGTCTATAGCCTTTTACATCTTCAGAATATCCAACAAATATGCACTTTTCACTTTTAGGCTGCAATGCTTTTCATTTTTCATCTGGAATGTGAGCCCATGCTTCACAACCAAACACACAAAAGTGACTTACATCTGGTTTAATTTTACTCCATGCTTCTTCCGGTGTTATACCTTGTAAAACTTTAGTGGGTGTGCGATTAACTATGTAATTTGCACAATTTATGGCCTTAGCCCAATATTGAAGACTTAGTCCCTTAGATTGGATCATACAATTAGCCATTTCTTTTAAAGTGTGGTTCTTCCGTTCAGCTACACCATTTTGTTGTGGTGTATATGGAACAGTGTACTGTTGTTGGATTCCTTGTTTAGTGCAAAAAGTAGTGAACTTGTTGTTAACATATTCTCCTCCACTGTCAGATCTTAACTTAATAATTTGATGACCAGATTGTTTTTCAACAAGGGCCTTGTAGGCCAAGGACATGTTAAATATTTCGCTGTTAAGTTTTAGGAAGTAAACCCAAGTGCATCTGGAGTAGTCATCAATGAAAGTTAAGAAATATTTGAAACCAGAAAAGGAAGCAGATGGAAGAGGGCCACACAAGTCACTATGCACAAGCTCCAAGGGAACCAAGGCGTGCCAAGAGGCACGTTTGTCAAAACTGTCTCGATGATGTTTTTCGAGTACACAACCAGAACAAACACCATCCTTGCAAGATACCAGTGGAAGACCAGTCACCATATTGTCTTTACATAGTTGTTGCAATGAGCGATAATTTAAGTGACCAAATCGCTCATGCCAAAGTTTGTTCAAGTTATCACTATGAGCAACAAAAACTGAAGGAAAATAAGATGACCCAAAGTTGTTAAATTTGTACAACCTGGTAATATCATCAATAGTTCCAGTAGCAAGGACATTTTGAGGATTTTTAAAAACCTTTATTACAACTTGGTGAGGTGTAAACGTCACAGTTTTACCTTCACCTGAATGAGTAATTTAATAGATTGATAACAAATTGCAGGAAATTTTTGGAACACATAGTACATCACTAAAATGACCATTTTCTATTGGAACTGTTCTAGATCCTACAACACTTAGAGATCTATCATCACCAACAAATATTTGTTTGGTGTTACATTCATGCATAGTAGAAAATATGGCTTGATCCTTGGCCATATGATAAGATGCTCCAGAATCAATGAACCATTCATTTGAAGTAGAAGAAGAAGATGCAGTATAAGAGTAACCAGAAGCACAAAGTGTATGTCCATGAGAGTTAGATTCTAAAGACAAATCTATGCTGATGTGGTGCTTCTTCATTGTTGCTTCCAAGGCTACCATCTTCTTAAAACATTTAGATTTATCATGATTATCTTTCCCACAAAAATTGCAATGACGCTCAGTCTTCTTTCCTTTTTGCTTGGATCCTTTGTCATTTTTTAAAGGAGGAGCTTACTAAGAGGGTTTGGGACCCTTGTTGTTTGACTTATTATTGCGAAAATTTTGTTTCTTGGGAGGCTTGGACTTTTCTTTCTGTTGAGACAATAAGGCTTTCCCAGATGTATCTACATTGTTAATTATTCCAAGATGAATGAGATTATCTTGTTCTCTAATTAAGGAATCACAAAAGGATTCAAGACTAGGCTCTTGATAGCTAGCTGCAGTCAAGGTTTCTTTCATGGAGTAGAATGTAGATACAAAAACAGAATATGCAGGTCCAAGTTTGGAATAAATACATTGTTTGTCTTCTTTCTTAATCTTGCATTCTGCACATAAGGTTCTAAGATTTTTATACTTAGATAAATAGTCTTGAATGCATGAAAAATCATTTGGATTCAAGGAAAGCAACTCATTCTCAAGTTGATAACCCCGAATTTCATTGTGTTTACCAAACACAGATTCCAACTTTTTCCAAGCTTTATCAGGTTCATCAATTCCAGATATGTGGAATCGCAAATCAGTAGATATTGACATCCTAATCAATCCACGAGCTTCATCACATTGATTTTCCCATTTAATTTTCTTATCATCATCAGTGGGTTCTGTTTCTTTCCCTGAGGTTATCCTAAAAAGTCCCCTACTTCGCAGAACATCCTCCATACGAGATTTCCATGCGAAATAGTTAGAACCTGTAAGTATAATATCACAAGGGGTGGCCATACTGTAAAATAATGGCTAAAAGAACAGAAACTAACTATCTGGATGCAAAGAACTCAAAAAAAATATGCGGTTTTAAAAAAAACGGCACTTAAAATTGATTCTGGATGATGAAGTTATGCTTGATCAAAGAAAATGTTGAAGATGTCCCCAATAGTGACGTGGCAGAGATTAACTTGACCAACTAAAAAAAAAAAGTCCCCTCTTCCCAAGATCAACCTTTGACAATCACTTTTACAACAAAGTTGTTTTGAAGTGAATCACTTTTGTAGAATAAGTGATGTTCACTTTTATAATAATGTGACTTTTTAAATAGTGCGGCAATAAATTAAAAGACTTAAGTGACTCACTTTTATTTTATTAATGTGAGATGCACTTTTACAATAAAGTAACTTGAAAATAGAAATTGCATGCACTAAAAAGTAGCTTGATAAGACTTGAACTCAAGACTTATCAAGGTGTAAAGCAACTTTGGATCAAGTGAGCTAAGTTTAAAAGATACGTAAAAGTATGGAAAGAGGAAGGGGGCTCTTTTTTTTTTACTCTTCTCTCTCGTTTTTCGTGCTTGCTTTCTTTTCCTGCAAATCACAAAAAAAACGAAAAACAAAAACAAAAAAAACTTTTTCCACACAATGGGGTTAGATCTTGGTTAGCTTACCCGGAAAGTCTACGTTTTCAAGTTTTCTCGTTGTTTCTGATTTGCCATGATCGTACAAGGTGCACGGCAAAGAGCTTACGTAGCCGAGAAGACAAGAAAAAAAACTTTCCCTTACTGTTTCTGATTCACTGCGATCGCGCAAGGTGCACGGCAAAGAGCATACGCACTCAGGGAAAACAACAGTATGAGACTAAAACATAAAATATCTAATAATAAACTAATAAAATATAAGAGATTAAAAAAAACAAATCCGTCATTGTAACATTATACCTTCAGATTTGTCGAAATGAGTGTTTCTGGAGCAAACGGAAACAATTTTCGGTGAAACGAAAACTATTTCTCAATGGAAACGGTGCTTCAGACACAATGGAACAACTCCCATAGGCCACAAATGCACATAAAATCTAGAACCGGAAACCCTTTCAAAGTTTCGGCAACACCAGTTCTAGATCTTGATCAAAACCAAAAGCGGCTCTTCATAAAAGCTCTAATACCATGCTAGGGTACACAGGGTACTCCCAAAGGACCGAACACCAAGAGAAACCACTTTACACAAATGAATCACAGATCAATACACCAATGTTTGTCACATGGTTAAAACCCTCGAGAGGGAAACAGTCCACGGCCCCAGCCAAATAGCTACTTTGAGCAATTTATTATGCAAAAGAAAAAAGTTACATGAGCTTCTCATAATTGATCAACTAGCCAAGGACCGTTCTATGCTCTTTAAATAGAGATCATAGACCAATCGGGTGTTATGCCACAGATCAATGGTAGGTATGATCTAAGAGAAGTTGAACCGTAGGATCACTCTATGTCTAGAACATATCGTGACCGTTAGATTAGAATATTTACAAATGCATATTAATGCATACTAAAGAAGCACACTTTTACCTAACTGATATATTACACAAGTTGATCTTAACTAACTCCTAAGTGTCTAAATATCCTAACACCAAATTCTTTGCAGTCCAAGTGGATTCTCTAGTTTCATTCTATTCTTTGAGAATAATGAGTCAACTCTACTCTCTGAATATAAGTTGCTCTTGAGACATACTCGTGATTTTGATTTGCATGTCAAATGCAAATTATATTGACCTGCGTTTGAATTGCAGATCAAATTGACATGGTAAATTTGATACACAAATCTCACAAATCAGTCTTTGTTGTTTGTCTTTAAAATACATCGAAAAACATTAAGACACACTCATTTGCTCGCTTTTCTGGCCTGATTTGACACTTGTTCCCTGTCTAGAATCCATGGAACTTCGAAAAACATAAAGAAACACTCATTTTGCTTGCTTTTCTCGTCTGATCTCACACTTGTCCCCTGTCCAAAATCTAGGGCACTTTATACTATGTAGTATAATATCACCTAAGTACTTTGAAATGAGTTGTTATTGAAAATTTGCATCATAAAAATCTAAAACTTTCAAATCAATGAAAATATATGCAAATTTTTACCAGTTCGAGTCAACTCTTACCCTTCAGCCTTGCTGAGTCATTCTCTGAGTCTGACTCTAGTAACTTTGCATAGTAACCATCAAATTCAGACAATTCATGCCCAGATGGAAGCCAAATTCCTCTATTGCATCCATGTTGAATACTTGGTAGAAAAATATGTTCCAAGGTACATAAAGCAGACACAATTAGGGACAGAAGAAAGATGAGATACTATAAGGGTATCAGTAGCAGTAGCCTTGAACTAGCTTAATACCTTTTCAGCTATAATGAACAAAATCCCATTACTTGAGTGAGATTGATAGGATGACAATCCATAAGATTAGATTTACTAGGAAGAAGGGACATGCCAATTTTGTAACTCAACAGACATCCAAGATGAGATGAGTGGATTGAGATACTCAGCTTATGATCAACCCAATAAAAATACAACCATTTCATCATTTTTGTGTCAAACACCATACAGTCATCTTGCATTCAGAAACCCAATCGTCTTTGGAATATCATTAAAGAAATTTTTGATCATATAACATTAGTAATCTATGATAGGTTGGATAGACTAATCGATCTGAGCAAATATTAAGTATATGACTCTTATTCACTTTGTAACCTTCCAACTACATATAAGAGAGAGAAAGGAATAGTAACCTTCCAACTGCACATAGGAGAGGGAATGGAATAGTTAGAGGTTATCCTTTCGAAATTAAAATATATTTGTTTACAACAGAACTTCAGTGCTATTTTTTTTGTTTATAACAAAACTTGAGCGCTATTGACTCTGTCATACAATTGCTTGTTACTTCTGTTCTGAAAAGAACTCATAATTAACTGGTTAACTGGCTAAGAAAACTGTATATCGATCTTTACCCACTCAAATTATAATTTCAACACATAATTGAAACTCGAGAATATTTATCAACACTGTGTCTTATTCATTCCAAATTTTAAGAAAAACCCTCAATAAACCATGCCCCTTTGTCAGTCCAATATTTTTAATTGAACTCTCCGTGAACAATGCACCTTCTTCAGTATTTCTAACAGAACTCTTCGTGATAAATAGAATTGGCGAGTCTTTGTAATCCTGTTCATACTACCATCAATGAGTGTGCAACGGTGGATAAAAGCAAAGGCAGAAATTAATCAGCCTGGGCCAGAGCAATGATTCCTACTGCAGGAACATTGATGGTCATTGGATCTTAACACCTTAAGATCCAAGGGCCAGCAATGATCCTGCAGCAGCAATCATTTCTCTACCACAGGCTAATTAATGGTCGCCAAAAGCAAAACATTTCTTATGTTTACTCGAATTACTAAGATGACAATGAGGTGCAATATGTAACACATGATCATTACCCTAGCACTTGGCCCACCATAAATCAACAATTGTGCAATCCATAAGTATTTGGAAGCATTATGGCATTGAAATTATCTTTTTCATGGCAAGTACCTTCCACCCTCATCCTACAATCACTAGTTTACATGCCATGTATTCTCTTTGCATGCCATGTATTAGCCACATATCTTGTGTAGCTAAGTCCATGATACTTCCAATTATAACACAACATGACAGTGGAATATTATTACCAAAATGTTTTGACACCAGGTTCAAGTGACCTATTTTGGATCTTGTTCCCACCTAGAGGAAGGCTGCCAAATATCTCTAATGCCCGCCATCTTTAGCAAGCCCAGGTTAAGTACGGAGCCAATGCTAACCGCCCAACCTGAAGCTAATGAATCCACCCCAGGAAGGGGTTTATGTTTTGAAGATGATACACAATACACCCTTGGAAGACCACAATCTGAGCATGCATGGGAGGTGAATAAAAAATTGAATCCACTAATCCCTAAACCATTAGCCAAAAATCCTTTGGAAGGTTGGTAGCCACCGAGATCCCAACTACTCACAAATTGGTCCTGGGTAGGATCACTTCCACACACCCTCACTACCTAAGCCGCATACAACTAAGATAGTCAAACAGCAGGGAGTTTAATCGATACCCCCTGGTTTGGTGTTGTCTCCATGGAGACTAGGTTTGTACACTAGATTCCCTTAGAAAATTTCCTTAGCTTATGGTGACCTCGATTGGAATGCACCTGGTAAGCAATATTGGAACAATTATATTCATAGAAACCTATATCTTTCATCTGCATGTTCTGCTGACTACCTTTGCATCTGGATTAGACAATTTATGTGGTACCAAGTGTGCTGGTTGGTTATAGTAAATTTGAAATGGGTAGGGTCTTTATTTATTTTTTAAATGTCTTTCTTTATAACAGCTAGTTCGAGGGCTCTCGATTCTTGCAAAGTGTTGAGGTTCAAGCCCTCATGTCTTGTTTCGATGGTCCTTACTTCTCTAGTTAATTCTACTATGATCCCCAACTCACTGTAGTTTATTTACTTGGATTGTGGAGGATTTTACGTCAAAATAGTGGAATCGTGTACAGTCTTGGTAGTGGTTCTTGTTGGAAATATTAATTATTCGTTGGTTCACTTATCAGATCTCAGTAGACTCTATCATAGTTTGTAGCAGGTTAGTTTCTATTAGTGACAGAATGAGCAGTTCATGTCTCTCATATATAAACTAGTCGAATTAAATTATGAATATAAGTTTCTAGGTAGAAGAAGAAGATTGTAAATCAGTTAGTGAAAAAATGAGAATTGAATAGTGGAGAAGAAGGAAAAACTCCCCGGAGAGTTTAAAATCTCAAGCTCTGTGTTTTTTTGGAAAGTGATGAGAGCCGAAGCTCTGTAAAAGGTGAAACATGCTTGTAAATTTCCAAGTTTGTATTTGCGACAACAGTTTGTGTTATGTCTCGACAAGATATATAAATCCATTGTTTATGGCTGAATGCGTGTTTTATTTAGGGGCTAGTGAAAGACACGAAGAATCCATAAATATTTCATCGTGTAAAAGTTTGAGTTTTTATCAGCAGAGTGGTCGAAGTTGAGTAAGTGTTTGTCGAGGTAAAAACAAGTGGTCTGTTAAAGACTTGTCGATCACACTAGAAACTTGTTGAAGTATTTTGGTCAAAGTTTAACATGTCGAAGTTCCACTTGTCTAACATTGATCCCTAGAGTTCTAAGACTACTAGCTACGAGAAAGTTATGAGAATCTTTAAGACGGGGACTTCTTTGTCTATTTGTTTCTAGAAACCCTTAAAGAAATCATCAAGGCTGATGAGTTTCTAGGAAGTCGAAGCATGGTTTGAGGAATTTTGATGACACAAGAGAGGGACGTTTCCACAGAAAGGGATGTGATACAACACTATAGAGGTAAAGCGTGCATAAAATCTCCATTTTTAGGTTAAAATGGTCGAGTTTTTTTTGCCAAGAATGCAATCTTAAGTCTCTCTTGTTAATATTTGGTTTTCTTTTGGTTTGTTAACATTTTCAAAGGATAAATAACATCTGTGAAGCTTGAAGAAAATCTCCATTTTTAGGTTAAATATGGACCGGTAATTTTGACAAGCATGCAAATCTTAAATCTTTCTAGTGTTAAGATTTGGTTAAGGAAATGATACCATTGAAGTGATTTTGGCCTTTGAAGCTTACCAATATTCGGGTTTGATGTGTTTTTTATTTTATTTATAAAGGCAAATGAGAGAGAAAAGGGAATTGTGCTTATCAATATTAGGGTTTGATGTGTTTTTTATTTTATTTATAAAGGAAAATGAGAGAGAAAAGGGAATTGGGCTAATGTAGTCCCTGAACCGGAAGCCTCCCAAATTGAAAAAATAGACGCGGGAAATTGTGAAGCCATTCAAAGCACATGAACGATCACGTAAGATAATGGCTAACCAAATCGCCCCTTTATTTCGCCATTTTTTTTTTTGCTTAAATCTGGTTAAAATGCTTCCTCTAAATTGCACTTTCTACATTGTTGTAATTTCAGCAATCACCCATGTTAGTTCTAGGCTAAATACCATGTTTTAAAACTATCTAGCTGGTCAAAAATACATTTTAAGAAATGGGAATTGCATCTTGAAACAATTCTGGATATGTCGGTTTTCGGCGAATATGAGATGTTTTGGTTGCTCCATATACTGCTCCAAGAACGATGGATATAAGGTAAGGTCTCAAGAATTTGTTGCTTTAAGCTTTTATCTATTTCCATTTCTTGAAACTCACACTATTCCAAATTCTTATGCAAATTTACAGGGATAATTTATGGAAAAAGAGACATAAATGTGAAGGAGGGCATTAAATGTCTATCCTCGAGAAACTTAGTGCATTAAATGTCTATCCTCTGGAGGCTATTCTCCTTAAGACTGAAAATTACAAATGAAACTAAAAAACAATCCATACATAAACTAAGTACAAAATCCCTAAAATATCATCTCAAGTAACAACAACCATCCACTTAGAAAAATTTGGTAAAAAATTAACCCATTTTCTAAGTTAGACTTTGTTGATTTTTTACATAGAAAATAGAGTAATTATTGATAAGGAAAACACACAAATCTCTGTAAATCAATTATTAATAGTCACTAATCAGGGAATAAGGAAAATACAGAAATGGATGAATCTATAAATATTAGTCACGAGGCAGGGACATATAACATATAAAAAATAAAAGATGTTCTATGTAACGTGATGTGGACGCTTCCAAATTTAATGATCTTGTATTAAATGGAAATTAGCATGCTATTTATTTTATAGAGTGTAACCTTCTTTGCAACCAATCATCAATTTTCTTGCGTTTAACATGCCTCCTTTTCAAAAATCTAGTTATTTCCGTGGTACTGCTTCTTTACTTTAATGGTAGGCACTATTTTATATAATTTTAAACCCTAGCTATTTTCCACTTGACATGTACAGTTATAGGAATGATTTATTACCCATCGCTTTCAACTATAATAAGAAAAACACGCCATCCCTCGAGCTTACCATTTAAGGAATGGTAGTAAGGAAGAGTCGTCACGGGGAGAACAAATAAATCGAAATGTGACTAGGTCGAAGGGATCATCTAAGTTCAATGGGTCACCCATTGGGAAGTGCATTAAGTAGGCATTCATTCTTTCTCATTCAGACCTTCTGTTCACAAGGGATAGGGGCTCTTCCACCTATTCTTATATTCTATGGAAAACAATGTTGCGGGAGTTTCCTTGGAGGAAGCTTGGATGGTGACAAGGAAAGAGTGTTGCAGGAGTATCCTTGGTAGAATCTTAACCAGTGACAGAAAAGATGAGGTAAGGTATGGATATTTGACTCTTTTACTGTTTAATTTTTCTATATGGCCTGGCCATTTTAGTATGTCTATAGCTATGTTTTAAACGTTTTTTATTGTTTTGGTATTCTCTCTCAGAAAATTTGTGGTTTATGCTTTCAATTTAATGTGGAAAAATAGTTTGTTGTGAAAAATGTGTGGCATTTCCAAAATTAGGGCCGATATGTGTTGCTATTTTGTGAAATGCAACGTTGCTAAAGATTTGTTCGCTTAATCTTTATTATTAAAAAAAAATCGATGAAACTGCATGTTTCTTTTATATTTCATACTCATAGATCTTACTAGTTGATTTCTCAACTTAAACTTTCTTGCTAAGAGATGTTTTTCTTGACGTTCTTTTTTTTCTCTTAAAATATAACTGTTATTTTTCAATTGCAACCTTTCTACTAAATTTCTCTATGGCCTTTTATTGCACCTTTCGGGACAATTGCTAGCATAAATTATTTTTATTTTGATAATTAAAATTGCTCTTCCAAGAACTTAAGTACCATCGGAATGTCCTAAAGCAATAAAAAAATTAAAATATTATATTTTCAAAATTTTAATATAAAGATTATTTAAAGATTTACAAAACTTTGTAAAATCTTATAGATAAAAAAACAAGTTAATACAAGTCAAACTTTTTTTACTTCTTATCGAAAATGTCTTTCCAAAATAAAATAAAAAACGTTTTAAGAAACTTTTAAACAAATTCTAAAATTAACATGAAGCTTACATGTGCATGAGCAATACAAAATTCTAAGGATGACAAAATATTAATCATATGATTATGTTCAGTTTTCTTCATTGACCTAATCAATCAAGTCCATCTCATCTTAGTTGTAGGGCCATTTCGGATGGACATCCATGACAAAAGGTTTCCTTGGTGCACATATTATAAAATGTTTGGTTACATGAGAATACATTAAACACGAGAAAGTGAATTTTATACACGGGGATGTGATAGGCATGTTTAAACTTTTTCAAACAAATATAAAGTAATCTAATACTTGATAAATAAATATAAGTACTATAATTTTATGCATATAAATAAACTAAAACCTACTTTGGTAATATATATAACATATATAAGATACATCTACTTAAAATTATTAATTAAATTGTTATTTTTCACAATTTTTTTAGATAACTACATAAAATTATATAAGGTTTTGTAATCATTACTATTTTTGTTTTAATTTACATTTTCATCACTATAAAACGAATCACTCAAATACATAAACATTAATCAAAAAGGTTTTTCATTTATAAACAAAGGTTTCATTGCTATATATAAATGGAAATTCCTAACTCTTCACACACAAAATAAATTTAATTCGCTATGGTTATCATGCACCTTAATTGTCATACTAATTGATGATAAAATATTTTTCAATTGTGGTAGTAATTCAAAATAAAATTATTTTCAATTGTGCTAGGTTCTTCAATATTGAGAATTCAAAGTCCAAAAATTTAAGATCTTTGTATGATTATTGCAATGAAGTAGATAACTTAACTCTACCCCCATAGTGCAACTTCTGTCACCAAGAAGTTTATGGTGTGCAGGGATGTTAAATTCCAGAAATAAAAATCTTGGGAGGATCAAACAAATGAAACAATTGGAAGTTATATTCCCTTTATACAGGTAGATGGACATGTGTAAACTGGAGGACATCAAACTCTTCCACCTAGACTTCCAAGGCTACAAGTGCAAAGACAAGCAGAACAAATAGTACACAGTCCTTCTATTTGTGAATCAAATGCCACTATAGATTCTCTAAGGAACCATAAAACAAGAATTTTTATATAAAATTTTGAACAACATGATGATATTAAGGTGAATTTTACTGTGCAATTGACCTCACACTCGATTTTTGTAGTTTTTTTTATTTTAATTTACACAGACATAATAGTGTGTGGAAGTGTTGTTCGGGAAACACTATTCGGTCTAATCATTAATAAGTGGCATTTGTACGGTGTTCATAAGGTTCACTCTGACAACATGATCCCAATCAATTGACATAATTAAGTAGTTTTGGAGAATAATCTGTAACGGACCACTGGAATAATATAGCAGCATAGCTACGAGATTATTAGCAGTCTGAGTGGATTTTCTAGTTTCATTCTATTCTTTGAGAATAACGAGTCAACTCTACTCTCTGAATCTATGTTTTCCTTGACACATACTTGCGATTTTGATTTGCATGTCAAATGCAAATCATATTGACCTGCGTTTGAATTGCGGATCAAATTGACATTATGAATTTGATACACAAATCTCACAAATCAGTCTTTATTGTTTGTCCTTAAAAGACACTGAAAAACATTAAGAAACACTCATTTGCTTGCTTGTTTGGCCTAATTTGACACTTGTTCCCTATCCAAAATCTAGGGAACTTCGAAAAACATAAAGAAACACTCATTTTGCTTGCTTTTCTCATCTGATCTCACACTTGTCCCCTGTCCAAAATCTAGGGTAGTTTATACTATGTAGTATAATATCATGTAAGTACTTTGAATTGACTTGTTATTGAAAATTTACATCATAAAAATCTAAAACTTTCAAATCAATGAAAATATATGCAAATTTTTAACCAGTTCGAGTCAACTCTTACCCTTCAGCCTTGCTTAGTCATTCTTCGAGTCTGACTCTGGTAACTTTGTATAGTAACCATCAAATTCACACAATTCATGCCCAGATGGCAACCAAAATCATCTCTTGCATCCATGCTGAATACTTGGTAGAAAGATATGTTCCAAGGCACGTAAAGCAGACACAATTAGGGACAGAAGAAAGATGAGATATTATAATTAGAGGAATTTTGGGGTCTAAAATGGGCCTCCTAAGGAAAATAATAAAATAATAGTTAAAACAATAAAATAATAGTTAAAATAATAAAATAATATTGATTAATTTTGGAGGAAGAAAGAAAAAAACTACTTTTTGTGTTCGTATTTTCGACATATCTCCCTGTGTTTTTACTCAAATTTCGATCGGGAGAGCTCGTTGGATGAGGAATTTGATTCCGCATCCAACGAGTACCCACACTGCATACTTTTGACGGACCCCGCTACCCCAAAAATAAGAAATACCTGAAAATGTGATGATGATGTCATCATCACATTTTTCAGGTATTTCTTGTTTTTGGGGTAGTGGGGTCTGTCAAAAGTATGCAGTGTGGGTACTCGTTGGATGTGGAATCAAATTCCGCATCCAACAAGCTCTCCCGATCGAAATTTGAGTAAAAACACAATGAGATATGTTGAAAATACGAACAAAAAAAGTAGTTTTTTTTAATGACAAATATGTCAATTCAACCATTATGGTTGACTTATTTTATTGAAATTCTATTGGTTCTTGAATTCCAACTAACAAAAACTTATTTTGGCATTTTTTCTTATAAGGCCCATTTTAGACCCCAAATTTCCTCTAATGAAGGGTATCACCAGCAGTAGCCTTGAACCAACTTAATACCTTTTAAGTTGTAACGATAAAACTCCCATTACTTGAGTGACATCAATAGGATGACTATCCATAAGATTAGATTTACTAGGAAGAAGGAACATGCCAATTTTGCAACTCAACGAACATCTAAGATGAGTCGTGTGGATTAAGATACTCAACTTATGATCAACCCAATAAAAATTCAGCCATTTCATCATTTTTGTGTCAAACATCATACAGTCATCTTCCATTCGGAAACCCAGTCCTCTTTGGAATCTCATTAAATAAATTTTTTATCATATAACATCAGTCATCTATGATAGGTTGGATAGACTAATCGATCTGAGAAAATATTAAGTATATGACTCTTATTGGCTTTGTAACCTCTGAACTACACATAAGACAAAGAAAGGAATAGTAACCTTCCAACTGCACATAGGAGAGAGAATGGAATAGTTCGAGGTTATCCTTTCAAAATTAAAATATATTTGTTTACAACAGAATTTCAGTGCTATTTTAATTATTTATAACAAAACTTGAGTTCTATTGACGCAGTCATACAATTTCTTGTTACCTCTGTTATGAAAAGAACTCATAATTAACCGGTTAACTGGTCAAGAAAATTGTATATCAATCTTTACCCACTCAAATTATAATTTCAGCACATAATTGAAACTCGAGAATATTTATCAACGCTGCGTCTTCTTCAGTCCAACTTTTGACAAAAACTCTCAATGATCCATGCCCCTTTGTCAGTCTAATATTTTTAATAGAACTATCTGTGAACAATGCGCTTTCTTCAGTATTTCTCACAGAACTCTTCATGATAAATAAAATTGGTGAGTCTTTGTAATCATGTTCATATTACCATCAATGAGTGTGCAATGGTGGCTAAAAGCAAAGGCAAAAATTAATCATCCTACAGCAGAGCAATGATTGTTGTCCCAGGCTCATTGGTGGCCATTGGATCTTAACACCTTAAGATCTAATGACCCACAATGAGCATGTGATAGCAATCATTGCTCAACCACAAGCTGATTAATGTTTTCAGTTGTAACGAGCAAACTCCCATTACTTGAGTGACATCGGTAGGATGGCTATCCATAAGATTAGATTTACTACGAAGAAGGAACATGCCAATTTTGCAACTCAACGGACATCTAAGATGTGTCGTGTGGATTAAGATACTCAACTTATGATCAACCCAAGAAAAATAGAACCATTTCATCATTTTTGTGTCAAACACCATAGAATCATCTTACATTCAAAAACCCAATCCTCTTTGGAATCTCATCAAAGAATTTTTTATCATATAGCATTAGTCATCTATGATAGGTTGGATAGACTAATTGATCTGAGCAAATATTAAATATATGACTCTTATTAACTTTGTAACCTTCCAACTACACATAAGAGAGGGAAAGGAATAATAACCTTCCAACTGCACATAGGAGAGGGAATGGAATAGTTAGAGGTTATCCTTTCGAAATTAAAATATATTTGCTTACAACTAAACTTCAATGTTATTTTATTTGTTTATAACAAAACTTGAGTGCTATTGAAACGGTCATACAATTGCTTGTTACTTCTGTTCTGTAAAGAACTCATAATTAACCGGTTAACTGGTCAAGAAAATTGTATATCAGTCTTTACCCACTCAAATTATAATTTCAGCACATAATTGAAACTCGGGAATATTTATCAACATTGCATCTTCTTCAGTCCAACTTTTGACTAAAAACCTCAATGAACCATGCCCCTTAGTCAATCCAATATTTTTTTATAGAACTCTCCACAAACAATGCGCCTTATTCAGTAGTTCTCATAGAACTCTTCATGATAAATAGAATAAGTGAGTCTTTGTAATCATTCTCATACTACCATCAATGAGTGTGCAATGGTGGCTAAAAGCAAAGGTGAAAATTAATCAACCTGGGACAAAGCAATGATTGTCGTCGCGGGATCATTGTTGGTCGTTGGATCTTAACACCTTAAGATCCAAGGGCCAGCAAAGACCCTGCACCAGTAATCATTGCTCTCCTGCATGATGATTAATGGCTGACAAAAGCAAAACATTTTTGGTGGCTACTCGAATTAATAGGATAACAATGAGGTGCAATATTTAACACAAAATCATTACTCTAGCACTTGGCCCAACATAAATCAACAATTCTGCAAACCACAATTATTTGGAAGCATTATGGCATTGATATAATATTTTGCATGGCACGTATCCACCACCCTCATCCTACAATCACTAGTTTACATGCCATGTATTCTCTAGCCATGTATCTTGTGTAGCTAAGTCCATGATACTTCCAATTATAACACGACTCGACAGTGGAATCTTATTAGCAATTTGTTTTGGCACCAAGTGCTCGTGACCTTTTTTGGCCCCTTTTCCCACATGGAGGAAGAATGCCAAATTTCTCTAATGCCTGTCGTCTTTAGCAGGCCCTAGTTAAGTAAGTAGCCATTGCTAACCATCAAAATTGTAGTTAACCAAAGCCCCCCAAGAAGTGGGTTATGTTTTTAAGATGATACACAATACACTAATGGAATACCAACGTCTGAGCATGCAAGGGGGGTGAATAGAAAATTGAATCCAACAATCCCTAAACCATTAGCCAAAAATCCTTTGGAAGGCAAGTAGCCACCGAGAGCCCAACTACTCACAAACTGGACCCAGGCAGGATCACTTCCACACACTCTCACCTCCTAATCCGCATACAACTAAGATAACTGGACAACAGGGATTTTAATTGATACCCTTTGGTTTAGTGTTGTCGGCATGGAGACTGGGTTTGTACACTAGATTTCCTTAGAAAATTTCCTTAGCTTATGGTGACCTCGATTGGAACGCACATGGTAAGGAATAACAGAACAATTATATTCATAGAAACCTCTACCTTTCATTTGCATGTTCTGCTGACTACCTTTGCTTATGGATTAAACAAGTTATGTGGGATTGAGTGTGCTGGTTGGTTATAATAAATTTGAAATGGGTAGGGTTTTTATTTTATTTTTTAAATGTCTTTCTTTATAACAGATAGTCAAAATGGTGGAATAATGGACAGTCTTGGCAGTGGTTCTTGTTGGAAATATTAATTAATCAATGATTCACTTATCGAATCTCAGTAGACTCTATCATAGTTTGTAGCAGGTTAGTTTCTATTAGTGACAGAATGAACAGTTCATGTCTCTCATATATAAACCAGCCGAATTAAATTATGAAGATAAGTTTCTAGGTAGAAGAAGAAGATTGTAAATCAGCTAGTGAAAAAAAAATTGAATAGTGGATAAGAAGGAAAAACCCTATGGAGAGTTCAAAAGATCAAGCTCTGTGTGGTTTTGGAAAGTGATGAGAGCCTAAGCTCTATAAAAGGTGAAACATCCTTGTAAATTTCCAAGTTTGTATTTGCGACAATAGTTTTTTTTATGTCTCGACAAGATATATAAATCCATTGTTTATGGTTGAATGCATGTTTTATTTCTTTTTCAGAAGAAAAAATCCTGTCCTTGATATTCATTAATGAATCAAAGGGCATCTAATGTGCCATCCCAATGACTGGGTTACAATCATGAAGGTGGATCAGAAAGAAACATATCAGTCACATCATGAAGGAGCCACATCCCGGCAAGTATGCAAGGGGGACAAGTATGTCACCAACAATACAGTATCCCATCAGTATGAGCTACCACTCAAACCATATCTACCGTGAACAAATGAGAGCAGAATAGCAGTCTAAAAGAGCCCGCTCCATAACAAATCAAAATGGGGTGTAGTAAGTAAAAGGAGTACATGCTCCAGCACCTGGCTCAAAAGAGCACAAAACAATCATGAGAGGTCGAATGACCTTCAATAAATTCTGAGTAATTACCATATCCCGGAGCCAAAGAAAGTGCTTTTTTAGAAAGGCAATATGCAAGCTGATTAAATTCACGGTAGATATGGCAGAAAGACAACTCTAGAAAGCATGAGCATAGCTTCCTAGTGTCCCTACACCAATGATAGAGTTCTAGTGGTGAAAGGGAGGTTGTACCCTTTTCCCAATTGATAATGACTAGAGAGTCGCCAAATATCCTGAGCTTGGGTATCCCCATCATTTGGGCTGTATGCAGGAGGGCCCAGAGCCCAATCAGTTCTGCTTTTGTGTTAGTGCATGGACCTACCCCCAATGTAAACTCGAGGTAATGCAACTCATTCAACATCAAATATAATCGAACCCCCCCAACATTCTTTGAAGATGCCCCATCAAAGAATCCACAAGGATAGTTAAGTACAAGACCCAGGACCAAGGATCTTGCTTTTTTTACCTTAATGACAGATGGGCAGTACATCTGAGAGAGATATGCAATCTGGTGGATAAGGCTGATGACATGCAATTTTTTTCCTTCAAATACAAAGATGTTTCTCGCTTTCCAAATTGTCAACATAGCGAGATAAGGGAGATAGCATAATGCTGTGTGGATTGAGAAACAATCAGTCCACTTTTCCAAGAAAGAGCAGAGATCAACAGATTGGAAGCAGAGAGATATATGGTATTGTTCCATTAGGATCGAGAGCACATTCCTCCAAACAGGGAAAGGAAAAAATATATGCTGAACACTATCAACATCCTTGCTGCAAAGGGCACATATCCCAAGCCCATTCCAACCTCTCTTCTGGAGATTATCCCAAGTAAGTAGTTTGTTCATGTTTTATTTAGCGGCTAGTGAAAGACACGAAGAATCCATAAATATTTCACCGTGTAAAATTTTGAGTTTTTATCAGCAGAGTGGTTGATACAAGTCTTACTTAATATTTGGTTATATGATATTGTGAGTCTTTCCAATTATAGTCGTGTCAAGGTTTACCCCAAGTTACCGGTTGGTGAAAAGTGTTTTTCCGATATCATAATTCTTTAGACTTAGAAATATCTCTTATAAAAACAAGTTCGAAGTCAAGTAAGTGTGGTCGAAGTAAAAATCGGTCATAGTTAAGTAAGTTTGGTCAAAGTAAAAACCAGTCGAATTTGAGTAAGTGTTTGTCAAGGTAAAAACAAGTGGTCTATTAAATACTTGTCGATCACACTAAAACCTTGTTGAAGTATTTTGGTCAAAGTTTAACATGTCGAAGTACTGACTTGTCGAAGTTCAACTTGTCTAAGTTCGATCCCTAGAGTTCTTAGACTACTAGCTATGGGAAAATTATGAGAAGGTTTTAAGACATTGAATGCTTTGCCTATCTGTTTCTGGGAACCCTTAAAGACACCGACAAGGTCAATGAATTTCTAGGAAATCAAATCGTGGTTTGAGGAAGTTCGTTGACATAAGAGAGGGGCGTCTACACAAAGAGGGATGTGATACAACACTTTACATGTAAAGCTTGCAGAAAATCTCCATTTTTAGGTTAATATGGTCGAGTTTTTTTTTCCAAGCATGCAATATTAAATCTCTCTTGTTAAGATTTGGTTTTCTTTTGGTCTACAAATAGTTTCAAAGGAGAAAGATAATCTGTAAAGCTTGAAGAAAATCTCTACTTTTAGGTTAACTATGGGTTAGTAATTTTTCCAAGCATGCAAATCTTAAATCTCTCTAGTGTTAAGATTTGGTTTTGGAAATGATACCATTGAAGTGATTTTGGCCTTTGAAGCTTTATCAATATTCGGGTTTGATGTGCTTTTTGTTTATTTATTATAAAGGAAAATGAGAGAGAAAAGTGAATTGTGCTTACCAATATTTGGGTTTGATGTGTTTTTTATTTTATCTATAAAGGCAAGTGAGAGAGAAAAGGGAATTGTGCTAATGTAGTCCCTGAACTGGAAGCCTCCCAAACTTAAAAAAATACCTACGGGCAACTGTGAAGGCATTCGAAGCACATGAACGATTGCGTAGGATAATGGCTAACCAAATCAACCCTTTATTTTGATGATTTTTTGGGAGGGTTAAATCTGGTTAAAATGCTTCCTCTGAATTGCACTTTCTACATTATTCTAATTTCAAAAATCACCCATGTTAGTTCTAGGCTAAATAACATATTTCAAAACTATCTAACTGGTCTAAAATGCATTTTAAGCAATAAAAATTGCATCTCGAAACTATTATGGCTATGCTGTATTTCGGTGGATATGGGGCATTTTGGTTGCTCCATATATTGCTCCATGAATGATGGATATAAGGTAATCTCTCGAGAAGTTGTTGATTTAATCTTTAATCTATTTCCTTTTCTAGAAAATCACACTATTCCAAATTCTTTTGCAAATTTACAAGGATAATTTGTGACAAAAGAGACATAAATGTGAAGGAGGGGCATTAAATGTATAACCTCTAGAAACTTAGTGCATTAAATGTCTATCTATTGGAGGCTATTCTCCTTAAGATTGAAAATTACAAATGAAACCCAAAAATAATTCATAGCATAAACTAATGAAAAAGTGTACAAAATCCCGATAATATCATCTCAAGTAACAACAACCATCCACTTAGCAAAATTTGGTAAAAAATTAAAATATTTTCTAAGTTAGACTTTGTTAAATTTTTTACATAGAAAATAGAGTAAGTGTTGATAAGGAAAACACACAAATATCTGTAAATAGATTAGGAATAGTCACTAGCTAGGAAATAAGGAAAAGACACAAATGGATGAATCTATTAATAAGAGTCTCAAGGTAGGGACAAAGAACATATAAAAAATAAAATATGTTCTATGTAACATGATGTGGACGCTTCCAAATTTAATGATCTGGCGTTAAATGGAAATTAGCATGCTATTTTTTTAGAGAGTGTAACCTTCTTTGCAACTATTCATCATTTTTCTTGCGTTTAATAGACATCCTTTTCGAAAATCTAGCTATTTCCTGGGGTGCTGCTTCTTTAATTTAATGTTAGCCACTATTTTATATAATTTTAAACCCTAGATATTTGCCACTTGAAATTTACGGTGACGGGAATGATTTATTACCCATCGCTTTCAACTATAATAAAAAAACATGCCATCCCTCGAGCTTACCATTTAAGGAATGGTAGTAAGGACGTGCTGTCGTGGGGAGAACAAATAAATCTAAATGTGACTAGGTCGAAGGGATCATCTAAGTTCAATGGGTCACCCATTGGGAAGTGCATTAAATAGGCAGTAATTCTTTCTCATTCATACCTTATGTTCACAAGGGATAGGGATTCTTCCGACTATTCTCATATTCTATGGAAAAGAGTGTTGCGGAAGTTTCCTTGATGGAAGCTTGGTCGGTGACACAGAAAGAGTGTTGCAGGAATATCCTTGGCAGAAGCTTGGTCGGTGACAGAAAATAAGAAGTAAGGTATGTATATTTGATTGTTTTATTATTCAATTTTTCCGTATGGCCCGACCATTTTAGTATGTCTATAGCTGTGTTTTTCAACGTTTTGGTTTTCTCTGTCGGAAAATTTGTGGTTTATGTTTACAATTTAAGGTGGAAAGATAGTTTGTTGTGAAAAATGTGTGGCGTCTCCTAAATTAGGGTCGGTATGTTCTGTTTTTTTGTAAAACGCAACGTTGCTAAAAGATATTTTGACTCAATATTTCTTATTGAAAAAAAATCGATGAAACCACGCGTTTCTTTTAGATTTCATACTCATAGCTCTTACTAGTTGATTTCTCTACTTAAACTTTATTGCTGAGAGATGTTTTGCTTGAAGTTATTCCGTTTCTCTTAAAGTATAACTGTTATTTTTTAAATGCAACATTTCTACTAAATTTCTCTACGGCCTTTTATTTCACCTTTTGGGACAATTTCTAGTATATATTAATTTTATTTTGATAATTAAAATTGCTCTTCCAAGAACTTAAGTCCCATCGAAAATGTCCTAAACCAATAAAAAAATTGAAATAGTATATTTTCAAAATATTTTAATATCAAGATTATTTAAAGATTTAGAAAACTTTGTAAAATATTATAGATAAAAAAACAAAATATTTCCATAGTAAAAAATGTTTTAAGAAACTTTAAACAAATTCTAAAATTAACATGAAGCTTACATGTGCATGATCGATCCAAAATTCTAAGGATGGTAAAATATTAATCATATGATTATTTTCAGTTTTCTTCATTGACGTAATCACTCAAGTCCATCTCATCTTTGTTGTGGAGCCATTTCGGATGGACATCGCGTACAAAAGGTTTCCTCGGTGCAGATCTATTTCAGATGGATATCCATGACAAAAGGTTTCCTTTCTGCATATATTATTAAATGTTTGGTTACATAAGAAGACATCAAACACTCCAAAGTGAATTTTATGCACGGGATGTGATAGCAGGTTAAACTTTTTCAAATAAATATAAAGCAATTTAATACTCGATAAATAAATATAATTACTATAATTTCACGAATATAAATAAATTAAAACCTACTTTGGTAATATACATAACATATATAAGCTACGTCTCCTTAAAATTATTAAGCAATTATTTATCAATAATTGTTATTTTTCACAATTATTTTTTAGATAACTACATAACTATAGAATTAATTGCTAAAATAATTACTGTTTTTTTTTAATTTACATTTTCATAACTATAGAATTAATTGCTAAAATAAATAAACTTTAATCAAAAGGTTTTTCATTTATAAATTAAATTTTCATTGCTATATATAAATGGAAAATCCTACCTCCTCACACACAAAATAAAATTTATTCGCTATGGATAGATTGCAACTTAATTGTCATACTAATTGATGATAAAATCATTTTCAATTGTGCTAGTAATTCAAAATAAAATCATTTTCAATTGTGCTAGTTACTTCAATATTGAGAAATCAAAGTCTAAAAATTTAAGATCGTTGTATGATTATAGCAATGAAGTAGATAACTTAACTCTACCCCCATAACACAGCTTTCGTCACTAAGAAGTTTATGGTGAGAAGGGATGTTAAATTCCAGAAATATAAATCTTAGAAGGATCAAACAAATGAAACAATTGGAAGTTATATTCGTTTTATACATGCAGATGAACATGTGTAAACTAGAGGACATCAAGCTCTTCCACCTAGACTTCCAAGGCTACAAGTACAAAGACAAGGAGAACAAATAGTACACAATCCTTCTATCTGTGAATCAAATGCCACTATAGCTTCTCTAAGGAACCATAAAACGAGAAGTTCTATATAAATTTTTGAACAACATGTTGATATTGGGGTGAATTTTACCATGTAATTGACCTCACACTCTATTTCTTTAGTTTTTTCTATTTTAAGTTACACGGACATAATACTGCGTGGAAGTGTTGTTTGGGAAGTTCTGCTTGATCTAATCATTAATAAGTGGCATTTGTGCGGTGTTCATAAGGTTCACTCTAACAACATGATCCCACTCCACTGACATAATTAGGTATTTTTGGAGAATAACCTGTCATAGACCACTGGCATCATATAGCGCCATCGCTACCAGATTCTTTGTAGTATGAGTGGATTCTCTAGTTTCATTCTTTTCTCTGAGAACAACGAGTCAACTCTACTCTCTGAATCTAAGTTTCTCTTGAGACATACTTGCAATTTTGATTTACATGTCAAATGCAAATCATATTGACCTACGTTTGAATTGCGGATCAAATTGACTCAATGAATTTGATACACAAATCTCACAAATCAGTCTTTGTTGTTTGTCTTTAAAAGACACCGAAAAACATTAAGAAACACTCATTTTCTTGCTTGTCTTACTTGATTTGACACTTGTTCCTTGTCCGGAATCCAGGGCACTTCGAAAAACATAAAGAAACACTCATTTTGCTTGTTTTTCTTGTATGATCTCACACTTGTCCCCTGTCCAAAATCTTGGGCACTTTATACTTTGTAGTATAATACCATCTACGTACTTTGAAATGAGTTGTTATTGAAAATTTGCATCATAAAAATATAAAACTTTCATATCAATGAAAATATATGCAAATTTTTTACCAATTCGAGTCAAATCTTACCCTTCAGCCTTGCTAAGTCATTCTCTGAGTCTGACTCTGGTAACTTTGTTTAGTAACCATCGAATTCACACAATTCATGCACTGATGGTAGCCAAACTCCTATCTTGTGTCGATGTTGAATACTTAATAGAAAAATGTGTTCCAAGGTACGTAAAGTAGACACAATTAGGGATACAATAAAGACGAGATACTATAAGGGTATCACCATGAGTAGCCTTGAACCAGCTTAATACATTTTCTGTTGTACGAACAAACTCCCATTACTTGAGTGACATTGGTAGGATGACTATCCATAAGATTAAATTTACTAGGAAGAAGGAACATGCCAATTTTGCAACTCAACAGACGTCCAAGATAATCCATGTGGATTAAGCTACTCAGTTTATGATCAACCTAGTAAAAATACAACCATTTCATCATTTTTGTGTCAAACACCATACAGTCATCTTGCATTCAGAAACCCAATCCTCTTTTGAATCTCATTAAACAAAATTTTTGATCATATAACATCATTCATATATGATAGGTTGAATATACTAATCGATCTGAGAAAATATTAAATATATGACTCTTATTCACTTTGTAACCTTCCAACTGCACATAAGAGAGGGAAAGGAATAGTAACCTTCCAACTGCACATAGGAAAGGGAATGGAATAGTTCAAGGTTATCTTTTCGAAATTAAAATATATTTGTTTACAACAAACCTTCATTGCAATTTTATTTGTTTATAGAAAAACTTGAGTGCTATTAACACAATCATACAATTGATTGTTACTGCTGTTCTGAAAAGAACTCATAATTAACTAGTTAACAGGTCAAGAAAACAGTATATTAGTCTTTACCCACTCAAATTATAATTTCAGCACATAAATTAAACTCAAGAATATTTATCAACACTACATCTTCTTCAGTCCAACTTTTGACAAAAACTCTCAATGAACCATGCCCCTTTGTGAGTCCACTATTTTTAATAGAACTCTCCGTGAACAATGCTCCTTCTTCAATATTTCTCACAGAACTCTTCATGATAAATAGAATTGGCAAGTCTTTGTAATCACGCTCATACTACCATCAATGAGTGTGCAATGGTGGCTAAAAGCAAAGGAAAAAATTAATCATCATGTGGCAGAGCAATGATTGCTGTCGTAGGCTCATTGCAGGCCGTTGGATCTTAACACCTTAAGATCCAATGACCAACAATGAGCCTACGACAACAATCATTGCTCTACCGCAAGTTGATTAATGTTTACGAACAAACTCCCATTACTTGAGTGACATTAGAAGGATGACTATCCATAATATTATATTTACTAGGAAGAAGGAACATGCCAATTTTGCAACTCAACGGACATCCAAGATGAGCTGTGTGGATTAAGATACTCAGCTTATGATCAACACAAGAAAAATACAACCATTTCATCATTTTTGTGTCAAACACCATACAATCATCTTGCATTCAGAAACCCAATCCTCTTTGGAATCTCATTAAAGAAATTTTTGATCATATAACATTAGTCATCTATTATAGGTTGGATAGACTAATCGATCTGAGCAAATATCAAATATATGACTCTTATTCACTTTGTAACCTTCCAACTGCACATAAGAGAGGGAAAGGAATAGTAACCCTGCAACTGCACATAAGAGAGGGAATGGAATAGTTTGAGGTTATCCTTTGGAAATTAAAATATATTTGTTTACAACAGAAATTTAGTGCTATTTTATTTGTTTATAACAAAACTTGAGTGTTATTGACCTGGTCATACAATTGCTTGTTACTTTTGTTATGAAAAGAGTTCATAATTAACTGGTTATCTGGTCAAGAAAACTGTATATCAGTCTTTACCCACTCAAATTATAATTTCAGCACATAATTTAAACTTAGGAATATTTATCAACACTGCATCTTCTTCAGTCCAACTTTTGAAAAAAACTCTCAATGTACCATGCCCCCTTGTTAGTCCAATATTTTTAATAGAACTCTCTATGAACAATGCGCCTTCTTCGAAACTGCTCATATAACTCTTCATGATAAATAGAATTGGCAAGTCTTTGTAGTCCTGCTCATACTACCATCAATGCGTGCGCAATGGTTTCTAAAAACAAAGGTGAAAATTAATCATCCTAGGGCAGAGCAACGATTGTTGCTGCAAGCTCATTACTGGCCATTGGATCTTAACACCTTAAGATCCAAGGGAAAACAATGATTCTGCAGAAGCAATCATTGCTCTACTGCAAGTTGATCGCCAAAAACAAAACATTTCTGGTGGCTACTTGAATTACTAGGATAACAATGAGATGCTTTAACACAAAACCATTACCCTAACACTTGGCCCAACATAAATGAACAATTGTGCAAACCACAAGTATTTGGAAGCATTATGGCATTGAAATAATCTTTCCTCTTTGGAAGTGTTTGGAATATTCTTTCCTCTTTCAATAGCCCAAATTACATAACTAACACAAAACGTTTAATTCATGTACAAATATATGTGTGGATTTTTGGAAGTGTCAGCGCCCTATTGGATGTAAATCTAGGGCACTTTATACTATGTAGTATAACACCATCTAAGTACTTTGAAATGAGTTTTTATTGAAAATTTGCATCATAAAAATCTAAAACTTTCATATCAATGAAAATATATGCAAGTTTTTTACCAGTTCGAGTCAACTCTTATCCTTGTTCCTTGTTGAGTCATTCTCTGCGTATGACTCTGATAACTTTGTATAGTAACCATCAAATTCACACAATTCATGCCCAGATGGAAACCAAAGTCCTCTCTTGCATCGATGTTGAATACTTGGTAGTAAAATATGTTCCAAGGTAGGTAAAGCAAGCACAATTAGGGATAGAAGAAAGATGAGATACTCTAAGGGTATCACCATGAGTACCCTTGAACCAACTTAATACCTTTTCAGCTATAACGAACAAACTCCCATTACTTGAGTGATATCGGTAGGATGACTATCCATAATATCAGATTTACTAGGAAGAAGGAACATGCCAATTTTGCAACTCAACAGACGTCCAAGATGAGCCATGTGGATTATGTTACTCAAGTTATGACCAACCCAGTAAAAATACAACCATTTCATCATTTTTGTGTCAAACACCATACAACATCTTGCATCCAGAAACCCAATCCTCTTTGGAATCTCATTAAAGAGTTTTTTTATAATATAACATCAGTCATATATGATAGGTTGAATAGACTAATCGATATGAACAAATATTAAATATATGAATCTTATTCACTTTGTAACCTTCCAACTGCACATAAGAGAGGGAAAGGAATAGTGACTTTCCAACTGCACATAGGAGATGGAATGGAATAGTTCAAGGTTATCCTTTCGAAATTAAAATATATTTGTTTACAACAAAACTTCACTGCTATTTTATTTGTTTATAACAAAACTTGAGTGTTATTAACACGATCATACAATTGATTGTTACTGTTGTTATGAAAAGAGCTCATAATTAACTAGTTAACTGGTCAAGAAAACTGTATATTAATCTCTAGCCGCTCAAATTATAATTTCAGCACATAATTGAAACTTGAGAATATTTATCAACATTGTGTCTTCTTCATTCCAAATTTTGACAAAAACTCTCAATCAACCATGCCCCTTTGTCAGTCCAATATTTTTAGTAAAACTTTCCGCGAACAATGTGCCTTCTTCAGTATTTCTCACAGAACTCTTCATGATAAATAGAATTGGCGAGTCTTTTAATCCTCCTCATACTACCATCAATGAGTGTGCAATGATGGTAGTATGAGTAGGATGCAATTCAACTTTCTTATTGGACATGCTTGCTTGGGAACTTTAAACCAACTATTTACCCTCCTAAAGCCTTCTTGGGTGGACAAGGAAGCTCGAGGAATAGGAAAGCCAGACGCATCAAAGATGGAAGGAAATAAGGAAGATTCTAGTTAAAGTGAACAAAGCCAGTGCTTTACGCCTGATACCTTCTTTTTACCGTTTTCCTTCATCAATAGAACATAATCACCAAGTTAACAATCAATAGAAAGAACCGTCAAGAGAACAAATAAAAACTAGGTCGAAGCCTGAGGGATCTTCTAAGTTCAATGGGTCACCCATTCAAAAGTGCATTAAGTAGGCAATCATTCTTTCTCATTCGGGCCTTGTGTTCACAAGGGATAGGGCTTTTTTTTACTGTTCTTATATTTTATGGAAAAGAGTGTTGCAAGAGTTTCCTTGGCAAAAGCTTGGCCAATGATAGAGAAAGAGTGTTGCAGAGTATCTTTGGTAGAAGCTTGGCCGGTGACATAAAAGATGAAATAAGGTATGGATATTTGATTGTTTTACTATTTAACTTTTCTATATGGCTTGGCCATTTTAGTATCTCTATAGCTGTGTTTTTCAACGTTTTGTTCTGTTTTGGCTTTCTCTGTCCGAAAATTTGTGGTTTATGCTTAAAATTTAATGTGTAAAAATTGTTTATCGGTGACAGGGAAAGAGTGTCACAGGAGTATCCTTGGCAGAAGCTTGGCCAGTGACAGAAAAGATGAAGTAAGGTATGGATATTTGACTATTTTCCATATAGCCTGGTCATTTTAGTTTGTCTATAGCTGTGTTTTTCAAAGTTTTGTTCTGTTTTGAATTTCTTTTAGATTTCATACTCATAGCTCTTATTAGTTGATTTCTCTACTTAAACTTTCTTGCTGGGAGATGTTTTGCTTGAAGTTATTTGGGTACTCTTAAAATATAACTGTTATTTTTGAAATGCAACCATTTTACTAAAGTTTTTTACTTCAAATTTCGCAAGGATAATTGTTTTTCCTAAAGCTCTGTCGGTTTCTCTTAAATATTATCTTCGATCACTGTTATTTTGTGAAATTCAGCTTTTCTACTGGATTTCGCATCACAGTTTCTCCTAAAGATTACATTCATTAGTCGTTCTTATGTGAAATTCAACGTTTGTACTTAAAGTTCCTTAAGGAGAGATGCTTCTAAACAGGGCCATCTCTTTAACTTTTCTTTGATAGCTGCAATTTTCTTGAATTTAACAGACCTCCTTTTCGAAAATCTAGTTATTTCCAGGGTACTGCTTCTTTTTATCCACTGTTTTATATAATTTTAAACCCTAGCTATTTACCACTTGACATGAACGGTGACAGTAATTTTCCACTTGACATGAACGATGACAGTAATTTGCCACTTGACATGAATGGTGACAGGAATGATTTATTACTAGTCGCATTCAACTATATTAAGCAAAGCACGCCATCCCTTGAGCTTACCATTTAAGGAATGGTAATAAGAACGAGTTGTCGTGGGGAGAACAAATAAATCCAAATGTGACTAACATGCCATCTCTCAAGCTTCACGTTTAAGGAATGGTAGTAAAGGACGAGTTGTCGTTGGGAGAACAAATAAAAACTATCTCTCAAGCTTAACGTTTAAGGAATGGTAGTAAGGACGAGCTCCCGCCAGGAGAACAAACAAAAAACTAGGTCGAAGCTTGAAGGATCTTCTAAGTTCAATGGGTCACCCATTCGAAAGTGCAATAAGTAGGCAGTCATTCTTTCTCATTCGAGCCTTTTGTTCACAAGGGATAGGGTTTCTTTCAACTGTTCTTATATTTTATGGAAAAGAGTGATGCGCTGCAGAAGTTTCCTTGGCGGAAGCTTGGCCGATGATAGGGAAAGAGTGCTGCAAAGTATCTTTGGCAGAAGCTTCGATGGTAGCAGAAAAGATGCCATAAGGTATGGATATTTGACTATTTTATTGTTTAATTTTTCTATATGTTTTACTGTTTAATTTTTCCATATGGCTTGGCCATTTTGGTATGTCTATAGTTGTGTTTTTCAACATTTTGTTATGTTTTGGCTTTCTCCGTCGGAAAATGCACGTCATCTCCTGAATTAGGGCTGGTATGTGCTGTTATTTTGTGAAACGTAACATTGCTAAAAGATTTTTTCGCTTGATATTTCTTATTGAAAAAAATCACAATGAAACTGCATGTTTCTTTTAGATTTCATACTCATAGCTCTTACTCGGTTATTTATCTACTTAAACTTTCTTGATGAGAGATGTTTTGCTTGAAGTTATTATGTTTCTCTTTAAATATAACTATTATTTTTGAAATACAACATTTCTACTAAATTTCTCTTCGACTTTTTATTACACCTTTTGGGACAATTGCTAATATAAATTAATTTTATTTTTGCGTCGAGAGGCGCTCTACAGCCCAGTATGGGGGAGATCTTGTAACGTTACGTAGCATTATTTTTATTAATAAAAAATATTTTTTTTAATTATAGGCCAAAATAAATGTTGGCCAGAAAAAACCTAATATGGGGGAGATGTTGTAATTTTCCTACCTAAAAAAACAATAAAATGGGTGAGAAAAAAACACAATATGGGGGAGATGTTGTAATGTTTTTACTTAACAAAATAGTAAAAATTGTTGGCCTTGCACATGGTTTTAAAACCATAAACCATGTGCATGGCTTTAAAACCATGTGCACATGGTTTGCACATGGTTTTTATGCACATGGTTTTAAAACCATGCACATGGTTTATGGTTTTAAAACCATGTGCAAGGCCTTCTAAACAACCCATTGTTTTACTGTACATGGTTTAGGAGGGCCTTGCACATGGTTTTAAGACCGTGTGCAAAGCCTCCTAAACAACCCATGGTTGTAGGAGGGCCTTGCATATGGTTTTAAAACCATGTATGGGGAAATGTTGTAATGTTAATTCATAACAAAATAAAAAATAATAATAAATATTATATGTGGACCATAAATAATATTAAATATTAATAATAAAATATTATATGTGGACCTTAAATAAAAAGATGTGTCTTTTGGTTTGAATCAAATCAATGGATACCTACGAAGAGATTTGATCCCTCTCGGCGCTTGATAGAGCCTAGGATTTGGATCTACGCTGGTGATAATTAAAATTGCTCTTCCAAGAACTTAAGTATCATCTTTATTGGCTCCCAGTGATTGATATATCTATTATATTGTATCTTCTTTGTTAGAGACTATCAACTGGCGAGTTTTGCTCAGGATCTGTCTGTTTGATGATCGCTCTCGATATTATCTAGCATATTCTGACCTGTATTATCAGGGATGATGAGATAAGTCTGCTATGATCAGACTTAGTGCTCCTACTCTATGGGATGGTTGTTCATATGTTCAGTACTATTCTGTCATGCTATGATGTGGGTTTATACTTGCTTTCTTTTGCCAGGAAAGTTGGTTATTGTTTAAGATGTCTTTTGATTCCTATTGAATAACAAAGACTGGTATTTTTTCCTCTGAAAAAAAAAAGTATCATCAAAATGTCTTAAACCAACCAATAAAAAAATTGAAATATTTATTTTCAAAATATTTTAATATAAGGATTTAGAAAACTTTGTAAAATCTTATAGATAAAAAAACAAGTTAATACTAGTCATACAAGTCATACAATTTTTACTTCTCATTGAAAATTATATCTTTCCATATGGCATGGCCATTTTTTACTGTTTAATTTTTCCATATGGCGCGGCCATTTTAGTATGTCTATAGCTGTGTTTTTCAACATTTTGTTCTGTTTTGGCTTTCTCCATCGGAAAATGCACGTTGTCTCCTGAATTAGGGCCAGTATGTGCTGCTATTTTGTGAAACGTAACATTGCTAAAAGATTTTTTCGCTGGATATTTCTTATTGAAAAACATTTCGATGAAACCACCCGTTTCTTTTAGATTTCATACTCATAGCTCTTACTCGTTTATTTATCTACTTAAACTTTCTTGCTGAGAGATGTTTTACTTGAAGTTATTATGTTTCTCTTTAAATATAACTATTGTTTTTGAAACATAACATTTATACTAAATTTCTCTTGGACTTTTTTGTTACACCTTTTGGGACAATTGCTAATTATTTTGATAATTAAAATTGCTCTTCCAAAAACTTAAGTCTCATCAAAATGTCTTAAACCAACCAATACAAAAATTGAAATATTTATTTTCAAAATATTTTAATATAAAAATTTAGAAAACTTTGTAATATCTTATAAATTAAAAAAACAAATTAATACTAGTCATACAAATCAAACATTTTTTACTTATCATTGAAAAGTATATCTTTCCATAATAAAAATTGTTTTAAAAAACTTTTAAACAAATTCTAAAATTAACATCGATCCAAAATTCTAAACAAAATATTAATTATATAATTATGTTCAGTTTTCTTCGATTACCTAATCAATAAAGTCCATTTGTTGTAGAGCCATTTCTGATGAACATCCATGACAAAAGGTATTTACATTGAAGGAGTTACACAATCAAAGACATAGTCTCCCAAGATTCCCCGTTGCTTGGTCTGATGGGTGTACGACACATGCCCTGGCGCTTTGGCCAGTGGCAGCTTTCATTTTTTGAATTGCTGCTGGGTTTTTTTTTTCAGGAGGAAAAAATCATGTCCTTGATATTCTTATTAAGAATCAAAGGGCATCCATCAAGTCACCCCAGTAGTGGGTTACATTTAAATATATACATCTCAAATGTTCTGAGAAGAACCACGAGTCGCTGCCAGGGGGAAAGGCGATACTAATAAGTAAGTTCCCATCAAAAATACTGCCTCATTATAATGGAGTCAGTCCCAGCAACCACATCTACCGAGTACCAAAGGGATATAATCAGCAATCTAAAAGAGGCCGCACCATGTGTAGCTATGCATAAATCGAAACAAGGAGTAAGCTCCTCCATCCAAACTCAAAAGAGCTGAAAAGACTCCCGCGTGATCAACTGATCATCCAAATATTCAGAGTAACAACCAAAACCCTAAGCAAAGGTGAGGGCAGTTTTAGGAAGTCTGTCAGCAGTCCGATTGTGTTCTCGGTAGATGTGAATGTAAGACAGATCCTAAAAGCTGTTGGAAAGTTTTTTGTCTCCCGACACCAGTGAAAGAGATCTGCTGGGGAGAGAGCAGTCAAACCCTTAGCCCAGTTGACAATAACTTGTGAGTCACCGAAAATATGGGAAAGGGGGAGCCCTATCATTTGGGAGGAAAGCAACAGATCCCACAGGCCCATTAATTCTATTTTAGTATTCGTGCCATATCCAACCCCCAATGCAAACTCGTAATGGTGTGTTTCATTCAAGTGTATGCTGTAGCCAACACCCGCTGTCTTTTTAACAGAAGCACCATCAAAAAATCCGCAAGGAAAATACAAACAGGGAGGAGCCCCTATTTGCCTGTGTCTTTTAACTTTGACAGACCGATAGGAGTAAGTTTGGATTTGTAGTGTGATAAGCTGGACTATATAGAGCACACTCCTTTTCTTTCCTTCAAAGATGGCCAAATTACGTGCTTTCCAGATGTTCCATAACATGTGAAATGGAACAAACCAAAAGGATGGGTGTTTCTTATAAAAGCCAACCCAGTTTCTTGTGAAAGTGGATGGATGATCCACGCGTGAGGGACAAGAAATATGGAATTGTTCACAAATTGTTTCCAGAACAGTTCTCCAAATAACACAGTCATTAAATAAATGAGCTACTGTCTCCTCATTAGAGTTGCACAAGACACAGATACCTGGACCAATCCAACCCCTTTTCAGGAGATTGTCCCAAGTCGAGAGTTTGTTCCGAAAAACCAGCCAAGTGAAATAGTTGATCTTTTGAGGGAGGGCACTGCACCAAATAAATGAGTCCATGCAATTTACAGCCTATGAGGAAAAATGTTTTATAATACAGTCATATGCCATCTTTGATGTTAAGGATCCATCCTTTTTATTAAAGTCCCAAACCAGGGAGTCCGCTTGTGTGGCGAGGTGGATTCCAACCTGTGCTAATCTAGCGGTGTAATCATCCCATGCTTCTTTCCATTCCCCGGCAATACCTAATTCTTCTGCAGTATACCAATAGTGTTGAGCGTCGGGTAAGGTGTTATGCGCCTGAGAAAGTATTCGTATGTCCAGATCCTCTAGAAAGGATCTCAGCTCAGCAGGGAGGGAATAAGGAGAATATTTCCCAGCAATCGGGTCGACGCCAATCCATATGTCAATACCCATACCAACTTGCCAGGCTAAGTGGCCTCCGAGCCACGGCAAAATCTGAATGAAGCCCCTCCAAATAATAGAGACCCTCCTAGTATTGAATCGCACATACTGGAGCCATGATGCCACCGACTGGTTATGTAGATATTTCGCAGTGATGACACGATTCCAAAGCCCTTCATTCATCAGTACCAACCAAAGATTCTTAAGTCGCAGAGAGATACTAAACCAATGTAAAAAATTTATCCCCCGGCCTTAGTATTCTTTTGGCCAAGATATGCTCTGCCAGCTGGCTAAATGAAATTTTCTGTGAGTCTCAGAGGATCCCCAAAGGAAGGAAAACATCATACTCCTGAGCTTATGTAAGATAGAAGCAGGTATAGGTACCAAACCCATCCAATATACTGGTAAGCTGGAGAGTACTGATTGGACGAGAATCAGCCTATCCCCAAGGGATGGGAGCTTGTAGGTCCAATTGCTAATTTTCCTTTCAAATTTCTGAACCAACCAGTGCCAATCACGAACCCTATATCCAAGAGGCTTGAGAAAGTAGCCAAGGTACTTAAACCCCGTATGGATCGGCTCCATTGGATAAGGAAGGCTCTTGGCAATATTCAAATGATTGGCATCATCAAGGTTATTGTGAAGAAAGCAAGATTTATCCAAGCTGATACACATACCAGATGCCTTACAGAAAGTTTCCAATAGGACATCAAATGCTGCCCATTCCTGGATCGTGCCAGCACCCAGGAGGATCACATCATCCACAAAAAGAAGGTGGGTAAGGACTAATGAGGATGTGATCCGGATACCACGAATGAGGCCATTATTCCTAGCATCAGAGATGACGAGGCTGAGACCCTCAATGACAAGGATGAAGAGAAGGGGAGACAGCGGGCAACCTTGTCTGATGCCCCGAGAGGCTATAAAAAACTGCGAGGGTGTCCCATTAACCAGAACAACAAAATTGGCAAAGGTGAGGCAGCCCATAATCCAATTGACCGTAAGGAGAGGAACCCCGATTTGAATCAAAATAAGACGGATGTAGGTCTAGTTTACCCGATCAAAAGATTTGATGAGGTCCAGCTTAAGAATGAATGCACAAATATTTTTTGTTTTGACAGTGTGGAGAATCTCCTGCACAATGCCAATAGGCTCAGTGATCTGACGACCTTTCAGGAAGCTGAATTGTTCAGGAGTAATGCCCGTATCCAGAAAGGGTTTTAACCTAACAGCAATAACTTTGGCAATCAATTTGTACAGGAGATTGCATAAAGAGATGGGTCGAAAATCGGCGAAGGTCCGAGGCTTATCCAGTTTAGGGATAAGTGTAAGAAAGGTTGCGTTTAGTGAAGGAGGGATAAGGCCTAAGACCCTAGTCGAGTCCACAGCGGACAATAGTTCCTGACCCATTAGATCAAAAAAGTGGAGATAGAATTTGACTGGCCATCCGTCAGAGCCAGGACTTATATCCTTTTTAAAGGAATTCAAGGCAAAGGCAATCTCGCCAAGGGATACAGGACATGTAAGGTTCGAGGCATTCTCATCAGAGATCATCTTAGGAAAAAGCATGACAACCCTGAGTTGGTGGTGCAAACAAGTACCTCCATCATCTTTGAAGATTCCAGCAAAATGAGACTGACCTAGAGCTTTGAGAGAGTTCTCATCTTCAATACAGTTATCATAATTATCAGCCAAAGACCAAATTGCATTTTGATTTCTCCTGCCCGATGCTACGGTATGAAAGAATTTGGTATTGGAGTCTCCCTGTTGGGCCCATTTCAATCTACTTTTAAGTTGCTAGGTGAGTAGGAAATGTGCCAAGACTTTCTGCTTCTTGGATCTGAGTTGCTCCAAACGAGCCATCTCATCCAAGGACAGGTTTCCATTGGATGGACTCGAGAGAAGGGATTCAATATCTCTGTCAAGTGATATGGTCTCCGAATCCATACTGTCACTTTTGTTCTTTATCCAGGCCTTATTTTCGATCTTAATGGAACGCAGCTTAGAAGTGATCATATCAATACCAACAGGGCTTTCACAATGGGAAGGAAGAGACCATAGCCCCATAAACCAATTGGTGAAATCAGGATCATTAAGCCATGAGCGGTTGAATTTGAAAGGGTAATTACACGATCCTTTATTCTTATCCCATTCCAAGCATATGGGGAAGTGATCCGATAAGTCAGCACAGTGGCTCCAAACCCTATGGAAACCTAGTGAGGGGATCAAAGACAAGGAGATTAAAAAATGATTGAGTCTTTTACTTATACCATGCTCCCCTGCGCGGCCATTTCACCATGTAGGCCCAGTTTGCGGAGGGGCCAGGTCCACAAGACCCACAGAGTCAAAAAGGGATAAAAAGTAGTGAGACAGGGGATCAGATGAAGCCTTTTTCCCCCAAATTTCAAAGGTGTACAGGGTAAGATAGAGGTCCCCACCAAGTACAAGATTCGGTGTGCTAAGTAAACCCCCACGAAGGGCCTTATCCCAGAATTGTTCCCGGTCTTTGTATGGACCATAGACATTGAGAACAGAGATAGGAATGGTCATACCTCGGACGGCAGCTTGAACTAATATGTCGGCACATGTATGAAAGGCCTTACATTTGATCAGAAGCGGTTTCCAGGCAGTGAGAAGGCCACCGGAAAGACCGGAGGCACTGATAGCACAGTATTCCCACTTGGGAAGGATCTTAGAGATGGTGAGTAATGCAGGAGAGGAGTTGCACATCGTTTCTTGGATAAGGATCATGTCCGGGCCAAGAGCCTTGAGTAGGGAGCGGAGGTTATGATTTTTGGACTTACCTCCGAAGCCACGGATATTTAATGAGAGGAGCTTCATCAAGGAGAAACCGAATGGGGAGACAACGCTCTAAGTCCCCGGCTAGAAATGCCACGAGCCGCATCTTTGATGCGAACTAAAAGAGGAATATAGGGTGGTGAGGCCGATGACAGGTCGACCTTCGAAAAATCCTTTTTCCCGTTCGACTTCTTACGGACAGTAACGTTGGAAAACCTAATAGAATTGAGGTGAAGAGTGTGAGGGGAGGAAGGGGAGGAGGTTGTAAAAATGGAGAGAGATTTCTTCAGTGAGGGATCAGAGAAGGAGGGAGAGGATGTAGGGCTTTGGGGAGGGGGAGGATGGTTCAATGTGGTTCAAGGGAGGGAGAGAGGTGGAAAATCTTCCAAAGATGACAAGGAAAGAAAAACCTGAGAAGAAATCCGTGGAGAAGGAGGGGAAGGAGGGCGTACACCAGCGCGGGGTGAAGGCAGGGCAACAAAATCCAAGGGGAAAGGTGTCTTCATGAGCGGGGGAAGAGACTATTCCCGAGCCAATACACCCTGTGGGGACAGAGAATCAGGAGGGGGAAGAGGAGACAAACCAGGGAGAGGGGTCGAGGGACTCTTGTGAGATAAAATAGCATCATCAATAGCTTCAAGAAAGGAATCTGAAATAATTTCAGAAGGGGAGGGAGAACCTTCTAATGTACCTGGAGCCCAATGCATGGGCATAGCAGAGACAGCGAGAGCAGTGTCTTTCATGTCGTCACCGAAACCAATATCAGAGCTTTCTTGGCGTAAGTCAGGACAAACTCATCTCAAGTGGCCAACCTCATGACAGCAGCTGCAACGAAATGACACGTGGAGGTAGTCGAGACGTTGAACCAAAAGGCACTCATTACAGAGAATTTCCAGTTCAGCCGACAGACCAAGTGAAATGTCCATCTCCACCAAGATTCTGGAAACCCGCTTGTCAAATAGCAAATGGAAGTCCGCCTCAACATCAATGAAGCGCCCAATTGTGTTACCAATGCCTTCAAGGACATGTCTGTTCCAGAGGGGAAAAGGTAGGTGAGGCATCAGAACCCAGAGGTGCCTCTTCGAAATTATCTCCCGGAGAGGGTCGAATTGGGGGTGCTAACGACCGAGGACAAGAGACCCCTTCCCAACATGCCAGATCCCGTTCAGAATGCGAGTACAGTGCTCCTCTTCCAGGAATACAAATACAATCCAGTCGTTATCCAATAGGATGATTGTGGGGAGGTAGTCAATGAGAGGGTTCCAGTGCATGGATGCCTAGTCAACCCAGGCTGCTTTATCCAACCTACAATATTCCAGGCGCCCAACGAGAGCACGTGAGCAAAGAGAGGAAACTCGGTCCATAAAAATGTCACGTTCGAGCACATAGCGCAGACGTCCTTCCTGGGCTCTAATGCATTTGGTGCATCTTTTACGATGAAATTGGGGAGGTGCAGACGAATCTGCCATGGAGAGATGACAGGCGAAGTCGACCTAGAAAGAAATGGAGGAGAGGCCAAACCTTGAGGTCCAAAGGGCTGGGTTTAGTTGTTTCCCTGGCAATCCCAGAAAAAGTGGAGCAATAGCCACTAGAAAACAGCAAAGGACCCAGCCCCCTAGGACAAACCACGAGGAGTACAAAGTCCACAATAGCGTGAAACCCGCGAGAGAACCCCCAATGAGAAACCCCCAACTCTAGTCAGAATCCAAGGAGAGCCATGGATAGAGGTTAAAACCCTAGCCCAATCATAAGGGGGAAACAGAGTCGAGACCGAACCAAGAAAAAGAAAACCCAACCAAATGATCGAATGATATGCCCCCACTGCTAGGAAGGTACAAGAGCGATGAGGGCAATATAATCGATCTTGACTCAGGAAAGGGACAGGAGGGTCACCTCTGACCCCGATAGTGACATAATATAAAGTCAACCGAGTGCGTGCAAGAGGAGGCAGGTCACATAAAAGAAAACCCATGAGAAAGGAGAGCCATGCAGGGGTGGCGAACCCAGAAATCCACAGGACAGCCGAAAATAAGCGATTTACTTCCCACTTTTTTTTAGACTTGGTTGGTACTAGTCCCCCAATTCAGGGGAGGGACTCCAAGTGTGACTGTCAGAGAGGGGTACCTCCCAGCATATCCAGGCCCAAGACAAGAGCCAGCTCAGAACATATGGCAGGAAGGGCCCGTTAACCCGAAGGCAAAAACCCTCCACCCAATACAGCTGGTAGAGAACAGAAGTAAGACCCCAAAAGACATGCTGAAATTTTCCTGTAAGAGCCGGCAAAACAATCCAAGACCCACCTGCGGGGCCAAACCAAACCAAGGAGAAACCCTAAACCGAAAAAGGAAATACAAGGGAGGCGCCTTAACGGACGAGCAAGGGGAATTCGGAAGGAGAAAACGAAGAACCCTGCAGAAGCAAAACAGGAGGGACTCCATGGGGAGCTCTGTGAAACCCCAACGTCCAGCTCCGACCCAGCTCCATGTCTTCTTCGTTACAACCGGTCCATCAAAACACACCACAATATCTGCTGCTGGGTTTCTCATTGCAATGGAAGGAGACCAAGTAGTGCGAAGGGAGGGGGCGGAGGCGAGAATGACCTAATAGCAGAGCAGTCTTTCAAATACTCGCGGATCGTTGGAAGCCGGATGGGCAGGTATCTTAAAAATTTTAACTTTATTTGGAAGCTTAAACGTGTGAACATGCTCTGAGCGCTACATGGCAAACTATGAAGCCAAACTGCTTTATTGCTCGTCTATTTGCCACTAGGGATGGTGTTGCGAAGCAGCAACTTGTAGCCAGTTTAAGACGATGTCAAAAATAAGAAATGAAATGAACCATTTTCTCACAAATCTGCAGTAGTATATATCATGTTTGAAGCTCTTGAGTACTCATGGGTGGACTTTTTGGATGAAATGGAAGAAGCAAGAGACCTTGATGAACTTGTAGTTGCTCATGAAAGGTACCTTAATGCCACTGTAGAGAAGTCACTTCTGGGGAACAATCTCATCATTTATATAAAACACTGTTTTCATACTTTGATTTCATTTTAGCTTTAAAAGTTACATTATATGAAAGTGCCCATGAAATGTGGGAGAGGTATATAGTTGCCCTTTTCCTTTTCTTTGTCCATCTAATTTGGTCTAATGCCAATTTTTTTAAGATATTTGACATATTTTTGCCATTTATTTCACACTAACTTATTTAAAGCAAAAGTCCAAGTCCAAAAGAAAACCTCAAAAGTTGGGGGCTTGGGAAAGAAAGTCCTCATTACAACAACTTAAGGGAGAGTTATAGGAGAAGAGATAGGATGCTATTGTTGTTGAGTACCCCTCTCTATTACAGGGGTTCATTACTCAACTACAGCAGCATGTTGGTTTGAAGTTCCTCTTGTTAGAGTTTCACAGCTAACATCAATTGAATACACTTACAACACCAACCAACTAAATCGAGGAGGACTTCTATGAGTGATCTGGACTCTGGAGTAGCCCCATCATCAGTTCCAGTAGTGAGCGCTGACTTCATTCATTGGTATTACAGTTTTAGGCTCTGGTAATTGACTGCCAGTGTTGTGCTTATGCTTTATTATTTTAGAGGAATTGAATTTCAAATTTCTATTCCAGTCAATTTCCATTAAAATCATAGACTGAGAACGGATTTCAAATTTCTTTGGTGTCATTTAACCCAACGTATTTGCAATATTTACCTCTAATGTTTAGCTAGGCTACAACTATTAAATTGAACTTTCTCTATGCTTGCAGGGCCTCGTAAACATTCTTAATACTGCTCGTGTTTTACTCAGCGTGGCCTGGGTTTAGCCATTTGAATTTGGGTTTATTAGACCTTGTAATTACGATAACGGTTTCGCCATTTGAATTTGGGTTTATTAGACCGTGTAATTATGATAAGCGATAGTTCATTGGTGTTGAAGGTTCTGGTTGAAAAGAGAATACAATCTTGACTATGATTATGTCTTGTCTTCAAGATTTGTTTGTTGTTTTGCTTTTGTTTGGCTGTTATATAATCCTGAATATTGTTAACAGGCATTGGTTCTGTGCAACAAGATGAGTCATGCCAAGATGACATGTTCAGCTTTGATGAATTATCAGCTGTTGAAGGTTGAAGACCATCAAGAGGGAGTAGAAACCACAGTCTGCACTCTATGTGTAGTTTCTATCCCATAGCAGGGTTATGACTAGGCCTCAGATGGTGGCAAAGGTTTAGTGACAATACCCATCTCAGATGAAATGACTGAACAGGGTCACCTGTTTGCAGGAAAAGAAAGTGACTGGAAAACTAACGTGAATAACATTGAAAATTCTATTGAAGGTGGCGTTGATGGTTATTTGCCATCTGTTGATTCTGGATCTGCTGTAGAGAAAAACAATTGTCATTCATTTGTGGAATTGGAAGTAAAGGCTCAAGTTCCTAGTTCAGAGTCTCAGCCTCAAGAAGAGCTTATAAAAAACACCACAGTAGAGCAGTCTATACTTGGTAGAACAACAATTGATGATTCACGCAAAGCTTTATCTAATGCGCAAGGATCCCATGGATTACAAAATAATCATATTGATTAGGTATCGACTTAGGCGTTTTTACAGTTGAAATTAGAAAAAAACGATATTGATGGGCTAACAAATGAGGTTTCTGTGGAATTAGATGCTTCAAATAAGGAGTTGTTACAGTCTGGTCTGGTTGCATATGATATAAAATAATAATCTGGCAGGCTCAATTGAAAAGCATTCAAATAATTATGCAAATGTAACTGAGGAAATCGTTGAGAGTGGTGAACATGGTACCAAACATGCTGACAGTGTAGTTGGTGTGCAGATTGATGCTAGAGATGCATTTGATATCAGCCTGGTGACAAAGATCAAATAGATCCTGTGCAGTTGAATCAATTTATTTTAGATAATTCTCAAGATGTAGAAATGGTATCCACATCAAATGCATTTAGTACAAAACAAGAAGATCGACCACATTTGAATCGACCAGAATATGAACAACTAGAATCCTTTTGTGAGCAGAAGCAGCCTGAAATAGTGGTGATGAAAGAAAAGGATGAGGTTTCTCATTAAAAAGAGCCTGGATTGGAAGCTTTGAAAGGAATGCCGGATTGTCAGAAGCAACCTGAAATGAAAGCATCATCTGATATCAGTACTGGTGTTGAAGATCAAAAGGATCTTGTGCAGGTTAATCAAGTTACTCTAGATAATTCTCAACATGTAGAAAATGAAATGACAACAGAAGTGGATATTCAGCCACATCTGAATCAGCCTGAAATAGAAAAAACAGAGTTGATTTGGGAGCAGAAGCAACCTGAAAGTGCAGGTATGAGAGAAGATAACTGCCATCAAAGACAGCTTGGACAAGAAAGTCTAATTGAAAAGAAGGAAGATCCTCATCAACAACAGCCTGAAATGGAACCAATGAAAGAAGAGATGCCAAGTACAGCACAAGCTAGTGGTGGCACAGGTTAATGATAATACAGTATTGTTGGAGCAGGGTCCCGCAGCTACAGAAGAAGCTGCTAGTTTTGGCAGAAAGAAGTTAAGACAGAGCTACGACACCGTAGCACGTTTCCAGCTGGAGAGCAGAGCCAAAAACCATGACTTTTAAGATAGAAAAGTCAAGAAAGGCAACGGTACCTAAGCGGCCGAGAAGAGAGAGCTCAACCACTGCATTGAAGGCAGCGGTGGAAGACAAGAGGGCTCAGCAACCCTCATAAAGGAGAAGGAGCAACGAGGCTGAAGCATTGAAGGTGAAGGACAGAAAAGCGAAGCGGTGCATAGTACCCATGATCAGTGCCGGGAAGCATGGAAGACTGCAGAGAGCTGTGGTGTGACGGAAAGCGGCTACCTCAACTACAGATATGGCTAACTGTCACTACTTAGGGTTTTGGGTTACTGTTGGGACAGGCCCACAGTGTTGTAATGGCAAGACCTTCGGGCTACCTATAAAGGGATATATTTTGTATTGTAAAAGAGTTTGTTAGTTGGTTCGTTGGTTAGTTAGTTAGTAGGTTCATTCAGTTGTTAGTAGTGTTTTGCAGACTATTAGACTATTGTAAAAGCTGAGCTCTGGTTCTCTGGTTCTGTTATTAGTGGTAGCAATCTTACGGTAACCAGTAGCTGGCTTATAGAATATGCATGTAACGATCCGCAGGGATCAACAGAGAGGGAAGAGTATGTTGTAGGAGAGCAATATAGAAGAGAAAAGAGATCTAAGAGAGAAGATCTTAAGCTGCAATGCGGTGCAGCAGAACTGTATTTACCTTCCCCTGAGCTATAATAAAAACACAGTTCTTTGGACGTAACTTCCATCCTGGAGGTGAACCACGTTAAAATCAAGTGTTATGCGATTGGTTTATGTGTTATGTTTACTTATGCATTTCTCAGTCAGTTCATGGACTTTGTTTACAGTTTAACGAATGAATGTGTTAATTAGTTCATAGCAATATAGAAGGGTAAACATAAGTTAAAGTCTTTGGAATGTTGTATATGGTTCATTTATGCTTTACGTGAAACAGTCACTATTGCAGTATCGAATAGCCTTGTATGTTAAGTCTTGCACGTCGACACGAGAAACGCTAAGTGCGCTAAACCGCGGAGGTAGGGTATCATAGAGAGGTGATACCGCATCGGCAGAGGAGCTGCGGTCGCGATACCACAGGTTAAGGACTTAGCGTTGGGCAGGAACTGTGTGCCGCACAGTGCGCAGTGATGCGATAAGGTCGGAGAGATCGCGAGTCTGGGAAAGTGAGCACTACAAAAAGGGGCTACACGACGGCTTAAAGTGATATCTCGCGGCTAGAAGAGCTGCGAGACGAGGAAATCGCGTGACACGCAGAGAAAGAGACCTTGCAGTTAGGGGAACTGCGAGCCACTAGTAGGATTGCCACAGAACCTGGTCCAAGACGCTTGAGTCCTTTGCCAACCCATTAGAGTCACTTCGAGTGAGACTTCAGGCCGCTTTGTGGTCTGTCGCCGAAAGGGCCAGTGATCTAGGGGTGTTGTTGGTTGATTATAGTTAACCCAGGTCTGCCCATAGCAGCCAACAAATGGTTCCGTTGCTAGTTTTGAACAACTGAGCGCTAATGTTCTGTTGACATCCCACCAGAGAAGAGTTTCACCAATGGCTGGATTCAAACCTAAGGGAGTTTGCCCAGAAAGAAAATCGGAGCCCTAAACTGAGCACAGAGGACTAGTTACAAAAGCATATCGCTTCAGTTATACACGCTATATTTTTGCAACCTATGGAAACAAGCTTTACGACTGGTTATCAAAGTTGACAGATAGGAACATATTCAAGAAGAAAAGAAACATTGTCTGGACATCGGAGCTGATTCAGACCGTGCAGAACCTTGACAATCCCATTACGAGAGCAGTGGACTTCTGGCTTGCGAGCATGCTAGGAGGCTTTGTTACAGAATTTGCAGTTGACCAGAGAAAAAGCTTCAGCGAGGCTGAGCGATACTTCTTCAAAGGATATCGTGGTAAGTACCTAAAGTCTCTAAACTTATCCATTAAGATGCTGCTACATGAAAAAGGAGTAATGGACATGATTTCAGATGAATAGGTAAAGATAGTAATGTCACAAGAGTTTGAAAGTGATTTTGATGACATTGGACGCACACGTAGTGGCAAGAAATATAAAGTAGCTTTTGGCTCTCCTGTATTTGGAGATAGTTCAGACAATATTAGGCAACCGAGTCCTAGTACCACAGAAGAAACAGAGGGGGGTATCCCTTACCAACCCTATACCCCACAGAAATAGACCGGGACTCAGAGTAATCCCGTAGGTATTCCATCCAGTAGCTCACAAACAGTACCTACTACCGCTACATCACCTTCACTTACACAGCTGAGTGGTAGCAATCCAGTCAATCAGAACCCACCGCAGAGAAATAGAATGGGAGATGATATGAAGCTACCTACCTTTAAGGGTACAGGAGCAGAGGACCCGAAACAACATTGGTTTCTATGTGAAGCCATGTGGACCATTAAAACAATCAACGACGATAACCTTAAACTTGTACAGTTGGTCACTACACTCAGAGATCGAGCTTTAACATGGTACATAAAGTATACCACAGTACCCAAGACACTTGCCTAGGTCAAGAACGCCATGATTAAAGAGTTCAAGAAACCTAAGTCTGAATCTCAGTGCATTACAGAGCTCAAGGATATTAAGCAGCTACCATCAGAATCAGTATGGGACTTTGACCAGAAATTCAAAGCTCTTATAGACCAAGTAAGTTTTGAGTTTGCGCCGGAGCAGCATAAGGAATGGTTTATTGCAGCGCTGCTCCCTCACATGAGAGTGCCACTCATGCAGCAGAAACTCCAGATGTAGGATGACGCGTTGGAGATGGCGATGAAGCTAGAAGCTTCACCTTTAGCAGAAACTAGTGCAGGCATGACAACTCTACAAAACCAGTTGGCCAATCTCACATTACAGATACATGAACTTAAGAAAGGGAAAGAGGTTATGCAAGACATATGGTGCTTACGATGTAGAGCACAAGGTCATACCAAAGACAACTGTCCAGTCTTTGCAGAATATTTAGCGTCAGGGGCTCCTAACCCCTTACCACGAACGCAAGGGCCATGGTGTGAAATATGCAAAACACAAGGACATCCGCCTCAGCAATGCCCTTTGCTTCAGAAGTATGTACAGACACCTAAGAACCTATACTGTGTCTTTTGCAGCTCTATCGGACATGATGAACAGAATTGTTGAGCCTATGATCTCATGTTAGATAGAAAACATGACGTATACAGAGTCCAGTCAAAAACACAGAGTCCAGCAGTAGGACCACAGCCTGATCCGACTTATGGTGGCCAGGGAGGAGGATTCAGAGGACGAGGTCGTGGAGGAGGCTTTGCAAGAGGAGAAGGCTTCGGCAGAGGAGAGGATTTTGGCCGTGGTCGTAGACCAATCACTTGTTATAACTGCGGAATTGTAGGACACTATGCTAGGGACTGCCAGAGCCCCACTACTACTTGTAATTACTGCAAATCTTATGATCATACCATAGAGGAGTGTCCTACCTTGATAGCTAAGATCAAAGATCCTAAGCCAGCAGTACACCAGAACATCTAGCTTATTGTTGCTGAGCAAGAAGAACCAGAACCAAGAGTCAATATTGTGACTCGTAGCGGTGCTTCCACCAGTGGGACATCGCAGGAGACCGAAAAGAACACAAGTCAAGGGTGGGTGCGCAGAGCTCCTGGTAAAGCAACAGCACTCGACCTATAGAAGAATAAAGAGACATTTCATGAAGCCAAGGCTTCCTTTGATGAACCTACACAATTAGGATCGCAGGTACCGTCGTCTAGGGGCGTACCACAGCAAGCACCTTGTGGCAATAGCCTAGAACAAATACCACAGGCTACTACATCGGGAAGATGCGACGAGGATGAATCGACAGGAAGTATACAATCCTTCCTGTGCAGTTGCTTGAAGCTCTTGAGAAATGAAAAAGATATCGACGAGCTACAGTGCATCATAGATCAGTGTCAGTAACCTTCTCTCTCAGGCAGTGCACACCGCGCTATTCATAATATTACAGGACATACAAGGACCGGAAGAGAGATGAAACTCACAGCACAGATTGGAGAGTTCGAAATGGATGAAGTCATCTTAGATCTAGGATCAGAGGTGAATGTTCTAACTAAGCAGACATGGGAATAGATGGGTAGCCCTCAGTTAGTCAGATCGCCTATCCACCTGAGATTAGCTAACCAACAACGAGTATCACCATTGGGTCGACTGCCGCAGGTGCCAATTGACATTGACGGAGTTCATACTTTTGCGAACTTTGAGGTTATAGAAATCATTGGCGACAGTCGACCATATCCAGCATTATTAAGTATCGATTGGGCGATTGGTAGCAAGGCTGTCATCGACATAAAGAGAAGACAAATGACCTTTGAGGATGCACAAATCCAGGTCATCGCGCCACTGGATCCTCACCAGGGTCCTAGATACATTGAACATATCCGAGCAAAGGAGGAGGCACATAACATGGATAGTCTCTACCAGATGACTGCGAACCAAAGCGACTACATCAACCCAACCGCAAAAGGGAACATTAGTTGGTAATGCGACAGCTCATGCGCATCGGATTCCGATATTGGTCTAGAGAACTGGCAGAACAGACTTTACAAAGTCTCAGCGCGTAGATGTGCATTTATGAGTAAGTCACTGCGATGGATTGGCACAGAGATCACTGAGATTCCATCATATCATGGTCTAACAGATATTCAGGAATTCCTTGAGTAGTTTGAGCAACAGATTCCTTACGAGTAGAGGATCGCAGCTATGGACCTTGCAGTACGAGCCACACCTGCAAGATGGTGGTATGCGCATAAAGAAAATATCGTATCATGGGACGATATTAAAAGATTGATGGTGATCAGATTTTCGGTCGACAAAGAGTATGTCCTGCAGAAGTACACAGGAGAAACTGACCCCAGGGCACACATTCAAACATGTGAACAGAACTGGTCGGACATTCCCGAGGATGAATGGGTTCACAGATTCATTCACACATTGGACACAATTCCAAGGAACTGGTACACAGAGACCGAGTTGCGCAAGGGGACGACCACATGGTCACTTATGACAGACAGTTTCCTACTTACCTTCGCATTTGAATCAGAACATCCAAGTGTTGCTCAGGCCCTAGACATAATCAAGATCAAGATATTCGAGGACTGTACCATCTCAGTGCAGGCTCAACCTGAGTGGGCCATCCAGTTGCAAGATGCGCTTGAGTGCTATAACTTCGCAGCAAAGCCAGACAATGAAGATAAGGATGAGGATGAGGATCCTCGCAAAACCAACATTCCGGAGTCAGAAGGGACTCGCGATGTTGGGGGACCACAGTTAGAGATTCCAGCAATCACCGAACCTATCAAGATTAAAAATATCAATATTGGCACAGACGCAGAGCCTAAGTTTGCCTCTATTGGAGACTATTGGAACGATGAAACAGTCGGACAGATTGCCGATTTGTTACATGACTATCAGGACCTATTTCCCACCAAGTTCACAGAGATGAAGGGAATAGTTGGAGACCTGGGAGTTATGAGGATACCATTGAAGGAGAATGCTAGACTAGTTAAGCAGCGCCCATATAGATTGAATCCGCGCTACAAAGAAAAAGTAAAGGACGAAATCGATAAGCTGCTAGTAGCAGGCATCATTGAGCCGGTAGAAGAAAGCGAATGGGTTAGCCCCATGGTCGTACAAGAAAATAAAACAAAAGGAGACATCAGGATCTGTGTCGATCTGCGCAAGCTCAACAATGCATCGCTTCATGATCCATTTCCGACACCGTTCACTGATGAGGTATTAGACAACATGGGAGGACAGGAGGTCTACCCCTTCACTGATGGGTTTTCAGGCTACCATCAGATCAGAATACATCCAGAAGATCAATCCAAGACCACCTTTGCAACAGAATGGGGCTCGTTCCAGTATACGGTAATGCCCTTTGGTCTTAAGAATGCACCAGCTATATTTTCTAGAGTAGTCATTGCTGTATTCAAAGAATACATTCATAAATTCTTAGAAGTATATTTTGATGATTGGACTGTATTTGGACTAATCGACAAGCATATAGGAGACTTAAGACTGATGTTAGAGAAATGTAGGCAGTACCAGATTTCTCTAAACTTGAAGAAATGTATATTTTGTGCACCATTTGGTATTTTGTTGGGTCACATTGTTTGCAGACAAGGCTTGATGGTAGATCCCGCGAAGATTGCCATCATTGTAAACCTTCCAGCACCCAACTCAGTTAAGCAACTGAGGACAATACTTGGTCATACTGGGTACTACAGAAAGTTCATCAAGGGCTACGCAAAGATTACAGCACCAATGGAGAAATTGCTCAAGAAAGATGTAAAATTCCTATGGAACGAGGAATGTCAGCAGAGTCTAGACATGCTTAAAGAGAAGATGGTTACAGCACCCATCCTAGTATTTCCCGACTGGACTAAGCCATTTCATGTACATGTGGATGTGTCCGGCATCGCATTAGGGGTTGTTTTAACACAACCAGGAGAAGGGGACATTGACCACCCTATCGCATATTCCAGCAGAAAGCTCTCGACAGCAGAAAAGAACGACACCACAACTGAAAGAGAAGGCCTAGCTATAGTGTATGCGCTGCAGAAGTTCAGGCACTACCTGTTGGGTGCCCCGTTCAAGATGTTTACTGACCATTCCGCGTTAAAGTATTTGGTCAATAAGCCAGTGTTAGGGGGAAGAATCTGCAGATGGTTACTCCTCTTTCAGGAGTATGATTTTGAAATCATTGTGAAACCAGGAAGACTGAATGCAGGACCTGATCATTTGTCGCGGATATACTCAGGAGAAGAGCTAAGTAACCTAGATGACAATCTACCGGATGCGTCGTTGTTCTCTATCCAGATCGCAGATGAGTACTATGCCGATATTATTCAATTTCTCACTACGGGAGTAGCACCTGACGAGTTTACTAAGCAGCAAAAGAAGCAGTTGGTTGTTAAAGCAGCAGACTTCACCCTCATCACAGGACACCTATACAAGTTAGGTCCGGATGAAGTTCCGCAAAGATGTGTGATGCTGCATGAAAAAGACGCTATTATCAGAGAGGCACATTCAGGAACCGCAGGAGGTCATTTCGCAGGAAAGCCGACTGCGTAGAAGATCCTGGAGGTAGGGATATGGTGGCCTACCTTGCATAAGGACACAAAGGACTTTTGCAGATGCTGCGATATCTGCCAAAGGGTAGGAAAACCCTCACGACGTGATGAAATGCCGCTGCGACCGCAGTTCACGTTGCGCGCATTTGACAAATGGGCTATAGATTTTGTGGGTCCTATCAACCCACCAGGAAAGTGCACTGGTGCGAGATATATTATCACGGGAACAGAGTACCTCACCATATGGGCAGAGGCCAAAGTAGTAAGAAATTGTGATGCTGCTACAGCCGCACAGTTCCTTTTTGAAAACATCATCAGTAGATTTGGATGCCCAGTAATTTTGATGAGTGATCAAGGTACACATTTCTTGAACAACACTATTGAGGCATTGGCAGAAGAATTCCATATTCAGCACCATAAGAGCACTCCCTACCACCCCCAGGCTAATGGTATGGTGGAGGCCTTTAATAAGATTTTAGAAAATTCTCTTACTAAGATCTGCAATAGCCAGAGGAATGATTGGGACCTCAGATTTAACGTTGTATTATGGGCGTACAGGACTACATGCAAGAAACTTACGGGACACACACCTTTCAGCCTAGTGTATGGACAGGAGGCTGTTATGCCTATGGAGTATATTTTTCCCAGTTTAAGAATCGCTCAGATTACCGGGATGACTGATACAGACACAATTGAGGAAAGGCTAGCACAGCTGCTTGCCTTAGAAGAAGACAGATTCATCGTTGGATTCCATTAGAAAGTGTAGAAGGCACGAGAAAAAGCTTGGCATGACAGACACATTACGAATAAGACTTTCCAGATCAAAGACCTAGTGCTCCTCTATGACAGTAAATTCATTCATTTTCCAGGAAAGTTCAAGACACATTGGCTGGGGCCATATCAAATACAGCAAGTCACAGCGGGAGGTGCCGTTCAGCTCAGCCAGCTGAATGGGGAGCTTTTTCCCACATGGATTAATGGCAGTAGGCTTAATCTCTATAGTGATAGCCACCCCGCCTCTCAGCCCTAGCTTAGCCAGTTTATGGTGGTGCAGATGTCCAGTGTAGTTGAAAGGAGGCATCGCACCGGGAACTAGTCTACACCGGCAGGTATTATTTTAAGTATGAGGAATCGCATCAGGGCGGTTCAATTAAAAAAAAAAAAAGGTAATATTGTTTTATGCAGGTGATGTGGAGTCACATCGCAGCAGTGTGATGTTTCCCCATGCCACGTACTCAGTTTTCCAACCGACAGAGGGCCAGTCAAGTCACCCTCTCACAAGCAGTTAATGAGGTAATGACCGGTACATCTTACCATAGATTTGGCAGCAGTATAATCAATTTTTCCAGATTTAGCAAATCTCCGACGAGACCGGCGCCTGTACACACACGTTTCGAGGGAAATTCGATCAGATTTCCACATTTATTAGGGATCAGATGGCGAGTGTGGTCTTGTCCAGGCATTAATGACGACCGACGGGTTCAGTCTAGATGACCGTTGCATCTGGGATTATCGTATTGGGCATAAAAGCAGAAATTATTCAAGTGGGAAGGTTACGTTTGCAGAAAAACCAAGAGCTGTAGAGTGCATTATTCAGAATTCCCTGTGAAGAGCTAAGTTTGTTACAGAGTGCTGTGATTTTCAGACGTTGCAGCCAGTGCACGTCCACCATTTGTACTAAGACGGCTCTGTTCGAGGACAAACCTCTAGAAGGCATGCTGAGACGTTTCGACCCTGGTAGCCGTAGGTCCGCCATGACGACGTCGCCCAGGGTTGTGAAATTAAGTACAGCACAAGTCAGACAGCCGCTAAGGATGAAGAGTCAAGCGCCAGAAGTAGAAGTTGTCACCAAAGTCTCTGCTAAGGAGAAGAATAACGCCGAGCCAATCACTGAAGATAAGAAATCAGAGCAGAATAATGATGAGAAGAAATCTCCCACTAGGCGGAAAGTAAAAATGAGAAAAAAAAAGCAACGGGAGAAGGTCACCGACCAATCTGATCAACTAAGAAAAGCACCAAAGATTGCGGAGGCAACGCAACAAAAATATGACGATCAGAGGCAGCATGTGTACCTGGAGCACTTCGAAGAGAAGAGAAGTGGAAGAGGACAGCAAACCCAGCGAACGGTAGAATTCCAAAACGCGGACAAAGGCTTGTTCTCGGAACGGAATTCATGGTTTGCCCCTCCTTCATATACGAGGCTCCAGACTGAATGAAATGTTTGAGAAGGCAGGAAGATACAGATTTTCCTTATGATAAAAGTTCTAACCTAGATAAAGAGCAAAGGATATCTGTGGAAGACCTCTCAAACACTATAAGGCTCTTAAAAGGTTTTAGGAGCGAAGAGAGCGAGACCATGACATCGGGCAGGAAGGATAAGAGAGCCTAGCGAACCAAGTACATAAACTATAAAGAGAGTGTCGAAGTGATGTAGAAGGAAGTCACAGGACTTCAGGACAGGTTGCAGAGGGCTTCACAGGAAGCCAAGGCAAAGCTACAGCAGGAGAAGCCCGCTACAGGTGGCTCGAGGGCGAGCCACATGTAAGTGTTAGGGGACTACTGGAGCAGGGTCCCACAGCTACAGAAGAAGCTGCTAGTTTTGGTGGAAATATAAGTTTTGGCGGAAAGAAGTTAAGACAGAGCTATGACGCCGTAGCACGTTTCCAGCTGGAGAGCAGAGCCGGAAACCATGACTTTTAAGATAGAAAAGTCAAGAAAGGCAACAGTACCTGAGCGGTCGAGAAGAGAGAGCTCAACCGCTGCATTGAAGGCAGTGGCGGAAGACAGGAGGGCTCAGCGACCCTCATAAAGGAGAAGGAGCAACGAGGCTGAAGCATTGAAGGCGAAGGACAGAAAAGCGAAGCAGTGCATAGTACCCATGATCAGTGTCGGGAAGCATGGAAGACTGCAGAGAGCTGTGGTGTGACGACAAGTGGCTACCTCAAGTACAGATATGGCCGACTGTCACTAGTTAGGGTTTTGGGTTACTGTTGGGACAGGCCCACAGTGTTGTAATGGCAAGACCTTCGGGCTGCCTATAAAGGGATATATTTTGTATTGTAAAAGAGTTGGTTAGTTGGTTGGTTGGTTAGTTAGTTAGTTGGTTCATTCAGTTGTTAGTAGTGTTTTGCAGACTATTAGACTGTTGTAAAAGCTGAGCTCTGGTTCTGTTATTAGTGGTAGCAATCTTACGGTAACCAGTAGCTGGCTTATAGAATATGCATGTAACGATCCGCAAGGATCGACAAAGAGGGAAGAGTATGTTGTAGGAGAGAAATATAGAAGAGAAAAGAGATCTAAGAGAGAAGATCTTAAGCTGCATATGCGGTGCAGCAGAACTGTGTTTACCTTCCCCTGAGCTATAATAAAAACACAGTTCTATGGACGTAACTTCCATCCTGGAGGTGAACCACGTTAAAATCAAGTGTTATGCGATTGGTTTATGTGTTATGTTTACTTATGCATTTCTCAGTCAGTTCATGGACTTTGTTTACAGTTTAACGAATGAATGTGTTAATCAGTTCACAGCAATATAGAAGGGTAAACATAAGTTAAAGTCTTTGGCATGTTGTATATGGTTCATTTATGCTTTGCGTGAAACAGTCACTATTGCAGTATCAAATAGCCTTGTATGTTAAGTCTTGCACGTCGACACGAGCAACACTAAGTGTGCTAAACCGCGGAGGTAGGGTATCACAGAGAGGTGATACCGCATCGACAGAGGAGCTGTGATGCATGATACCACAGGTTAAGGACTTAGCGTTGGGCAGGAACTGCGTGTCGCACAGTGCGTGGCGATGCGATAAGGTCAGAGAGATCGCGAGTCTGGGAAAGTGCGCGCCGCAGAAAGGGGCTACGCGACGGCTTAAAGGGATATCTCGCGGCTAGAAGAGCTGCGAGACGAGGAAATCGCACGACGTGAGCAGGAGATCATGCGACGAGTAGAGAAAGAGACCTCGCAGTTAGGGGAACTGCGAGCCACTAGTAGGATTGCCACAAAACCTGGTCCAAGATGCTTGAGTCCTTGGCCAACCCATTAGAGTCACTTCGGGTGAGACTTCAGGCCGCTTTGCGGTCTGTCGCCGAAAGGGCCAGTGATCTAGGGGTGTTGTTGGTTGATTATAGTTAACCCCGATCTACCCATAACAGCCAACAAGTATCCACTTGTGATGGATAGTTTCCTTCTACTCAGTTTGAAAATGTGCAACAAGAAATAACCATTTTAAAATCAACAGAGGAAACCAAGGAAATTGAAGCTACCGCTTCTGGACATCTAGGAAGTGACAAAGAGTAATTTGCTTCAGACTTGAATCATCCGGTTCAAGAACTGCTTGAAAGTATGAAATCTGAAAATGCACTGCAAAATACTAGCACATTGGCTAGCCTTGACTCAAATCCTAATCTCCCTCAAGGGGGAATCACCAAGTGCAATGCTGAGCCTGTGCAGAAAGATGGGAAGCTTCTAGAACGTTGAAACTCCTAAATACAAGGGGTTGGAGATTATATCCAAGAGGTATTCCGACTTTATAGATGAAGATTCATCATTGGTTTTTAAAGCAATGGAAATTTCAGGTCTGAGGTGACTTGTGTGAAAATTTGATATCTCATGTTTGGAATTGTGCTCCTATGGCATGCTGGAGGCTTGTCTATCATGGAGCATCTTGCATTAACCCCCAGGCAGGGTTGGTTGTTGTAGCTTTCCTACATTTTCATGTTTGGATTTGTGCTCCTATGGCATGCTAGAGGCTTGTCTATCATGGAGCATCTTGCATTAACCCTAGGCAGGGTTGGTTGTTGTAGCTTTCCTGCAGTTTCACTGTGAGGCACATTATGATGGCATTACTGTTTTGGGTGTTTTCTTGTAAAATTATTATAGTATACGCTCTGATCTCATCTCCAGGTTACATTTCCAACATGGTTTTTCTGCACCACAATGAGGAATATAATCCCAACTTGTATGTAACTTGTCAGACTTTGAATTGATGGATTTCTGTTGAGATTGCCTGCAATTTCTTGAAATGTTAACACGGCTGGGGCTGGTTTTTGGTTTTCTGAGTTGGAAAAGTTATGGGCTTAGAGGTTACTCCTTGCTTATTAGTCTCCCACATACTCACTGTGGTTGGCCTTTCTCAAAAGGAGGCCTCAGAAAATCTGAAATCCGCAGAGGACAACTTTGAAAGCAACCTTTTTATCCAGAATAGCTCCTCCAACATAATTTCTATCAAGTAATTAAGTTTTTTTCAACCCTTGAAGATGATACAATGACTAAACATTGCACTGTAGCATTTAGAATTTCTTTATGCAAGGATTTTTGAGTTTCTCCAATATAGCATGGAAACAAAAATGTGATTCTCAAAACTGGTTTATTTAAAAGAAAAATAAGGGCATGTTGCTGCACACAGTTGCGGTAAATTAAAGTGTGTAGTAGTTGCAATATGATAGGAATCATGTATATCAAATATATGAAAAGATGGAAAAACTTGTATTCATCTCAGTTTCATGAGTGTGCCCTCACAATTAATTTATGTCCTTTGTAGTTATGTTTACTGCTACCTACTTCTTCCATACTGTCAATCTTTTGCCTGCTGTGTTTACAACCAGAACTTGATGATAGCGTTGAAACTTCACAAGCCATCATTAACCCCTAAAATGTTAAAAAAAACAATGTAGGTGGAAGACTTGCAGGTGAGATAAAGTCTCACCAAAAGGCCCCATTATTCCAGCCTTTTTTTTATTAAAGTCGGTCAAAATGTGACCTGAAAATTGATGTTTCTACAAATTTGCATTTTCAGCAATCACAAATTACAATCTTAAATAAAATGCCATGTTTTAAAACTACCCAGATCGTCGAAAACATAATTTGAGCACCAAAAACTGCACTTTCAACAATTCTTTTTATGCCGGATTCAGGCGAATACAGGATGTTTTGGTTGCTCCATATTGGTATATTGGTTATGGTATATGAGGAATCAAGCAATGGAGAAATCATACTAAACAACAAAATAATTTTCATGCCACACACATTTTTTACTGCTCAAGTTTCTAACAGTTCTAAAACTATCTTGGGTGAAGCTGCAAAATGCTTGCTATCCCTTGTTGAGAAGTGTCAACATCATGTGTTAGAGTAGAAGCTCCAAGAGAAATTGCTTCAGCTATTTTTGGATAAAAAAATGAATTTCATTTTAATAAATCTCCCCATTCCAGCTGCAATTTTATAACATTCATAATTACATCCTATTATTAATTATGTGGTTCTCTTATGAGAAATCAACAAATAAATTTCTTGGTTTGAGATCATGAAACAATAGCTGGTTCCAAAATATGCAGGAAGAACAAAATTTTGTTTAGAACAGTTTGGTAATTACCTTGGGAACTTAAAAAACTAGAAAACATTGGAATGGTAGAAGAAGAAGCAGGAAACAATAAAGGGAAAGCATTGGTTGTATGGAATGAATCTGAAAATGAAATTGAAATACAAAAAAGCAGGGATTCACGGAGGATGAGGGATCATCGCCAGCATGCAAAGATACTGCATAAAATAAGGTATGCAAAGAGGAATAAGGATTTAAGCTTATTATATGGTAGAGGTATTGCATGTGTATCAGGGGAATCAGGGATCAAGAAAACAAAGTTAGTGTTGGAATTTTCTTACAGATTTGCAAAGAGGTATAGGATGGTATTATGGATTGGTGGTGAAGCTCGTTACCTTAGACAAAACTACTTGAATCTGACTCGGTTTCTTGGGTTGGATGTGAGTAATGAGACACAGATTGCCCTGGAGAAAGGTAGCAATAAGACATTCGAGGAGCAGGAAATGGAAGCCTTACAGAGAGTGAGAAAGGAGCTCAGTAGAGACATTCCCTATATTCTTGTGATTGATAATTTAGAAAATGAGAGAGATTGGTGGGATAGTAGATATCTTTTGGAGCTTCTTCAATGTTTTGGTGGAGCAATGCATGTGATAGTTTCTACTCGTGTGATGAATCTAGATCCCGTAAGGCTCTCATACTTATCAAGTGTGGAAGCTGTGTCTTTGATGAAGGGAAAGAGGATGGATTTTTCAGTAGTGGAGCTTGATGCACTAAGAACAATTGAAGAAAGGTTGGATTGTTTAACATTAGGCCTTGGGATTGTTGGTTCAATCCTATCAGAGCTTCCCACTACACCTTCTAGACTCCTTGATACCATTACTAGGGTATCATTGAGGAATGTGTTGTGGGTTAAGTCACCTGACACGAGGACACGGGACACGGGGATTCGAGTGTCCGACATAAACACGGTGACCCCCGGAATAATGACACATAGGACGCATTATATATATATATATATTAAAAATATAGACATATAAATCCAAATTTTTACAAATATTCAATAGAAATCAAAATCAATGCACATTTAACATTAGTAATTACACATTTAAATCCTTTAAATCTTCTTCACCAGCACAACAAACACACTTTAGAGCCTTCTCCACACTTGCAAATGATAAAAAGAAAATGAAAATTTTGATTTAAAGCAATTTTGGACGTTTTTTCAGTGGAAAATGTGTCCTGGAAATAGGACACGTTGGTGACAGCGTGGGACATGCGTGTCCTAAATAGGGACATGCTGAAAAGTCGTGTCCGTGTCAGACACGCAGACACGGGACATGCATGCCATTTTGGACCTGTCTGGTTTCATAGGTTGTGGGGTATTCGAGAAGATCCAACTTTGAGAAGTCATCATTTTCTTGTGCACCTTCTGGATGTATGCGTCAACATTCTTGTTCATGCAATTAAACTAAAGAAATTAGCTACTAGGATGGTTTTGGTTGGACCTTGGTTTGCTCCTTACCCTATCCCTATCTCTCTTCTTTCCATTGCAACGCAAAAGGCTCCGGGAAGAGCAAGTAGATTGCAGCTACAGAAGAAATGCATGCATGTCATTGGTTGTTGTTGTACGGTATCTCAGATAAGAAAATCAATAGTTGAAGCATCAACTATGTTGATCAGATTTGGTATTGCAAGAAGTAGCACCAAACAAGGATGGATTAACATGCATGAAATGATTCAGTTATATGCGAAGAAAAAAGGAGGAAACTCTACTACCATAGCTATGTTCCAAGGTGTTGGTAGCAAAGGGGCAATCTCCCTACATTCAGAGCATTTATGGGCTGCTTGTTTTCTTGTATTTGGATTTGTGAATGATCCAGTGATTGTAGAACCTAAGGTATTTGAATAACTTTCCTTCATTAAAAGAGTAGCAATTCCTTTGGCACTTCATTGTTTTACTTCCTTTGCATTGATGTTTTTTACTTCCAGGTATTTGTAAGAGATTTTTTTCCAAGTGCTTTGGCATTCTTGATGAATGGTGAACCTGAGATAGTCAATCATGCCAAAGAAACACGTAGATTGTTTCACATTAGGAGAAGGATTTATGCCTGGTAGTTTTTAGGTACTTCATGATCTTGTTCGTAATAGTAACACAATGATTGCAGATTTTGGAGAAAGTGTAATAGGGAGAGTTGCTCCTGTAGATTCTGGATTTTGTTGGATTATTTTGTTGTGTGCCTATACAAAGTTCATACAATTGAAGTTTCTCTTCATATTTCCTTCTAGGATGGGTACAACCAGAGAAGAAGGGATTTCTCATTTTTATTACTTTCATTCCTTTAAACTTCATGATTTTCTTGCTTGTAGGTTTTCTTGCTTACAGGTTTCACATTGTTTTGTTGATAGTGGGTGGCTCTTCAAGAAAAGCAAAGGAAGGAGAGGTAGAATTTTTTGAGCGTGATGCTCTCACTACAATATTACTTTTATTTTATTTTCATCATTACTGTTATCAATGGAGTTGATGAAATTCAGTCCATGCCATAATGCGGAAGTAAGCTACGTCGAAACCCAATCCCCCCCCTATTTGGAGTCAAACACAGATATTATAATAATATATGTGTCTTCATATGCGTTATTTTGAGTTGAAACCGTGCTCTAGAGTTAGGACTCAGCATTATCTAAGTCCCTAGGATGGCTAGATTTGCTTGCCCCTTGTTTAAAGTTTTGTTGATAATAAAGGCCTTGCAAATCTATAGTCCAACCAAGAATGCCCTTTCTGTATAATAAAATTGTTACACATCGCATACAAGTAACCATTGATCCAATCAAATCTAGATTTCACAAAACTAACTATGGATATTAATAATCTTGGCATTCTTTAATAGAACCAAATTCTAATGATTGAATTAATAAAATGAATGTTGTGGGGAAGAAGCAATCTGATTATGACACTTGGGGATTTGTTAAGAGAGTCGGGCATGCAGTGTTTGTTTACTACATGGAGTTGACTACTCTCAACTGTATGGAAAAGGCTCAGGAGCCAATCTCAAATTGCATTTTTTCATTCACCTGCATAACAATAAAAGGCAAGCAAATCTAGCTTTTAGAGCATTCAAAATTGACTGTCACTGTTGATGTTCTTGCAGAAGAAAGCATGCTATTAAACAATAAGGCTGCAACAACCTCACAGAGAACTGTAATTGTTTGCACCCTTAATTTATCTCTTAAAATCAAAGTTATTTTGTGTTTAGTTATTTTTATGTCAAAGATAAGAGCAATGCATGCTTATGGCTTCCACAATTTGGAACAAGAGATGGGTATTTTGATTTAATGATGCTTTTAAGAGAAATTTGGGAGATTAATCATGACACCCATCATGAAGGTTGGACAGGTCTTCAGTCCATTTCTATGTTTATCAAGGTTCTCTAGATTGGTAGGAATTACATAGGTCTTTGCTTGAATTTGTTGTGTACAAAGAATGCAATTGATGCAGGTTGACGAAGTGTAGTGAGGCATGGGCAAGTCCAAAAAAATTATCAAAAGCCTGATTCTGGGTGCCAAGGCTTTCTCTAGAGAACGATCTCCCACCGAAGACGATGGAAATGAGCAATTTGTAAGCAAGAATATTCTTCTCATGCAATTGGGTCTTTGTATGATATGGATAATTGAAAGAACTTATATCACATCACTCGTTCCAGATAATTCTTATTATGAGTATTTCATGTGGAACATAGTTAAGATGTTGTAGCAATATGGGTTTTGGGTGAAAGTTGAGAAATATTATCACATATCAGGGAAAACTCTGAACTTTGCCTTATTTTTTATGAATTATAATATGCTATTAAGGTCTTTTGCAATCTCTAAATGCAACTTCTTTTTTATCCATTAATTTATTTTCAAGAAATAGTCATTGACAAAAGAATATCCCCTAAAATTTACTCTGCATGTTACACACATGACAAGGAAAATAATAAATGGACTTTGGGCAGACCACATTCCTGTTATAATCCTCATGATGTCAGTGAAGATGACTAAGATCCCAAAGAAAAGTTAGAAACAAAAAGTTGTGTTCAAGACGAAGGGTTCAAATCTGTCATGATTGAACTTGACCTGCAGTCTGAAATTAATGTGGTAAAGCCAACTGATGAGAGTTTAGAAATTGAACTATCAGAAAATATTGTAGAACCCAATGACAAAAAGGTGTTAAACGGGGATGAGGATGTAGTCACAAAATCCAATCAAGAATTTTCCAAGGAAGAGCATGCAACAATTGTAATCCAGGCTACCATGAGGGGCTTTTTGGTATGCTCTTTCCCATCAATGATCTTTTGTGTTTTCATTTTTCCACCATTACCGATGTTTCTAGCCCATGATATTTTGATTTGAAATGGTGAAGCTCAGGATGAAACATAACTCCATGCTTATTAGTTCATGATTTCCAATTTTATCTTCAAGGTATTTATTTCTGTGGAGGAGTTGTATGAAGTAGGTCATGGAGTTTCTTTCTTCTTTCAATAGCCCAAATTACATAACTGACACAAAACGTTTTATTCATGTACAAATATATGTGTGGATTTTTGGAAGCATCGGCGTGCTGTTGGATGTATGAAAGGCAGTACAAGGCTTCCAGATCTGGCACATGAGCAAATGAAGACAGTGCAAACAAACTTGACTTCAAGATGCATGCAAGCTCGTGTCTGTGCAAGGCAGGTTCATATGTCCATGGAAGGGCTAGCTGTTCAAAAACAGATTAAGGAGAAGTGTCAACTACAAGCATATAATGTCAAATCATAGGTAGAAAACCAAAAGAAGCTAGACATTTATGTTACCAAGACATAAATCTGACTGCCTTCAAAATCAAAGCTGTTCTTGCTAAAACCTTAAGGTTTGGTTTAAGATGTCCATAATAGAAACATCTGTTATACGTTTTGTTAAAAAGGCATAATGGTCAAAATTTTGAGTAATCATGTTTCTCTTCCTTTAAATGCACAAGGAACTTGCAATAAAGTATTGTTGTTTAGTCTGTTGAAAAATTATCTTATGAGTTGGAACAACATGTGATTCTACTAGATATGGCGTTAATTAAAGGACACAAATTCTGAGGGGCCATGCTTTTTCCAATTAGCTTTTTCTCTATGCAGTAATTTTGCATCATATTGGTTGCACCCTCGAGACTACTGATTATTAATTGCAATGGTGTCAATTTTGTTGGATTCTGTCTTTATTGGGAATCGAGGTGCATTGTCGTGTAGATTATCCATTTAAAGTATGGAATGTCCTTATCTATAACAATTATTTCTTTAATTGACAGATCTAATGGATTGGCTATACTGATTACCGGATATGTTTAAACTTTATATTACCACATGGGTGGTGGGGGACACATGATGTTTATATTACTTAAGTGATGACATTTTCATGTATTGAAATAGTATGTGCTAGGCCATCATTACAACAAACTAGCCTTCCCTCTACTTACCCATGTAAGTAAGGCTAATGCATGAAATTAGATCCTAAATCTAGCTTTTCACTATCTTTTCTTCATGCAATCCGATGAGTCGAGCATTGAATAGCTATAAAATTCAAAATTGAGAATTTATCAATTTTAGTTATCCTTTCTCTTAGCAGATCTTCAAATGTTCTGTCACAGGCAATGGGGAGTGACGGTCATGATTCCTCACCAGACACTCCATATAGATTGGTGGCATAATGAATATTTAGTGTGGCTCCTTCAATAGTTGATTCAAGGTTGTCTACTTTTGAAGGTCATGAAACACATGTTTCTTCTATATGCCCCTATTACAAAGAAAACATTCAAGTATGAGTTTTTTTTGTGATTCTGTTTTATGTTATTTAGCTAGAACAATGCTTGCTTTTCAAGAAGACACTTATTCCCTGGCTATAATGATTCCCCATGCTAAAGTTTTGTTTTCCTCTTTTAATGTATCATTTTATTTTCCCAACAATTGTTGATGAAAAGATAAAGGCTTAGTTATATTATTTGACGATTTTAAGGGCTGCTTACAATGTTCATAGTCATTGGTGCACTACAGTGGTTTATATCGCTGATGGGACAATGTTCCTTCACTTTGTTGTTTCAGTTGTTTCTTTGCACCACACATTGCCTCTTCTCAGTAATTGCCAAACGATTTTCAGCTGAAGGTAATGTTTTTTTATTTTTTGCATTACTTCTGTCAATATATTTTTTAGTAGAAAAGTCAATTGAATTTTGAATTTCCAGGTTGTATCATGATGATACCTTCAACATATTTCTTCATAGGTTATCCCATCATGCCTTCAAAGTATTAGTCCATCTTCCATTGGTGGTAGATGAACGAACAGTTATCCTCAACATTGTCCCATGACAAACAAAGCATGCAAGTGTTGCTGGAATTCTTTTCCATCCACAAAAAAAAAAAATCTTTTCCTATATGCTATTAAACATTCAAAAATAACAACATTGATGTCAATGAACATTTGCATATTTCTTATGCATTATCAGTTTCAACTTGCAGTTGAAATGTATTTTGTCAAAATTGTTTTATTTGATTATTATGTGTTTTTTTTGCAGCGTCTCCAACATATTATGCAAAACTATATACATGTCAAATGCAACAATTTTTAACAACAAAAGATTCAAAGAAAACTTGGAAATTTGTAAAAGGGAAAGGGTTGTTTTCCTTTCACAAGATAATCATAGAACATTAATGTATATGAACTCTCAATGCTAGCCTGAAATTCTTGCAAAATCAATTGTAATAGTTGTCTTATGAAAACCAATAACACGTGTCCTCTATATGCTATAATATCTCATTTTTGCTTTATATTTTTGTTATGTATTGTCATTTTTAGTATTCTGTATTTGTTTTTTTAGTAATTGTGTTTCCCTATTTTGCAATGTACTGTTGTTTGCATGAAATATATATTTTTTGTAATATTAATATAAAAGAAATTATTATTAGTTTAAACTTACTTTCACTTTCTATATGTTTATCCTCTTGGTGCAAATGAAGACATTAAACATGAAAAAGTGAATTTTATGCACGACGATGTGATAGGCATGTTTAAACTTTTTCAAATAAATATAAAGTAATGTAATACTCGATAAATAAATATAAGTACTATAATTTCACGAATATAAATCAATTAAAACCTACTTTGGTAATATACATAGTATATATAAGATACATCTACTTAAAATTATTAAGCAATTATTAATTAAATTGTTATTTTCCACAAGTTTTTTTAGATAACTAGTTGAAATTATATAAGGTTTTGTAATGATTACTATTTTTCTTTTAATTTACATCTTCATAACTATAGAACGAATTGCTCAAATAAATAAATGTTAACCAAACAGGGTTTTGATTTATAAATTAAGGTTTCATTGCTATATATAAATGGAAATTCCTACCTTCTCACACACAAAACAAAATTTTTCTCTATGGTTAGATTGCATCTTAATTGTCATACTAATTGATGATAAAATCATTTTCAATTGTGCTAGTAATTCAAAATAAAATAATTTTCAATTGCGCTAGTTACTTCAATACTGACAATTCAAAGTCTACAAATTTAAGATCTTTGTATGATTATTGCAATGAAGCAGATAACTTAACTCTACCCACATAGCGTAGCTTCCATCACCAAGAAGTTTATGGTGAGCAGGGATGTTAAATTCCAGAAATATAAATCTTGGGAGGATCAAACAAATGAAACAATTGGAAGTTAGATTCCTTTTATACACACAAATGAACATGTGTAAACTAGAGAACATCAATCTCTTCCACCTAGACTTCCAAGGCTACAAGTACAAAGACAAGGAGAACAAACAGTACACAGTCCTTCTATCTGTGAATCAAATGCCACTATAGCTTCTCTAAGGAACCAGAAAACGAGAAGTTTTATATAAACTTTTGAACAACATGCTGATATTGAGGTGAGTTTTACCATGTAATTGACCTCACACTCGTTTTCTGTAGTTTTTATTTTTATTTTTATTTACACAAACATAATAGTGTATGGAAGTGTTGTTTGGGAAACTATGTTCGCTCTAATCATTAATAAGTGGCATTTGTGCGGTGTTCATAAGGTTCACTATGACAACATGATCCCACTCCATTGACATAATTAGTTAGTTTTGGAGAATAATCTGCCACAGACCACTCGCATCATAAAACACCATTGCTACCAGATTCTTTGCAGCCCGAGTGTATTCTCTAGTTTCATTCTATTCTTTGAGAATAACGAGTCAACTCTACTCACCGAATCTAAGTTGCTCTTGAGACATACTTGTGATTTTGATTTGCATTTAAAATGAAAATCATATTGACCTGCGTTTGAATTGCGAATCAAATTGAATTAGTGAATTTGATACACAAATCTCAGAAATCAGTATTTATTGTTTGTCTTTAAAAGACACTGAAAAACATTAAGAAACACTCATTCGCTTGCTTATCTGGCCTGATTTGACACTTGTTCCCTGTCCAGAATCCAGGGAACTTTGAAAAACATAAAGAAACACTCATTTTGCTTGCTTTTCTCGTATGATCTCACACTTGTCCCCTGTCCAAAATATAGGGCACTTTATACTATGTAGCATAATAGCATAATATCATCTAACTACTTTGAAATGAGTTTTTTATTTAAAATTTGCATCATAAAAATTTAAAACTTTCATATCAATGAAAATATATGCAATTTTTTTACCAATTCGAGTCAACTCTTACCCTTCATCCTTGCTGAGTCATTCTCCGAGTCTGACTCTAATAACTTTTCATAGTAACCATCAAATTCACATAATTCATGCCCAGATGGCAGCCAAACTCCTGTATTGTGTCCATGTTGAACTTGGTAGAAAAATATGTTCCAAGGTACATAAAGCAGACACAATTAGGGACAAAAGAAAGATGAGATACTATAAGGGTATAATGATCCAGATTTATGCGTGAATGAAATGAAAGAACATATACAGAATCATAATCACAGACATTTTGCAAAGATAAAAGAGATACAATAAACATATATTCTATTAAATGACAGAAATAGAACAGACTGTAATATAATTGCTAGAATGGTGGTAGCAATCTCTGAGAAGAGATGTGGCTGCTACACTCATCCATGCTAATATGAATACAAAAATGAGGCCAAAGGGGCTTTTTTATAATAATAATGAGGGTGAGAACCCCAAAAGTCCAAAACGTAATCCTAGAAGATGAACCGTCATAAAGTTTGGGGCCCCAAGGTGGTAAGTTGAACAGTCAACTTCCTGGGGTCGTAACTTTTGCATACGATCTTCTATTTGGGCGTTTGATAGCTCGTTGGAAAGGTCTATCTCAGATTTACAACTTTTGGTCAACCAAATGCATGTTGATGACCTCAAAATGGCCCCAAAATTTTGGGACCCAAAAAACTGTAGAAAAATAACTAGAAAACTGCCACAATGGACAATTGTTTTGATCCAGTGGAATAGGTCGGTGGCCACCGATCTCCATATGGATAAATCCTCCCTCCTTAGGAAGCAATGGTATTCATTGCGTCGAATCCTATATCATATCTCGAACTGTGTGTTGAGTTGACCTCCTGGTGCGACATTTGCTGAAGTGAAGATGCTTCCTTTCTTTGACATCCCGAGAGGGATGCAATTGTTGTATGGATGATTTATTTCTAGATGAGCACCTTGAATGTGTGGCCTTGCATCATAGAGGTACTCGAATAGATGAGGAAACAATGTCTCTATCCTCTTCTTATGTCTGATGAGTAGAGACACCCTATGCAGAGGGTGTGGAGGTCTCTGTGATCTTATGTTCTCCTTCAGACGCAATTGTGAAGATGAATAATTTTTTGATGTGGGAGCTTATCTTCCTGCCTTGAGAGACTTTGTTAGGTGCAATGGTCTCTGGTATTCGATAGAGTTTTCCTCCCAAAGTAACAATGACGTTGCGAGGCCGTGACTCATATACAACATGACGCTTCCACATATATGGTTGTCCTAAAAGAACATCACAGACTTCAAGTGGGGCCACATCACACAGTACCTCGTCTTCAAAAGGCTTGATGCCATATGGTAGGAGGCATTGTTGAGTAATGTGGATACCTCATCCTTGGATTAGCCACCGATGCTGTAAGGTTGCGGGTGTGGTGTTGTCGGAAGCTCCAATCTCTTGACGACTTCTGCTAAGATCAGGTTCTTTTGGCTGCCATTGTCAACCACAAAATGTAGAGGCATTCCCTTCACCCACATCCATGAGTGGAAGAGGTGATCCTCTACCTCTGACACTTCAGGTACCTCTAGTTGAATCTATGCGGTAGCAACAGTGGCAGTGGGGTTTGCATCAATGATATGCCTCCCATTGTATGCGGTTGTGGCATTGGGTTTGGAATAAGAATCAGGATCTGATTCTAAAGATTTGATCTCGGCTACTAATGACTGCTTTGAGTGACATTCATCGGTGTTGTGCCAAGGGCTTTTATGAAATTTGCACCACTTACCAGTGTCTTTCTTTGTCTTTCCATCCCCCTTCTTTGCTTGTGGCGAGGACTGGTTGTCGTTTCCTTTTGTTGTGTTTTGCAGGCTAGGGTATCCCTTGCCTTGCTTCTGTAGTGGATTCACAAGTCCAGAGTCTCACTTGTTCTTTTGTCGAAATTTCTCCTTGATTTTGACAACATACCGATAGGCGGATCCAAGTGAAGAGATGTCAAGGAAGTCCATCTCAGTTTGGATGTACCGATGTAGACCACTGCAATATTTCAGAATCAAGTGTTGCTCAAAGTCCTTGATACTCAGCTTTGTACGCAGGGTATGAAAGTTATTGGTGTACTCCGACACCGTCTGGTCCCTTTCTTGACGCAGAATGGTCCATTTGGTGTATTGGTCATCATAGTTTCCCACAGGGTAATATTGTTCCCTGACGACATCTATGAAAGAGGCCCAAGTGGGATTTGTTTCAAACATTCCATACTCGTCTGATGAGTTTTGCTCACAATAAGTACCCCACCAATTTTGGACATGGGAGACTACCTTAAGAAGCGCAAAGGTGATCTTTTCTCTATCAAAAAAATTGTGGACAGAGAAATACCTTTCTAGAACATTCAACCAATTATCTAGGGCATCTGCATCGATTTTTCCTTCAAATAAATGAATATCAAAGTTAACTTGTACCTTGAAGGGAGTTGCATCCCCAAACCGGTTGCTCGTTGAAGATGCACATGCCGCTGTCGACATTTGTAGAAGGATTTGGGCGAAACTATCCATCATCTCGTTCCTTTGTCGCTCGAGGGCTTCCTCGAGCAACGACTTGATAGAATCTCCTGCTCCATCGTCTCTCTTTTCTTCCACCATGGGAGGTCATTTGGGACGGTGAAAATGATCAAGTGAAACTAGTTCGAGACCAAACTCTCTATACTTGGACCTCGTTGGGGACATGTGCCAAGAAACAATCAAAGAACAGATTGCTCTAATACCACTGATCCAGATTTATGCGTGAACGAAATGAAAGAACATATACAAAATCATAATTACAGACATTTTGCAAAGATAACAGAGATACATTAAACACATATTCTATTAAATAATGGAAATAGAACAGACTGTAATGCAATTGTTAGAATGGTGGTAGCAATCTCTAAGAAGAGATGTGGCTGCTATGGTCATCTGTGCCAAGCTGAATACAAAAATGAGGCCAAAGGGGCTTGTTTATAATAATAATGAGGGCGAGAACCCCAAAAGTCCAAAACATAACCCTAGAAGATGAACCGTCATAAAGTTTGTGGCCCCAAGGTGGTAAGTTGAATAATCAACTTCCTGAGGTCATAACTTTTGCATACAATCTTCGATTTGGGCATTCGATAGCTCGTTGGAAAGGTATATCTAAGATTTACAACTTTTGGTTGACCAAATGACTACTGATGACAGCCATTTGGCCCCTGAATAGCCAAAAAATGTCGTTTAGCGCCTCAAAACGACTTCGAAAGTTCGGGACCCAAAAACCTGTAGAAAAATAACTAGGAAACTGCCACAATGGACAATTGTTTTGATCTAGTGGAATAGGTGGGTGGCCACCGATCTCCATCTAGATCATATAATTAGCAGTAGCCTTGAACCAGATTAATACCTTTTCAGTGGTAACGAACAAAATCCCATTACTTGAGTGACATTGGTAGGATAACAATCCATAAGATTAGATTTACTAGGAAGAAGGAACATGCCAATTTTACAACTCAACGGACGTCCAAGATGAGCCATGCAGATTAAGATACTCAGCTTATGATCAACCCAATAAAAATACAACAATTTCATCATTTTTGTGTCAAACACCATAGAATCATCTTGCATTCAGAAACCCAATCCTCTTTCGAATCTCATTAAATAAATTTTTGATCATATAACATCAGTCATCTATGGTAGGTTGGATAGACTAATCGATATGAGAAAATATTAAATATATGACTCGTATTCACTTTGTAACCTTCCAACTACACATAAGAGAGGGAAAGGAATAGTAACCTTCCTACTGCACATAGGAGAGGGAATGGAATAGCTTGAGGTTATCCTTTCGAAATTAAAATATGTTTGTTTACAACATAACTTCAGTGCTATTTTATTTTTTTATAACAAAAATTGAGCGCTATTAACTCCGCCATACAATTTCTTGTTACTTTTGTTCTGAAAAGAACTCATAATTAACTTGCTAACTTGCCAAGAAAACAATATATCAATCTTGACCCACTCAAATTATAATTTTAGCACATAATTGAAACTCGAGAATATTTATCAACACTGTGTCTTCTTCATTCCAAATTTTGATAAAAACTCTCAATCAACCATGCCCCTTTGTCAGTCCAATATTTTTAGTAAAACTCTCCATGAACAATTTGCCTTCTTCAGTATTTCTCACATAACTCTTCATGATAAATAGAATTCGCGAGTATTTTAATCATGCTCATACTACCATCAATGAGTGTGCAATGGTGGCTAAAAGCAAAGGAAAAAATTAATCATCCTGGGGTAGAGCAATGATTACTGCTGCAGGATCATTAATGGTCATTGGATCTTAACACCTTAAGATCCAAGGGCCAACAATGAGCCTGCAGAAGCAATCATTTCTCTATTGCAGGCTGATTAATGGTCGTCAAAAGCAAAACATTTCTTATGGCTACTCGAATTACTAAGATGACAATGAGGTGCAATATGTAACACGGGATCATTACCCTAGGACTTGGCCCAACATAAATCAACAATTGTGCAAACCACAAGTATTTGGAAGCATTATGGCATTGAAATAATATTTTGCATGGCACTTATCTACCACCCTCATCCTACAATCACTAGTTTGCATGCCATGTATTAGCCATGTACCTTGTGTAGCTAAGTCCATGATACTTCCAATTATAACACGACGCGATAGTGGAATCTTCTTCGCAAAATGTTTTGACACCTGGTTCCAGTGAAATTTTTTTGCTCTTGTTCCCACCTGGAGTAAGGATGCCAAATCACTCTAATGCCTGCCATCTTTAGCAGGCCCAAGTTAAGTAAGGAGCCAATGCTAACCGCCAAACTTGAAGTTAACCAAGCCCCCTTCGAGAAGGGGGTTATGTTTTGAATATGATACACAATACACCCTTGGAATACCAACGTCTGAGCATGCAGTGTAGTGAATACAAAATTGAATCTACCAATCCCTAAACCATTAGCCAAAAATCCTTTGGAAGTTCGGTAGCCACCGAGATCCCTACTACTCACAAACTAGTCCTAGGCAGGATCACTTCCACAGACCCTCACTGACTAAGCCACATACAACTAAGACAATCGAACAACAGGGAGTTTAATCAATAACCCCCTGGTTTAGTGTTGTCATAGTGGAGACTAGGTTTGCACACTAGATTCCCTTATAAAAAAAAATTAGCCTATGGTGACCTCGATTGGAACACACCTGGTAAGGAATAGTGAAATAATTCTATTCATAGAAACCTATATATTTCATTTGCATGTTCAGCTGACTGCCTTTGCATCTGGATTACACAAGTTATGTGGCACCAAGTGTGCTGGTTGGTTATAGTAAAATTTGAAATGGGTAGGGTTTTTATTTATTTTTTAAATGTCTTTCTTCATAACAGATAGTTCGAGGGCTCTCAATTCTTGCAAAGTGTTGAGGTTCAAGCCCTTATGTGTTGTTTCCATGGTCCTTAGTTCTCCAGTTAATTTTACTATGAACCCCAACTCACTGTGGTTTATTTCCTTGGATTGTGGAGGATTTTACATCAAAATGGTGGAATCGTGTACAGTCTTGGCAATGGTTCTTGTTGGAAATATTAATTAATCACTGCTTCACTTATCAGATCTTAGTAAACCCTATCATAGTTTGTAGCAGGTCAGTTTCTATTAGTAACAGAATGAACAGTTCACGTCCTTCCTATATATAAACCAATCGAATTAAATTCTGAAGATAAGTTTCTAGGTAGAAGAAGAATATTGTAAATCAGTCAGTGGAAAAAAAGAGAATTGAATAGTGGAAAAGAAGGAAAAACTCCGTGGAGAGTTCAAAAGCTCAAGCTCTGTGTGTTTTTGGAAAGTGATGAGAGTCGAAGCTCTGTAAAAGGTGAAACATCCTTGTAAATATCCAAGTTTGTATTTCCGACAATAGTTTTTGTTATGTCTCAACAAGATATATAAATCCATTATTAATGTTTAAATGCATGTTTTGTTTAGCGGCTAGTGAAAGACACAAAGAATCCATAAATATTTCACCGTGTAAAATTTTGAGTTTTTATCAGCAGAGTGGTCGAAATCGAGTAAGTATTTGTCGAGGTAAAAACAGGTGGTATGTTAAATATTTCTCGATCACACTAGAAACTTGTTGAGGTATTTTGGTCAAAGTTTAACATGTCGAAGTACTCACTTGTCGAAGTTCCACTTGTCTAACTTCGATCCCTATAGTTCTGAGACTACTAGCTACGGGAAAGTTAGCTTTAAGACACATAATGCTTTTTCGATATGTTTCTGGGAACCCATTAAGACACCGTCAAGGCCGATGAGTTTCTAGGAAGTTGAATCGTGGTTTGAGGAAGTTCAACGACACAGGAGAGGGACGTTTGCACAGAAATGGATGTGATACAACACTGTAGAGTTAAAGCGTGTAGAAAATATCCATTTTTAGGTTAATATGGTCAACTTTTTTTTGCCAAGCATGGAATCTTAAATATCTCTTGTTAAGATTTGGTTTTCTTTTGGTCTGTAAAGCTTGAAGAAAATCTCCATTTTTAGGTTAAATATGGGCTAGTAATTTTGCCAAGCATGCCAAATCTTAAATCTATCTACTGTTAAGATTTGGTTTTGGAAATGATACCATTGAAGTGATTTTGGCCTTTGAAGATATATCAATATTCGGGTTTGATGTGTTTTTTAATTTGTTTATAAAGGCAAATGATAGAGAAAAGGGAATTGTGCTTATCAATATTAGGGTTTGATGTGTTTTTTTATTTTATTTATAAAGGCAAATGAGAGAGAAAAGGGAATCGTGCTAACGTAGTCCCTGAACCAAAAGCCTTACAAACTAAAAAAATAGACGCGAGAAATTGTGAAGGCATTCGAAGCACATGAACGATCATGTAGGATAATGGCTAACCAAATCGCCCCTTTATTCGATGTTTTTTTGGGTTAAATCTAGTTAAAATGTTGTTTGTGAATTGCACTTTCTACATTGTTGTAATTTTAGAAATCACCCATGTTAGTTCCAGGATAAACACCATGTTTTAAAACTATCTACTTCGTCAAAAAAAAAAATTAAGCAACAAAAATTGCATCTTGAAACAATTTTGGCTATGTCGGTTTATGACGGATATGGGGCGTTTTGGTTGCCCCATATACTGCTCCATGAACGATGGATATAAAGTAAGGTCACGAGCCTAGTTGTTGCTTTAAGCTTTTATCTATTTCCATTTCTTGAAAATCACAATGTTCCAAATTCTTTTGCAAATTTACAGGGATAGTTTATAGCAAAAGAGACATAAATGTGAAGGAGGGCATTAAATGTCTATCCTCGAGAAACTTAGTGCATTAAATGTCTATCCTCTGGAGGTTATTCTCCTTAAGAATGAAAATTACAAAAGAAACCAAAAAATAATTCATAGCATAAACTAATGAAAAAGTGTACAAAATCCCGACAATGTCATCTCAAGTAACAACAACCATGCACTTAGCAAACTTTGGTAAAAAAATTAACACATTTTCTAAGTTAGACTTTGTTGATTTTTTTACATAGAAAATAGAGTAAGTATTGATAAGGAAAACACATAAATCTTTGTAAATCGATTAGGAATAGTCACTAACCAGGGAATAAGGAAAAGACACAAATATATGAATCTATTAATAATAGTTCCGAGGCAGCGACAAATAACATATAAAAAATAAAAGATGTTCTATGTAATGTGATGTGGACGCTTCAAAATTTAATGATCGCGCGTTAAATGGAAATTAGCATGCTATTTATTTTATAGAGTGTAACCTTCTTTGCAACCAATCATCAATTTTCTTGCGTTTAACATACCTCCTTTTCGAAAATCTAGTTATTTCCGCGGTAGTGTTTCTTTACTTTAATGTTAGGCACTATTTTATATAATTTTAAACCCTAAATATTTGCCACTTGACATGTACGGTCACAGGAATGATTTATTACCCATCACTTTCAACTATAATAAGAAAAACATGCCATCCCTCGAGCTTACCCTTTAAGGAATGGTAGTAAGGATGAGTTGTCGCAGGGAGAACAAATCAATATAAATGTGACTAGGTCGGAGGGATTATCTAAGATCAATGGGTCACCCATTGGGAAGTGCACTAAGTAGGCATTCATTCTTTCTCATTTGGACCTTTTGTTCACAAGGGATAGGGGTTCTTTCGACTATTTGTATATTCTATGGAAAAGAGTGCTGCGAGAGTTTTCTTGGCAGAAGCTTGGCTGGTGACCAAGAAAGAGTGTTGCAAGAGTATCCTTGCCAGAAACTTGGCCGGTGATAGAAAATATGAAGTAAGGTATGGATATTTGATTGTTTTACTATTTAATTTTTCCATATGGCCTGACCATTTTAGTATGTCTATAGCTGTGTTTTTCAACGTTTTGTTCTGTTTTGGTTTTCTCTGTCAGAAAATTTGTGGTTTATGTTTACAATTTAATGTGGAAAAATAGTTTGATGTTAAAAATGTGTGGAGTTTCCTGAATTAGGGCCGATATGTGCCAGGTTATTTTGTGAAACGCAACATTGCTAAAATATTTTTTTCACTCAATATTTCTTATTGAAAAAAAATTCGATGAAACTGCGTGTTTCTTTTAGATTTCATACTCATAGCTCTTACTAGTTGATTTCTCTACTTAAAATTTCTTGCTAAGAGATGATTTGCTTGAAGTCATTTTGTTTCTCTTAAAATATAACTGTTATTTTTGAAATGCAATCTTTCTACTAAATTTCTCTACGACCTTTTATTGCACCTTTTGGGACAATTGCTAGTATAAATTAATTTTATTTTGATAATTAAAATTGCTCTTCCAAGAACTTAGGTCCCATCGGAATGTCCTAAAGCAATAAAAACATTAAAATATTATATTTTCAAAATATTTTGATATAAAGATTATTTAAAGATTTAGAAAACTTTCTAAAATCTTATAGATAAAAGAACAAGTTAATACAAGTCATACAAGTCAAACATTTTTTACTTCTTATCGGAAAGTATGTCTTTCCATAATAATAATAATAAAACATTTTAAGAAACTTTTAAACAAATTCTAAAATTAACATGAAGCTTACCTGTGCATGAGGGATCCAAAATTCTAAGGATGGAAACATATTAATCATATGGTTATGTTCTGTTTTCTTCATTGACCTAATCAATCAAGTCTACCTCATCTTTGTTGTAGGGCCATTTCGGATGGACATCCATGACAAAAGGTTTCCTTGGTGCACATATTTTTAAATGTTTGGTTACATAAGAAGACATTAAACATGAGAAAGTGAATTTTATGCACGGGGATGTGATAGGCATGTTTAAACTTTTTCAAATAAATATAAAGTAATGTAATACTCAATAAATAAATATAAGTACTATAATTTTACGCATATAAATAAATTAAAACCTACTTTGGTAATATATATAACATATATAAGATACATCTACTTAAAATTATCAATTAAATTGTTACTTTTCACCATTTTTTTAGATAACTACATAAAATTATATAAGGTTTTGTAATCATTACTATTTTTCTTTTAATTTACATTTTCATAACTATAAAACGAATCACTCAAATACATAAACATTAATCCAAAAGGTTTTTCATTTATAAATCAGTCTTTGTTGTTTGTCTTTAAAAGACACTGAAAAACATTAAGAAACACTCATTTGCTTGCTTGTCTAGCCTGATTTGACACTTGTTCCCTGTCCAAAATCCAGAGAACTTCGAAAAACATAAATAAATACTCATTTTGCTTGCTTTTCTAGTCTGATCTCACATTTGTCCCCTATCCAAAATCTAGGGCACTTTATACTATGTAGTATAATATCATCTAAGTACTTTGAAATGAGTTGTTATTGAAAATTTGCATCATAAAAATATAAAACTTTCATATCAATGAAAATATATGCAAATTTTTAACGAGTTCGACTCAACTCTTACCCTTTAGCCTTGCTGAGTCATTCTCTAAATCTAACTCTGGTAACTTTGTATAGTAACCATCAAATTCACACAATTCATGCCCAGATGGCAACCAAACTCCTCTCTTGCGTCCATGTTGAATACTTGGTAGAAAAATATGTTCGAAGGTACATAAACCAGACACAATTAGGGATAGAAGAAAGATGAGATACTATAAGGGTGTCACTAGCAGTAGCCTTGAACCAACTTAATACCTTTTCAGTTGTAATGAACAAACTCCCATTACTTAAGTGACATCGGTAGGATGACTACCCATAAGATTAGATTTACTAGGAAGAAGGAACATGCCAATTTTTCAACTCAATAGATGTCTAAGATGAGTCGTGTGGATTAAGATACTCAACTTATGATCAACCCATTAAAAATACAACCATTTCATCATTTTTGTGTCAAACACCATACAATCATATTCCATTTAGAAACCCAATCCTCTTTGGAATCTCATTAAAGAAATTTTTTATCATATAACATCAGTCATCTATGATAGGTTGGATAGACTAATCTATCTGAGCAAATATTAAATATATGACTCTTATTCACTTTGTAACCCCCGAACTACACATAAGACATGGAAAGGAATAGTAACCTTCCAACTACACATAGGAGAGGGAATGGAATTGTTCGAGGTTATCCTTTCGAAATTAGAATATATTTGTTTACAATGGAATTTTAGTGCTATTTTATTTGTTTATAACAAAACTTGAGTTCTATTGACACGGTCATACAATTGCTTGTTACTTCTGTTATGAAAAGAACTCATAATTAACTGGTTAATTGGTCAAGAAAACTGTATATCAGTCTTTACCCACTCAAATTATAATTTCAGCACATAATTGAAACTCGGGAATATTTATCAACACTGCCTCTTCTTCAGTCCAACTTTTGACAAAAACTCTCAATGAACCATGCCCCTTTGTCAGTCCAATATTTTTGATAGAAATTCTCCAGGAACAATGCACTTTCTTCAGTATTTCTCACATAACTCTTCATGATAAATAGAATTGGCTGGCCTTTTGTAATCATGCTCATACTACCATCAATGAGTGTGCAATGGTGGCTAAAAGCAAAGGAGAAAATTAATCATCCTACGACAGAGCAATGATTGTTAACGTAGGCTCATTGGTGGCCATTGGATCTTAACACCTTAAGATCAAACGACCAACAATGAGCCTGCGACAACAATCATTTCTCTACCACAAGCTGATTAATGTTTTCAACTATAACGAACAAATTCCCATTGCTTGAGTGACATCGGTAGGATGACTATCCATAAGATTATATTTACTATGAAGAAGGAACATGCCAAGTTTGCAACTCAACGGACATCTAAGATGTGTTGTGTGGATTAAGATACTCAACTTATGATCAACCCAAGAAAAATACAACCATTTCATCATTTTTGTGTCAAACACCATAGAATCATCTTGCATTCAGAAACCCAATCCTCTTTGGAATCTCATTAAAGAAATTTTTGATCATATAGCGTTAGTCATCTATAATAGGTTGGATAAACTAATCGATCTGAGCAAATAATAAATATATGAGTCTTATTCACTTTGTAACCTTCGAACTGCACATAAGAGAGGGAAAGGAATAGTAACCTTCCAACTACACATAGGATAGGGAATGGAATAGTTAGAGGTTATCCTTTCGAAAGTAAAATATATTTGTTTACAACAGAACTTTAGTGCTATTTTATTTGTTTATAACAAAACTTGAGTGCCATTGACACGGTCATACAATTGCTTGTTATTTCTGTTCTGTAAAGAACTCATAATTAACTAGATAACTGGTCAAGAAAATTGTATATAAGTCTTTACCCACTCAAATTATAATTTAAGCACATAATTGAAACTCGTGAATATTTATCAACACTGCGTCTTCTTCAGTCCAACTTTTGAAAAAAAGTCTCAATGAACCTGTTACCACCTAAGTTGTACTTAGTGGTTTTTTTTATCAAGTGAGCCTGGTGAACTGAACAAGGATAACTTGTTCGGACTTCAGAGAACCTTCAGTCTTACTTCTAGGAAGTGCTTGTTGTATCATATCACATGTTCATACCCCATGGGGGAATTGTAATAAATGTTCTAGCATGATAGTGTCTGTAAAAGACTCAGTCTCTTAGACTTTATTTGTCAATCCGATCAGCCCAGGGTGTTTTTTCCCTTGGTTATTATTGGTTGTTGAACAAACGACTGATAATTTCTGAGTTTTTCACTCCATACCTCCAAAGTTGGGGTGGTCGGCTTGGCATTTAGGCCTATTGAGGTTATTAGAGTCTATGTGTCAATGTATAAGCATGCTAGACATCATGGTCGAGTCATATGAACATGTCTAAGCCCCCCTAGGTTTTTTCAATTTTTCATTTTTTTTTGTTTTTTCAGTGTTTTTTATTAAAAATTTAATTTTTCCAAAACTTAGGCTATTTTTTAATAGTTTAATTGGAAAAATTGATTTTGTAATAAAAGTGGGACAAATAATCAGTTTCAGTCATGTAGGTGCTCATTTTCAAGCTAAGAGCACCATGTAAACCCATGGCCCCACTATTTCCTAGTTTTGCGTGATTTTCCATCACTCAGGTCAGAAAGCCCCAAAAATCAATTATTGATTATTTTAATTAATAAATTGATGAATAATGGAGCAAATCCAAAATCATAAATTAGTGGATTCTCAGCCGATTTGATTGAAATCAGTAATATCTGAAGCAGATTGACTAGATCTGACAAATCCTTGACTGAAGGAGGTGATCAAATCATATCCAGAGTTGATCTTCAGCATCCTTTACGGGTAATTTTTCCCTCCCTCTCTCCTCAATACGTTTTGGCTCATCTGGATGAGTTTTAGTGGATGCTTCAGTCAACAGGTTGAGGTGTCAGTTACATCAGCTCTCTGATTGACAATTGCACTCAGTGAGACTCAGATCTAGCTCAGTTAGACACAGATCAAGCATTGATGGACTCTCCATCAGCATATTTGGTTTATCTCCTTGGGATTTGCGGCCCCCCTGGGCTGGATCTCCTAGTTTTTGTATATATCCAAGCACAACAGCCTCTTCCAAGCTAGTTAGAATTGAGATTGAGGTGTTGCTGCTATTGTACTATTGTTATTCTTCATTTGAAATAAAGAAAAGCTTTGGAGGCAATATGGTGTTGTGCCATTGCATGTGTGGATGATTATTACCATTATTTTACTGAGGTAACTTGTATTTGTGTTCAATTTTTTCTAATTGCTTGTAGATCTGTTGTTAAGATTGATAATAAGCTTATTACAATCTTGATAGGAAAGGTGATTTTCAATAAGTTTATTGACCATCTCTTTCCTTTGATGCATGTTTAGAGATCTAGATTCAGCATTTCCTATAAGCTTATATGCATGTTATCTTGAATCTTTGTGTATGTACTAATCAGATCTCACGAGTTTCTTGGCAAGTTCTTTGATTTCAGCTGAGCTGCAGGTTCCTACATTGGAGAGGATGTTGATCTAGTTTGCTTCTTCACTCTCTTCAAAACCTTCCAAAGGCATAGTCCCTTGACATTCCACCTGAAAGCTCCACTGTGGATCTTCAAGGAAACCAACATTTCTCTCCTCCTCTTCCTCCCTCAAAATCAACATTTTTACTTGGTTACTTTGTTCATAGCTTTGATTTTGCTTAGATATATCATCTTAAAAGTAATTTCAACATAGATCTATCTTATCAAAGCCCATAGTCTAGATCTTGCAGTTAAAAAGTTTCATAAGCATTCTAGATCTAGCTTTAGGGAAATCGTCCTTTTTGCATGGAAATTTAAAGAAAACTTGTAGCTTGCATGCATTAGATTTCTATTTGATGTTATAAAAGATAAATCCAGAAATAAATGCATATTTCATTGGATGCACAAATAGCAATCCAAGATCCCAAGGAAAGCTTGCTTTCCTTGGTTCCTTTTTCACTTGTTTAGCTAGTTTTAACTTCATATTTTTTGAGTTAAGGTAGGCTGATCCAAAGGTACTCTTAAAGTGATTTTCGGAATGTGTTATTCTAAAATTCTCACTGGTTTTTAGCAGGTGTAACAGAAAATAAAGGAAGCTTCTGTTCGGAAGTGTCCTCAGGAGTGTTCAAATCCCCCTAGGGGTCTCCCATTTGACTAAAACCTTTGATTTTTGCACCTTGTAATCTCTTGATTTCAATCCATATAAGGATCAAGAGGGATTATATCAGTTCTTTGATATTGTAACCGCTGTTAATAAATTTATTTTTTGAATAGGCTCTTTCAAGCCCATTCCCCATCCCCCCTGGGGGGATTTGCGTCGGTGTCCTTTTTGTTGCTTTTTGCTCATTTCTTTTCAAACTAGCATTGATCTAATCTGCATGGTAGTATAATTTATTTTATTATTAATTTCATATTCCATACTTTATATTTCAAAGTAATCTTAATACTTACCCCACGACTTCCCGATTGACCGGAAAGGGGAAAGAGATTCGTGGTAGGACTAATTAGAAAACTAGATTTGTGTATCTATTTTCTTTTGATCATTTGTTTTTCAACTATTATAAAATTAACCGCTCCTTGATTCCCCGATTGAGATCCACTTGGATCGAAAGAGGTTCCTGGAGGGTTTTCTTTTAAACAAGAACACCCAGTTTAAAACTTACTAAAATTGA
>LPNX010695074.1:144115-251880 GCA_001517045.1 Pseudotsuga menziesii
TGACCCAAGTGTGTGAAAGGAAGCAACAGAACCATGCCCCTTTGTCAGCTCAATTAATTTTATAGAACTCTCCGCAAACAGTGCACCTTCTTCGGTAGTTCTCACAGAAATGTTCATGATAAATAGAATTGGCGAGTGTTTGTAATCATGCTCATACTACCATCAATGAGTGTGCAACGGTGGCTAAAAGCAAAGGTGAAAATTAATCAGCTTGAGGTAGAGCAATGATTGCTACCACAAGCTCATCGCTGGTCATTCGATCTTAACACCTTAAGATCCAAGGGCCAACAATGAGCCCGCTGCATCAATCATTGCTCTATTGTAAGCTGATTAATGGTCGCCAAAAGCAAAACATTTTGGTGGCTACTCGAATTAATAGGATGACAATGAGGTGCAATATTTAACACAAAATCATTACCCTAGAACTTGGCCCAACATAAATCAACAATTCTGCAAACCACGATTATTTGGAAGCATTATGGCATTGAAATAATCTTTTGCATGGAATGTATCCACCACCCTCATCCTACAATCACTAGTTTGCATGCCATGTATTCTCTTTGCATGCCATGTATTAGCCATGTATCTTGTGTAGCTAAGTCCATGATACTTCCAATTATAAAACAACATGACAGTGGAATCTTATTAGCAAATTTTTTTGGCACCGAGTGCTCGTGACTTTTTTTGGCTCCTTTTCCCACCTGGAGGAAGACTGCCAAATCGCTCTAATGCCCACCATATTTAGCAGGCCTGGGTTAAGTAAGGAGCCAATGCTAACCATCCAAATTGCAGTTAACCAAAGCCCCCCAAGAAGGGGGTTATGTTTTGAAAATGATACACAATACACCCTTGGAAGACCAATGTCTGAGCATACAAGGGGGGTGAATAGAAAATTGAATCCAACAATTCCTAAACCATTAGCCAAAAATCCTTTGGAAGGTCGGTAGCCAACGAGAGCCCAACTACTCACAAACTGGTCTCGAGTAGGATCACTTCCACACACTCTCACCTCCTAATCCACATACAACTAAGATAGTCGAACAGCGAGGAGTTTAATTGATACCTTCTGGTTTAGTGTTGTCATTATGGAGACTGGGTTTGTACACTAGCTTTCCTTAGAAAATTGCCTTAGCTTATGGTGACCTCGATTGGAACGCACATGGTAAGGAATAACAGAAGAATTATATTCATAGAAACCTCTACCTTTCATCCGCATGTTCCGCTGACTACCTTTGCTTTTGGATTAAACAAGTTATGCGGTACCGGGTGTGTTGGTTGGTTATAGTAAATTCAAAATGGGTAGGGTTTTTTTTTTTAAATGTCTTTCTTTATAAAATATAGTTGGAGGGCTCTCGATTCTTGCAAAGTGTTGAGGTTCAAGCTCTCATGTGTTGTTTCCATGGTCATTACTTCTCTAGTTAATTCTACTATGAACCCCATCTCACCGTTGTTTATTTCCTTGGATTATGTAGGATTTTACGTCAAAATGGTGGAATTGTGGACAGTCTTGGTAGTGATTCTTGTTGGAAATATTAATTAATCAACGATTCACTTATCAGATCTCAGTAGACTCTATCATAGTTTGTGGCAGGTCAGTTTTTATCAGTGACAGAATGAACAGTTCACATCTCTCATATATAAATCAGTCGAATTAAATTATGAAGATAAGTTTCTAGGTAGAAGAAGAAGATTGTAAATCAATTAGCAAAAAAAAAGAGAATTGAATAGTGGAGAAGAAGGAAAAACTCTGTGGAGAATTCAAAAGCTCAAGCTCTATGTGGTTTTGGAAAGTTATGAGAGCCGAAGATCTGTAAAAGGTGAAACATCCTTGTAAATTTCCAAGTTTGTATTTGCGACAATAGTTTTTGTTATGTCTTGATAAGATATATAAATCCATTGTTTGTGGTTGAATGCATGTTTTTTTAGTGGCTAGTGAAAGACATGAAGAATCCATAAATATTTCACCATGTAAAAGTTTAAGTTTTTATCAGTAGAGTGGTTGACACAAGTCTTACTTAATTTTTGGTTATATGATATTGTGAGTATTTCCAATTATAGTCGTGTTGAGGTTTACCCCAAGTTACCGGTTGGTGAAAACTGTTTTCATATTATAATTCTTTAGACTTAGAAATCTCTTTTATAAAAATAGGTTCGAAGTCAAGTAAGTGCGTTCAAAGTAAAAATCGGTCGAAGTCAAGTAAGTTTGGTCGAAGTAAAAACCAGTCGAAGTTGAGTAAATGTTTGTCGAGGTAAAAACAAGTGGCATGTTAAAGACTTGTCGATCACACTAAAAACTTGTTGAAGTGTTTTGGTCAAAGTTTAACATGTCGACGTACTGACTTGTCGAAGTTCAACTTTTCTAAGTTCGATCCCTAGAGTTCTTAGACTACTAGCTACGGGAAAGCTATGAGAAGCTTTAAGATGTTGAATGCTTTGCCTATCTGTTTTTGGGAAACATTAAAGACGCCGACAAGGTCGATGAGTTTCTAGGAATTCAAATCGTGGTTTGAGGAAGTTCATTGACACAAGAGAGGGACACTTGAACAAAGAGGGATGTGATACAACACTTTAAAGGTAAAGCCTACAGAAAATCTCCATTTTTAGGTTAATATGGTCGAGTTTTTTTTTTCAAGCATGCAATCTTAAATCTCTCTTGTTAAGATTTGGTTTTCTTTTGGTCTATAAATAGTTTCAAAGGAGAAATAAAAATATTTAAAGCTTGAAGAAAATCTCCTCTTTTAGGTTAAATATGGGCTAGTAATTTTGCCAAGCCTGCAAATGTTAAATCTCTCTAATGTTAAGATTTGGTTTTGGAAATGATACCGTTGAAGTGATTATGGACTTTGAAGCTTTATCAATATTCGGGTTTGATGTGTTTTTTATTTATTTTTATAAAGGAAAATGAGAGAGAAAAGAGAATTGCGCTTATAAATATTTGGGTTTGATGTGTTTTTTATTTTATTTATAAAGGCAAATAAGAGAGAAAAGGGAATTGTGCTAATGTAGTCCCCGAACTGAAAGCCTCCCAAACTGGAAAAATAGCCGCAAGAAATTGTGAAGGCATTTGAAGCACATGAACAATTGCGTAGGATAATGGCTAACCAAATCAACCCTTTATTTCGACAATTTTTTTTGGTTAAATCTGGTTAAAATGTTGCATGTGAATTGCACTTTCTACATTGTTCTAATTTCAACAATCACCCATGTTAGTTCTAGGCTAAATGCCATATTTTAAAACTATCTAACTGGTCTAAAATACATTTTAAGCAACGCAAATTGCATCTCAAAACAATTATGGCTATGCTGTATTCTGATGGATATGGGGCGTTTTGGTTGCTCCATATACTGCTCCATGAACGATGGATATAAGGTAGGCTCTCGAGAAGTTGTTGCTTTAATATTTTATCTATTTCCATTTCTTGAAAATCACACTATTCCAAATTCTTTTGCAAATTTACAAGGATAATTTGTGGCAAAAGAGACATAAATGTGAAGGAGGGCATTAAATGTATAACCTCGAGAAACTTATTGCATTAAATGTCTATCCTTTGGAGGCTATTCTCCTTGAGATTGAAAATTACAAATGAAACCAAAAAAGAATTCATAGCATAAACTAATGAAAAGGTGTACAAAATATCGACAATATCATCTCAAGTAACAACAACCATCCACTTAGCAAAATTTGGTAAAAAATCAAAACATTTTCTAAGTTAGACTTTGTTTATTTTTTTTACATAGAAAATAGAGTAAGTATTGATAAGGAAAACACACAAATCTGTGTAAATTGATTAGGAATAGTCACTAGCCAGGGAATAAGGAAATGACACAAATGGATGAATCTATTAATAATAGTCTCGAGGCAGGGACAAATAACATATAAAAAATAAAAGATGTTCTATGTAACATGATGTGGATGCTTCCAAATTTAATGATTTGGCATTAAATGGAAATTAGCATGCTATTTATTTTATAGAGTGTAACCTTATTTGCAACTAATCATCAATTTTCTTGCGTTTAACAGACGCCCTTTTCGAAAATCTAGCTATTTTTTGGGTACTGGTCCTTTACTTTGATGTTAGCCACTATTTTATATAATTTTAAACCCTAGCTATTTGCCACTTGACATGTACGGTGACGGGAATGATTTATTACCCATCGCTTTCAACTATAATTAAAAAAACATGCCATCCCTCTAGTTTACCATTTAAGGAATGGTAGTAAGGATGAGTTGTGTCACGTCCCCACCCCTCATCCCGACGATGGAGAGGACGCAAGCTACACACTACTGTTGTCAATCAGGAAAAATAGCCCCATGACCATAAAACATAACAATTAAAATGCATTGAACATAAATATCTCCACAGATGCATAGTGCATTCTACAGCGGAAGAAAAATTCATTCATTCCAACATGTTCATATTAATTCACAAAACAAATAGTTTGCAGAGATTAAGCATAAGAAGACTTATCTTGAAAAGAAGCTGACCTGCAACTAGCTATGTCGCTACAATGTTCCACCCAACCATAGGCCAGTGTGCTCCTCAATCTCTCAACATCACTGCCACCCCCGAGTTGGGAATGATTCCACAAGGCACTAGGGAATAATAGGCTCACACATAGCCAAAACCATACATCTACAGTCACTGCCAACACATCGTTGGGTTTCGTAGGTCCTTTCCAACCAAGCCAATAAGAAATTGGGTTTTACAGGTTGCTAAGGAAACTAACCAACAACACATGGGTTCCTTGGACTTACTCAGCCAAGCCACACTTTACATCAAACACACAGTCAACCAATTAATCAAACACAACCATACACAACTGCTAGATATGAACAAAACGTTTATGGGAAACCAAAATGAAATGGATGAGGGGAAAACAACCCTACATGAGCAATTACGTTTTTCAAGAAATGTTCATGGGATTCATAGAGGTAAAAATGGCCTCCTTAAACCCTTATATTGTGGATCTACTCTCCCATCCGCTGGGTATTGCCAAAAACGGATTTGTAACCAAAATGACCTAGTAAATTAGGGAAAAACACCCTGTGAGAGAAAATACGTTTTCACAAAACATTTCTGGGCATTGTAGGAGTTGAAACGACCTCCATACACACCCAAATCGTGGGTTTCCTTGGCCCATTCACTGAACAACACAAAAATGGGTTCCTAGCTTGGATAAATTTGGGAAAATGCAGAAAAATGTGAGGGAATCTCCCAACTTGGTCACCGTGGCAAAAATGTCCTCCTCATACCCCAAAATCATGGTTCCTTCCTTCCCATTTGCCCAACAACACAAAAAATGAATTCTGGGCATGGTGAAGTGAAGAAACGACAGCCACTCATGGAGGAGAGAGCTCATTCTCTTCTTGCTACGTGAGGGAGCCAAAACACCATGAGGATGGGTGAGGAATGAAAGACATGGGTGCCTAATGGCTTGAACATGCATTCCCAAGCTTTTACTTGCCCCACACGTCAAAAACACACTTTCCAAAAATGGGTGGTCTTCAAAATTCAAAATTGACCTCCATACCTTTCCCATCCCAAGGAAATAACTTCCTCAACCAACTTAGAGATGACTGGGCACAGAAGACAAAAAGGGTAGTTGAAAACTTATGGGTTTTCCATTGACATTTGGCTTTTCCCCATTGGCCCAAAGGGTTTGATTATCCCCCCCCATTCCTTGTGAAATCATGCCCCCATCTCTTTAATGTCGCATTGCATAGCTAGTTGTGGTATTTTTATTAATTTGCATTTTACATGATGTCTCAAAACACATTGTGCCTGGCTAGCACATAAACCATTGACATCAATTTTAATTGTCAAAACATAAAACGCGAAACCCATGGTGGGGACTTTTCCTTGAGCTCAACGCCATGATTTAATACAATATTTACATCATATGCAATTTAATATCTTGGGGTCAAAACCGGCATGTTACAAGTTGTTGTGGGGAGAACAAATAAATCTAAATGTGACTAGGTCGGAGGGATCATCTAAGTTCAATGGGTCACCCATTGGGAAGTGCATTAAGTAGGCATTCATTCTTTCTCATTCAGACCTTATGTTCACAAGGGATAGGGATTCTTCCAACTGTTCTTATATTCTATGGAAAAGAGTGACGCGGGAGTTTCCTTGGAGAAAGCTTGGCTGGTGACATGGAAAGAGTGCTGCAGGAGTATCCTTGGAATAAGCTTAGTCGGTGACAGAAAAGATGAAGTAAGGTATGGATATTTGACTGTTTTACTGTTGAATATTTCCATATGGCCTGGTCATTTTAGTATGTCTATAACTGTGTTTTTCAATGTTTTGTCTTTTTCTGTCGAAAAATTTGTGGTTTATGTTTTCAATTTAATGTGGAAAAATAGTTTGTTGTGAAAAATGTGCAGTGTCTCATGAATTAGGGCCAGTATGTTCTGTTATTTTGTGAAACACAACGTTGCTAAAAGATTTTTGGCTCAATATTTCTTATTGAAAAATATTCGATGAAACCGCGCGTTTTTTTTAGATTTCATACTCATAGCTCTTACTAGTTGATTTCTCTATTTAAAATTTCTTGCTGAGAGATGTTGCTTGAAGTTATTTCATTTCTCTTAAAATATAACTGTAATTTTTGAAATGCAACATTTCTACTAAATTTCTCTACGCCCCTTTATTGCACCTTTTAAGACAATTTCTAGTTTTGATCATTAAAATTGCTTTTCCAAGAACTTAAGTCCCATCGAAAATGTCCTAAACCAATAAAAAAATTGAAATAGTATATTTTCAAAATATTTTAATATAAAGATTATTTAAAGATTTAAAAAACTTTGTAGAATATTGTAGATAAAAGAACAAAATCTTTCCATAGTAAAAAATGTTTTAGGAAACATTTAAACAAATTCTAAAATTAACATGAAGCTTACATGTGCATGATTGATCCAAAATTCTAAGGATGGAAAAATATTAATCATATGATTATTTTTAGTTTTCTTCATTGACGTAATCAATCAAGTCCATGTCATCTTTATGGTAGAACCATTTTGGATGGATATCGCATACACAAGGTTTCCTTGGTGCATATCCATTTCGGATGGATATCCATGACAAAAGATTTCCTTTTTGCAGATATCATTAAATGTTTGGTTACATAGGAAGACATTAAACACTTTAAAGTGAATTTTATGCACGGGATGTGAAATGCATGTTAAATTTTTTCAAATAAATATAAAGTAATTTAATACTCGATAAATAAATATAAATACTATAATTTCAGGAATATAAATAAATTAAAACCTACTTTGGTAATATACATAACATATATAAGCTACGTGTGCTTAAAATGATTAAGCAATTATTTATTAATAATTGCTATTTTTCACAATTATCTTTTTAGATAACTACATCAAATTATATAAGGTTTTGTAATGATTACTATTTTCTTTTAATTTACATTTTCATACCTATAGAATTAATCTCTCAAATAAATAAACTTTAATCAAAAAGGTTTTTCATTTATAAATTAAGGTTTCATTGCTACATATAAATGGAAAATCCTAACTCCTCACACACAAAATAAAATTTATTCGCTATGGTTAGATTGCAGCTTAATTATCATACTAATTGATGATAAAATCATTTTCAATTGTGCTAGTAATTCCAAATAAAATCATTTTCAATTGTGCTAGTTACTTCAATATTGAGAATTCAAAGTCTAAGAATTTAAGATCTTTGTATGATTATTGCAATGAAGTAGATAACTTAACTCTACCCCCATAGCGTAGCTTTCGTCACCAAGAAGTTTATGGTGAGCAGGGATGTTAAATTCCATAAATACAAATCTTGGGAGGACCAAACAAATGAAACAATTGGAAGTTATAGTCGGTTTATACATGGAAATGAACATGTGTAAACTAGAAGACATCAGGCTCTTCCACCTAGACTTCCAAGGCTACAAGTACAAAGAAAGGGAGAACAATAGTACACAATCCTTCTATCTGTGAATCAAATGCCACTATAGCTTCTCTAAGGAACCATAAAATGAGAAGTTTTATATAAATTTTTGAACAACATCCTGATATTGAGGTAAATTTTCCATGTAATTGACCTCACAATCGATTTCTGTAGTTTTTTTTATTTTAATTAACGCGGACATAATAATGCGTGGAAGTGTTGTTTGGGAAGCTCTGTTTTGATCTAATCATTAATAAGTGGCATTTGTGCAGTGTTCATAAGGTTCACTCCAACAACATGATCCCACTCCATTGACATAATTAGGTAGTTTTGGAGAATAACCTGTCACAGACCACTCGCATTAGATAACACCATTGCTACCTAATTCTTTGTAGCCCGAGTGGATTCTCTAGTTTCATTCTATTCACTGAGAATAACGAGTCAACTGTACTCTCCAAATCTAAATTGCTCTTGATACATACTTGCGATTTCGATTTGCATGTCAAATGCAAATCATATTGACCTGCGCTTGAATTGCAGATCAAACTGACTCGGTGAATTTGATACACAAATCTCACAAATCAGTCTTTGTTGTTTGTCTTTAAAAGACACCGAAAAACATTAAGAAACACTCATTTGCTTGCTTGTATGGCCTGATTTGACACTTGTTCCCTATCCAAAATCTAGGGCACTTTGAAAAACATAAAGAAACACTGATTTTGCTTGCTTTTTTTGTATGATCTCACACTTGTCCCCTGTCCAAAATCTAGGGCACTTTATACTATGTAGTATAATACCATCTAAGTACTTTGAAATGAGTTGTTATTGAAAATTGCATCATAAAAATCTAAAACTTTCATATCAATGAAAATATATGCAATTTTTTTACTAGTTCGAGTCAACTCTTACCCTTTAGCCTTGCTAAGTCATTCTTCGAGCCTGACTTTGGTAATTTTGTATAGTAACCATCAAATTCACACAATTCATGCCCAGATGGCAGCCAAACTCCTCTCTTCCATCGATGTTGAATACTTGGTAGAAAAATATGTTCCAAGGTACGTAAAAAAGACACAACTAGGGATAGAAGAACAGTGAGATACTATAAGGGTATCACCATGAGTAGCCTTGAACCAGCTCAATACATTTTCAGCTGTAACAAACAAACTCCCATTACTTGGGTGACATCGGTAGGATGACTACCCATAATATTAGATTTACTAGGAAGAAGGAACATGCCAAATTTGCAACTCAACAGACGTCCAAGATGAGCCATGTGGATTAAGATACTCAGGTTATGATCAACCGAGTAAAAATACAACTATTTCATCATTTTTGTGTCAAACACCATATAGTCATCTTGCATTCAGAACCCCAATCCTCTTTGGAATCTCATTAAAGAAATTTTTGATCATATAACATCAGTCATATATGATAGGTTGAATAGACTAATTGATCTGAGCAAATATTAAATATATGACTCTTATTCACTTTATAACCTTTCAACTGCACATAAGAGATGGAAAGGAACAGTAACCTTCCAACTGCACATAGGAGAGGGAATGGAAAGGTTCAAGGTTATCCTTTCGAAATTAAAATATATTTGTTTACGACAAAACTTTAGTGCTATTTTATTTGTTTATAACAAAACTTGAGTACTATTAAAACGATCATATAATTGATTGTTACTGCTATTCTGAAAAGAACTCATAATTAACTAGTTAACTGGTCAATAAAACTATATATCAGTCTTTACCCACTCAACTTATAATTTAGCACATAATTGAAACTCGAGAATATTTATCAACATTGCATCTTCTTCAGTCCAACTTTTGAAAAAAACTCTCAATGAACCATGCCCCTTTGTGAGTCCAATATTGTTAATAGAACTCTCCAGGAACAATGCGCCTTCTTCAGTATTTCTCACAGAACTCTTTATGATAAATATAATTGGCGAGTCTTTGTAATCATGCTCATACTACCATCAATGAGTGTGCAATGGTGGCTAAAAGCAAAGGTGAAAATTAATCATCCTGCAACAGAGTAATGACTGCTGTCGCAGGCTCATTGCGGGCCATTGGATCTTGACACCTTAAGATCCAACGACCAACAATGAGCCTGCGGTAGCAATCATTGCTCTACCGCAAGCTGATTAAAGTTTACGAACAAATTCCCATTACTTGAGTGACATCGGAAGGATGACTATCCATAAGATTATATTTACTAGGAAGAAGGAACATGCCAATTTTGCAACTCAACGGACATCCAAGATGAGCCGTGTGGATTAAGATACTTAGCCTATGATCAACCCAAGAAAAATACAACCATTTCATCATTTTTGTGTCAAACACCATACAATCATCTTGCATTTAGAAACCCAATCCTCTTTGGAATCTCATTAAAGAAAATTTTGATCATATAACATTAGTCATCTACTATAGGTTGGATAGACTAATCGATTTGAGCAAATATTAAATATATGACTCTTATTCACTTTGTAACCTTCGAACTACGCATAAGAGAGGGAAAGGAATAGTAACATTCCAATTGCACATAGGAGAGGGAATGGAATAGTTCGAGGTTATCCTTTGAAAATTAAAATATATTTGTTTACAATAGAACTTTAGTGCTATTTTATTTGCTTATAACAAAACTTGAGTGCTATTGACACAATCATACAATTGCTTGTTACTTATGTTATGAAAAGAGCTCATAATTAACACATTAACTGGTCAAGAAATCTGTATATCAGTCTTTACCCACTCAAATTATAATTTCAGCACATAATTGAAACTCGACAATATTTATCAACACTGCATCTTCTTTAGTCCAACTTTTGACAAAAACTCTCAATGAACCATGCCCCTTTGTCAGTCCAATATTTTTAATAGAACTCTCTGTGAACAATGCGCCTTCTTCAGTATTGCTCACATAACTCTTCATGATAAATAGAATTGGCGAGTCTTTGTAATCTTGCTCATACTACCATAAATGTGTGTGTAATGGTTGCTAAAAGCAAAGGCGAAAATTAATCAGCCTGGCGCACAGCAATGATTTCTGCCGCGGGCTCATTGCTGGCCATTGGATCTTAACACCTTAAGATCCAAGAGCCAACAATGAGCCTACAACAACAATCATTGCTCTACCACAAGCTGATCACCAAAAACAAAACATTTCTGGTCGCTACTCGAATTACTAGGATAACAATGAGATGCAATATTTAACACATAATCATTACCCTAACACTTAGCCAAACATAAATCAACAATTGCGCAAACCACAAGTATTTGGAAGCATTATGGCATTGAAATAATCTTTTGCATGGCACTTATCTACCACCCTCATCCTACAATCACTAGTTTACATGCCATGTATTCTCTTTGCATGCCATATATTAGCCACTTATTATTTGTAGATAAGTCCATGATACTTCCAATTATAACACGACACGACAGTGGAATCTTATTAGCAAAATGTTTTGGCACCCGGTTATCGTGACCTTTTTTGGCTCTTGTTCCCACGTGGAGGAAGGCTGCCAAATCGCTCTAATGACCGCCATCTTTAGCAGGCCTGGGTTAAGTAAGGAGCCATGCTAACCGTCCAACTTGGAGTTGACCAAAGTCCCCCCTAAAACGGGTTATGTTTTAAAGATTATACACAATAAACCCTTGGAAGACCAACGTCTAAGCATGCACGAGAGTTGAATAAAAAATTGAATCCACCAATCCCTAAGCCATAAGCCAAAAAAGCCTTGGCAAGGCCGGTAGCCACCAAGAGCCCAACTACTCACAATCTAGTCCTGAGCAGGATCACTTCCACACACCAACGTTAAATGGAAATTATCATGATATTTATTTTTTTCTGGAAATTATCATCGATTTATTTTTTAAAGTATAACCCTCTTTGCAACCAATCTCATTAATTTTCTTGGTTTTAACAGACCTTCTTTTCCAAAATCTCATTAATGTCAGCCACTATTTTATATAATTTTAAACTGTAGCTATTTGCAACTTGACATGAACGCTCTACTACCCATCACATGCCAGACCTCCTTTTCGAAAATCTCATTAATGTTAGCCACTATTTTATATAATTTTAAACGGTAGCTATTTGCCACTTAACATGAACGGTGACATGAATGATTTATTACCCATCGCATTCAACTATAATAAGAAAAACACGCCATCCATGGAGCTTACCGTTTAAGGGAGGGCAGTAAGGACGAGCTGCGGCTGGGAGAACAAATAAATTAAATGTGCCTAACACGCCATCCCTCAAGCTTAGCGTTTATCATACAAATAATCGCTCTCTGTGCTATAGCGCTTATCTCCTACCTGCCGGTGCAGTTCAATAGGAAAGCCAGACGCATTCAAAGCTAAGGCCCGAAGAATAGGAAAGCCAGACGAATCAAAGATGGAAGGAAAGAAGGAAGATTCTACTTAAAGTGAACAAAGCCAGCGCGCCTGATACCTTCTTTTTACCTTTTGCCTTCATCAACAGAACAGAATCACCAAGTTAACAGTCAACAGAAAGAATCGCCGGGAGAACAAATAAAAGCTAGGTCGGAGCCTGAGGGATCTTCTAAGTTTCAACCATTGGGAAGTGCATTAAGTAGGCAATCATTCGGGCCTTCTGTTCAGGGATTTTTTCGACTGTTCTTATATTTTATGGAAAAGCGTGCTGCAGGAGTTTCCTTGGCAGAAGCTTGGCCAGTGATAGAGAAAGAATGCTGCAGCATCTTTGGTGTGATAGAGAAAGAGTGCTGTGGAGTATCTTTGGTAGAAGCTTGGCCTGTGACAGAAAAGATGAAATAAGGTATGGACATTTGACTGTTTTATTGTTTAATTTTTCTATATGGCCTGGCCATTTTAGTATGTCTATAGTTGTGATTTTCAAAGTTTTGTTTTGTTTTGGCTTTTTCTCTCCTAAAATTTGTGGTTTATGTTTACAATTTAATGTGGAAAATTTGTTTGCTGGTGACAAGAAAAGAGTGCAGCAAAAATTGTTTGCTGGTGGCAGGAAAAGAGTGCAGCAGGAGTATCCTTGGCAGAAGCTTGGCCAGTGACAGAAAAGATGAAGTAAGGTATGGATATTTGACTGTTTTATTGTTTAATTTTTTCATTTAGCCTGGTTATTTTAGTCTGTCTATACCTGTGTTTTTCAAAGTTTTGTTCTGTTTTGGATTTCTTTTAGATTTCATACTCATAGCTCTTACTAGTTGATTTCTTACTTAATTCTTGTTGAGAGATGTTTTGCTTGACGTTATTCAGGTTCTCTTAAAATATAATTGTTATTTTTAAAATGCAACCTTTTTACTTCAAATTTCCCAAGGATAATTGTTTTGCCTAAAGCTCTGCCGGTTTCTCTTAAATATTATCTTCGATAACTGTTATTTTGTGAAATTCAACTTTTCTACTTGATTTTGCATTGCAGTTTCTCTTGAAGCTTACATTCATTAGTCGTTCTTATGTGAAATTCAACGTTTGTACTTAAAGTTCCTTAAAGAGATGCTTCTAAACAGGGCCATCTATTTAACTTTTCTTTGATAGCTGCTACTTTGTAAATACAACGTGTCTACTATATTCCTCTTGTTGTTTAGTATTTTCTAGGGATGAATATTTTGAATTCTATTAAATTTTAGTTTTAATGTTTATTATTTTGTAAAAGTGTACCTAATTAATTAAATTTTAGTTTTAATGTTTATTATTTTTTGGAAGACAACTTTTCTAATGGATTTTTTATCTCAAAATTTCTATTAAATTTTAACATTAATGTTTATTGTTTTATGAAATACAAGGTTTCTAATAGATTTCTGATCTTGATCTTAAAATTTCTAATTAGTAGTTTCCCTTAAATTTTAGCCTTGATTGATAGTATTTTGTGAAATAGGCATTTTTCTAATGATGGATAAGTGCGTTTTTACAATGAATGTTTTTTCTCTAATTTTTGTATGGAAGATGATTGATTTCTGTTGTTTTGTTGGAATTAATGGTTTATGCTGGGTTTTGATTTTTTAACGATTTTAGGTTCTGCAAATGTGATATCCATGTTTTTGTTAAATTTTATACTAAGAGTATGGTGGTAAATATAACTGCAAAATAGAATTATGTTTTCTGTCTAGCCAAAGATGATGATGGCTAATGCGTTGCTTCCTTGTTTTTTTTTCTTGAGACACCAAGCCTAAAACATTTAGAAAATAAAAAAATATTAACAGATGGTCTCCAAATCAACCAAAGACAAACACCTGTGAAGGCATTTAGTTAATGAAATGACATGAATCACGATAATAAATATAACAACGAGATGACTATCCATGATTTGCTTGCTTAGCCATGAAAGCAAAGAGCTCAATCTCTTCATGGTGTTTGATAACATGAGCCTTCTCTTTTTCTTGAGATTCTCCTTGGTTGTGTTCTCTTACTACGACCGCTTTTTGAAAAAACTTCTTATGGCCAACCTTTCCTCAATAATGAGATAGGTTTTTTTTTCACTTGATTCAACTATGCTTGCTTGATTATTTCTTCAATATTTCATTTTAAAAAACTTGCCTTTTCCCTTGAAGTTCATAACTAAGGCTAGTTATAAACTCCTTACGATACTTTGATTTCCAAACTTCTATTTCCATCGATCTTACTACAAGAGCTTTGTGCATAGCTCATCAAACTTCCAAGTATTTGTCATTAATCATGGAATTTTCTATTTCAATAAAATGCTTAAATGCACCTAGTAAACTATTGAGACTGATTACCACAATGTCTTTTTTTTCCATGTCCAACCCAACAACACTTAACTATTCTTTAATATCCCTGACCTTTACTAAATGTTCATGTAAAGGGTCATTCTCGTTCATGTTAATAGAAAACAATATATTTTACCAAATGTTCATGTAAAGGTCATTCTCATTCATCTTAATAGAAAACAATATATTTTTAAGGAAGAAAGGTCTAACTTTGTTTGAGATTTTATGCAAGTCTTTTAAGTGCTTCCAAAGGGCTAACACATTTTGTTTTTGAAATATCTAAACACCAATGCTAAAAAAAAAGGCTAAAGCATATTGTTTCTAGGTAGTGCTTCCAAAAGGCTAACACATTTTGTTTTTGAAATATTTAGACACCAATGCTTAAAAAAAAAGGGCTAAAGCATATTGTTTCTAGGTATTGTAATTTTTAGTAGGGATTTTATGTTACCTTCCACTATAATATTGGAAAACTATCCATTTTATCAAGTAAATTTGTAATTAAATTACTGAAATCAAGACTTATCTACATAAAATGTGTATTTTTCTCTTTCAAACTACAAATCATAGAGAAAAAATAGAAAAATGCTTTCCTCTAATTGCTAAGAAATTTCTAGTGTCTTGCTTAATCTATTGAATGTATGCTATAAAAACTTCTAAAGGATTTTTCCAAGCTACTAAATCTACCACTAGTTAGTCAAATTTCTACCAAAGCTAAAAAAGTTCTGAAAATACAGTAGAAAAATGCATATAGTAGAAAATTGCATAGATCTGCCACAAATCTACCAAGCATCTTGTTGAAATAGAGAAATTACCCCCTAAAATTACTGAAATTGCTTAAAAAATGTGAAAATGTAGCCTTAAAAAAAATTAGAGTGCAACTTTTAGAGACTAAAGATGATAGAAAGTCACATTTAAAAAAAATATCTTCTTCTTTGTAACTGCTCACTTCTCTTTGTAAAGATGATAGAAAGTCACATTTAAAAATATCTGTCTCAGAAAACTCCACACTTCTCTGAGCTGTTGTGCTACTGCTGTGTGTAATAATGAGGAGGTGCGCCTCCTATTTATACTGTTTTCCCACTCAGAATTTAACTGAATAAAGTCTACACAACTAGAGGTACAAGAGTAGAGATCTACACAACCTTTTTTCAAGTTACATGAATAAAGTCAAATAAGTGTTTCCTTGCATACATGTAGCTACACTGCACTCTACTCCAGCATATATTACTGCAGATACCGAGTCTATGATTTATCAAATGTTATGTTCCTTGGGGACTTACTCTATTGAAAATAAAGCTTACATCCAAGTTACTTGCATCAGTTTAGAATTTGGTAATTTGTTTGAGTCAGTAATTGTTGGAGAGGTGGATTGCATATTTGGATAAGAATGAAACTACAACTGGACTAAAACCTTTCTAAAATCAGATAAGTTAAAAGTCTACCTTCATCTAGACAAGATAAGATCACTAGATTTTATAATGCATGTAAATATTATCTCATTACATTTTAGCTTAATATATTGTTGAATAGTTAAAGGAATTAGAACCATTGTGTTATTTCAAGCACATTTCTATGTATATATTCAACCTGAAATCATTATGAATAGTTAATTTTTGTGTGAAGTCCATTTTGTGTAATCTTACTCTGTCCGAGAACATGAATTTCAGTATGGTATAAGAGCACACATGCTTTGGAGCTCTCTTAGGAGAGTTCAAGCTATTGATCCCTGCAAAGCCCTTTTTGAAAACAACAATTGTAGGTTGATAGCAAAGTTGTCAATTTGTAGGTTGGTCCTTAATTCTAGAGTAACAGTCAAAGATAGGCTTCGTTGTGCAGCGTTGCTACCTAAATATGTCCCTTCAGAAATCAGTCTCAAGAGATTCCGAATGGACAATTTAGGGAAGGTGTGTCTGTCACCGACACAATCTTTCTTGTTTTAGAATCAGTGCTTGTTGATTCTGGGTGATATCCCTATGAAATCCTCCAAATCTGTAATTTATACTTCTATTTCGTGAGAGAGAACCTCATATCTGCAAAGAATATTTTCCATTTATGTTCTTAAACAACAGATAAAACTTCAAAAACAACAAACAAGAACCTTTTTAAAATCTGTGATACTTGAGTCTGATTCTTAGAATGATTCTCTTGATAAAGTATGTCCACTAATTTTATTTGCTCTGAGCTTGAGGGCGTGCTCAATCTCCTTCTCCATCACGATTGATGTGGTCATTGGTTGCGATTGGGCCTAGTAACTAATTCCGAAGGCCATGAAATCCATATCCATCATGATTGGTACATTGTTTCAAGATTTAAGAGTTCCAGAGGTGGAGAATGACAATCCTTGGGCAAATTCGGTGCAGCTAGTTGTCTGTTGGTCATTTGCTTCTTTCCAAAGTAGGTTCTTTCACCTCTATCTACAAAAAGAAAAACTCACAATAGTAAATTCAATGCATGGGTTCAATAGTTTGATGATGATTGTGCTGGCTTGATGGATTCATTCAGTCTCTTACTGAACAGGCTTCACCTCCCTTGCCAAACCAAAGGCGGTCGTTCTAGGGAAATATATTTCTCTATCCCAGTCCAGGAAAGATCTTGGAAGAAGTTTATAAGGTTCACAATCTAAGAATTTAGGGAATATATTTCCAGTGAAAGAAAACAGTAATCTACCTACTCACAAGCTCTTTAACAAAAACATGAGCTGTGAGTTTGCTGGCAGCTGGAATAGCAAGGATAGAAGTTCCCAAATACGTGAAGTTTATGACAGTGGAAAAAGTAATATTGCTTGTAATCTGCAACCTTATTTATGTTCATCTTTTCATTAGGATATCCTCCCATTGAGTCTCATTAGACTCCATTTGCCCAATACCAATTAAAAGGCACTGGTGCTACCATTTGACCACCACAAAATCTGTTTAAACCTCTTTGAATTTTGCAAAAACAGAACTGGAAAACACTGCTATCTATCATATTCCAGATCTGCCAAAACAGTTTGGTAATAAATCATTTGTTGCATTTTAAGCTAGACTAAAATTTTGATGCATAAATCTGAATCTTCCAGCTTTGTAAAACACTTAAAACAGATCTGGAAAATGATAAGATTCCATACTTCAACTCTTCTTCAATAAAGTGGGATTTTCACCTAGATTTGTATAATAATTATCTTTGGCTAGTTCTATGAATAATACGATGAATTCTATAATTAGGATGGTGATAAGGAATACTTGTAACTTGTATTTTGATTTTGGAATCTTCATCTTTTGATATTCTAGGAAATTATTGGTTGATAAGATTTCAATATAAACATTTTTTATTTTTTATGCCAATCGGTTCTATATTGATTCCTTTGCTTAAGATCTAGCAGAAATTTTGTATCTTCATTGTTTTTTTATCAATCGTTGATTTCTTGCTGGTAAGTACCTCTACCTTTTCCTATTCTGACTTTTTTCCACTCTTTAACTTCTTAATTTGTGTGATCAAACTTTGACTATGATTCTTAAGGTGAGATTTTTTTTCATCTTTATTAGTGATAACCCTTTCAACTTGCTTCTTCATCTTTTGCACTAACTTCTAATTATCTTAAAGTTGCAGCATATAGACTTTTGTTTGTCCTTCGATGGCTAAGGAGTATCTGTTGTGGTTAAATACCCAGAAAATTAGAGAAACTCTTATAAGGTGAGCGGCCAAAGGATGGATCTCTTAGAATTTACCTAAGTTATCAGGGTACCCGTACCAGGTACTTGGGTACTCGTAGGGTACATCTCCTGCTGTACCTGTTGTACCCCATGCTGGGTCCACGTACCCGAGACTCCGTTATAAAAACAAGGGTACTTATAGGCAAAATGGTATGCCGTACCCCATGTTTGGGTACTCCAGGGTACGACCGACTCAATAAAATGCAATTCATTGGGGAAAATGTAATGACCCCCCACCAAATCTGAACTAATTTTTGCTAACTACTTATGGAGTTTGGTTCAAGACTTATGTCAAACACTTTGCAACACTGTTCAGATTCCATTGAATATTGTCCAAATCTAGTAGATTGATTTTACATTGATTTACAATGAATGTTTTTATGGTTTTGTGTTCAGCACTCATGGAACATAATTTGGCTACCAAATGTGCACATAAAAAATATACATATGTATTTAATATTGAGAAATACACTCACATCAACGCAGGAATATATTTGGCAATTTTCAAATTTTTATTGCCTGTAACAGCATTACAAATAGGTGTTTAAAATAAGATTTCAAGTGTACTTTCATGTCTGAGTTTGATTCTCTGTTATAGCTTCCCGGTACAATGATTTATCAAATTTTATGTAACTTCCAGTCTTCTAATTGATATCTACCGAGTCTATGATTTATCAAATTTTATGTTCCAAATTTTCAAACTAAATCTTCACTGTTCAAATAATCATCGAATTTATAATTATGAATCATGATTCATAATTTATGAAGAAATCTATATGCATGTATGGTGCGACTATATATATATATATATATATATATATATATATATATATATACAGTACCCCTGACGGACCCAAGTACCCTTTTTAAAAAGTGGCGTACCCGTACCCATACCCGTCCTTGTACCCGTACCCAAGTTTCCTGGTACCTTAGGAATTTACACTTGAATAGTAGTTATGTTAGATCTTTAAACAATTTCTACTATATCACAGTAATAAGCAATAAGATCACTGAAAGATAGATAAGCACAACATACACAAGAGACACAAAGATTTCTCCTCTAGAAACCCTTAAAGGGAAGAAAACCCAACAACTTCTTTGGTATAGATTCAGTCAACAAGTACAATGAAGAGCTAAAGCTTTTTCACACAAATATCCCGAGAATAGATAAGATAAGAAAACCCAAAGGTAAGATGTCTTCACTAAGCAACTTCCCTTCTTCCTCTAGTGAACTTGTTCTTCTCTCTCTAGCGAACAAGCTTGAGTGCTTGATATGTTCTCTAAATGAGCTAGGCGTCACCTTTATTTATACTGATCCTTGTGGTGACCTTTTTCTTTCTTGGGGTTGACTTCTCTACTTGACTCGATCGAATTCACTTAGGAAATATTAAATAACACTTATTTAATATTTCTTTTGGATTCCTCTCCGTCGACTTTACAAGTAGGGTTTACATTTATTCTATTAGGGTTTTTACACGATCTATTACAATATGAATATCTCCTGAAGGAAGTACAATAATAATATAATAAGAATACCTTCCGAAGTTACATAATCTTCAACACTCTTAACAAGGAAGGTATTCTTCTGATGTGATCATCACCGCTACTGCTGCAACTTTGAAATTTGACCATTGATTTGCGACATCTCTTGAATCTATACATCACTAGAAGTTTTGTACGAGCAAGCCATCATCTCAATCATGCATAAGTCACGATCATACATCCGGGGCATCACAGTAGAAACAAATTAGTGGGAGTGAGCCAGGAGCACGCATTACGTTATTATGGGACTTCATTTAGTTCACAAGGAATGTAGAGCAATGTTATCAGAACCGAATCGGTGGTTGAACTTGCCGACCTTGGGAACCGAACCTAGATTGGAACTGGACAAAAACGGAGAAACAAACCAGATAAAAAAACAGGTTGAGCAAAAATACATAAAACATTCATATTTTCAAAAAATACATATATATATATATCCAAGTGCATCCAAGTGATTTCAAACATTATACACAAATATGCAAAGTTTCTCATGTATATAACAAGAGTGTATAAAACCAAAATAACATTGACTGCAAATATATATCTAAAGAAAAGTACATCAACAAAAGGTTATAAATGGCCTCTAAAGTCAAAATATAAGCATATGACTGCAGTCTAGACTCTAGAATCTACAATCTAATGATTCTAATCATATATTAGAATTATCTGAGTCCTCATGCTCAGACTCAAAGTCATCATCTACATCCTCAACATGAGCATGGCTCGACTCCCCTAGGCTTGAAGGCACTTGTCTAACTGCAACATCAATGTTCACATCCTCTTGTTGTGGAAGAGGGCCCAAGTCCATCCACAAGTAAATGTGATTGATAAGGAGGGTGGAAGCCTCCTTTTATAACATTAGAAGGGTCGTGGGCCAATTAAACAGCTCACACGTGGACCCTATTTTATTGAAAGAATTTGAAATTAGTTGTTTTTGGGGGTCCTTGGCGTTTTTGTACAGAACCGGCTAGTTTTGTATAGAACCGACCTGTTTGGAGAAAACTGAGCGGTTTTGGATGGAACCGATCGGTTCAGCCTTGAAACCGACCAATTTCGTATAGAACTGGCCAAAAACGGTTTGAGTGCATGATTTGACTCGGTGAAGCTTGTAAACCGGTCCAATCGGTGGGTTTTTTCAAAACTGGTTGGGTTCTGATAACATTGATGTAGAGACACACATTCGATTGGATACCCATACCAAGTATGGTCATGCTCTCCAATCCTCACAAGTATGGTCATGTTCTCCAACCCTTGTGAGTATGGTCATGCTCTCCAGTCCTCGCAAGAATGGTCATGCTTTCCAGCCCTTGCAAGTATGGTCATGCTCTCCAACCTTCGTGAGAACGATCATTGTTATCACAGATCTTGTAGTTGCCCTGATAGAGAAATCTAATACAGGATGGCAAAGGGGACGGGACACCAAAGCCATGACCTACGGAAATCCCAACCCCCAAAAGATGGATGGTTGTCACGTCAGTTGAGACTTCCTTCACTTTATGCCACTGAATGCCCACGTGACAATGTGGGAGACCCAATCATGTCCTGAAAGGACAGATCTATAGCTAATCACTAGATTAAGCCAAGAAATGTAAATACGTAAGGTGAGAGCTAGAAACCCTAGATTTAAGGGATAAGCCACAAGTTAAGGGATTTTCCAGTACAAGAGCTTAAGGATTTTAGAAATGTTACTCAAATGAAATGGATCAGTGACTTAAGAAGTTTAAATTAGATCTAGGATTGGTGTGATTGTTCAAACAATCAAAACTCGGGATCCTGGGGGATTTAAGTGGAAAAATTGAAAATACCCAGAACGAGATTGATACAGAGACTTTAGGCTTTCAACACACCTACTTGGATGCAAGATTCAACATTATGAAATTCCAAGTAAAATCGAAACAAAAACAAGAGGAAACTGACTGACTACTCAAGGAGGGGCGTTTTATCTTTCCTAAGATTAGTGCTTGGAGATGGGTAGAGGAGTCCAAGGTTGACGCCTAGAAGGGAGAGAGGGTTCTTCAATATGCCGGATAAAACCTAGATCGCCAAATTTGCAGATTCCCAGTGCAAATTGGTCCGGTGAATATTCCTACTTCTAAAGGATGGTTTTTTAGGGAAAGTAATGATGGGCAATGCATGCATAAATTAAAACAGGGAGAATTTACCTGTGAGACGTACCTGGATCTTGTAGATGACCTCAAAAGTGATGAAAAAATCTACTTTCTTGATCAAATGAGCATTTCTGGAGAAGATATTGGTGTTGTTGAGCTTCAGCCAGTGACCTTAGTGCCCCCTTCAACCTACCAAGCCAGAGAAAATCAAATGGTAAAACAGATGAAAGAGATAAATGCAGAATAAGGAAAGGATGGGAAGTAAAAAATCATAGAGAAAGAGATACTCCCTAAACCAAACACCCAAGAGCTGGGGCAATGGTGAGTTTCCCCACAGATGTGCCCTCTTCCCTAGCGCGCCTCCTTCCCTGCTGAGGAATGGGTAAAGGAAAAATATGCAAGATCTATCCAGAAACAAACTCAGTACAAAAGAGCAACAATGCCAATCATCAAATCATCAACGCATTTACAAAACTCAGAAAGTAATCTCAGACAAATATTTTTATTCAATATTTCGGTGCTAGAGCTCATGAAATACAATGGGGGGGTCACCTCTCTTAAATAGTTTGAGTGTGTGTCCACATTACAACTAACTTTCATCCGACGATCAAGATTAAGACATCTTCGATGGTGGAGATCAACAATACAAATATCAATACATAGATCAAGTGACCAAGTTAACAAGGGGGGCGTATTTTGCTCAAGGACGCCTATCCCAAGTGAAAGTCACGATATAACATAAAGTGTGACATAATAATACACAAGATGAGTTCACTAGGGGATTAATTCACCCTATGCCCCATTACAACATCATATCATAAGATATATCAATGAAATACATCAATAGTCAAGTAGAGGGGACACCCCTTGGGGGGTTTCCTCACTGACTGAGCCAAAATAAAATAACTCAGACAACTGCTTACTGAAAACTGCTGAAGGACTGTCTCGGATGCTGAGACACATCATTTGGCAAAATTCCAAGCCATTTCCTTGACCCAAGAGGCCAAATCGATTTTTTCAGTGAAATTCCTAGTTCATTTTTGCTGGTACAACCTATGGAAAATGATAAAATCACCATAACTCTGTTCAGGATGAGAACTGGGGAAAACTGACTGCTTTGGATGATTTGGAGACGTAGAGGAATGGTATACGTGACTACTCATACTCCTTGGAACACTGCACTCCTCTAGGAGGACCAAACATACTGCCATTTATAATAAAATTTGATCATTTGGCCAAAAATAAAGTGATAATAATCACTGATCAAGAGAATTGGGGCCAAACTCTCAAAATTGAAACTGCAGTATTGGTCCTGGGCATGTCTGGAACAAATATAGACCATGTTGTTTTCTGAGTCACTGCCCATCGAGAACCGTGCTTGACTTGGTCAACTAGGTTGACCAGGTCAAAGTACCCAAACTGAAGGTGAGATACTACATCAATATGATCCTGTAAACATCCAGGGTAAGAAATGCTCGAATGGTGTATATCAAAACCAAGCTAAAATTAATGTTATTCATAATCATGGTGACAATAATAATAATAGTAAAAGATATACCTCTACTTCTGAAAAATCTTGGAACCTTCTGGAAGTTTGCTTATTCATGCCATACTTACAAAGTGTAAACAATGTGCTATTGCTGGGTGAGGATGGAAAACAAAAGCTAAGGTAAAGGGTAATGACTTTTGACTGACTTTGACTTTGTGATCTCTCTGAATGACTTCCAATACACTCAACCAAAGTGACATGTACATGACAGATATCAATAGGGGATGGAGCTGTCTCACAAGTGGATAAAATACTTGGGCTTGATTTCTTCAGACTGTAGCAAGTTTTCCTTTGCACTAATTTGCAACACAGGTCAACCTTCAAAGGTAGGTTCCCTGGAAGCCTTATGGGCTCCAGTACTGACAAAGACACAACCTTTACAGGCTAGTCTCACCCTGTTTCCCTGTTGGGTCAAATGCGCCGAACACTATACAAAGAGTGAGTGCTCATCCTTTGACCATTAACCTTTCATGAATACATTTCACATTTCACATAAGATAGTAGCTAGCCTACAAGAGCAGGTGCCCTGGAAAGCCTTCTGGGCTCTAGTAAATGACTAAGGCCTAGACCCGCTTCCAACGAGCAGTCCATAGCCCCAACGGGTTTGCCTCTCCCTACTGCCCCTGTGAAGGGTAGATGGACCTTACATTGTACAGGGAATGAGTGCGTTGCCGCCTTTCACACACCTGGGGGGAATGTGGTAGAAATCTTCAGGCCACTCGGTGTGTCCTTGAGGGCAAGTCTCGAGTCAAGGCTGTCACCTTGTTCTTGACTCCTTCGTTTAGGCAAACTCCTAACGAAGCCAAGGGGGTAGACCCTACGAGTTACTAAGGCTGGTTACTTAGATGATGATGGTATTAAATGAGTAAGTTTTTAGGAGTTTTGACAAATGAATTCAACACAAGATATTTGCAAGATTTGTTATACCACAACAACATAGAAATCAAAACTTGATAAGCAGTAATGCGGAAACATATAATAATATCAAATAGATCAGTGCCAATAATGGAATTCACAAATGAGATTGCTGTTGAAATACAAATGGGTGTTGCAAGTGCTCTTGGTCAAATTTTAAGTTAATGTATGATGAGTTAATTAAATTAGGCGGGGGGACTCTAGATATACCCAGGGGGTACTTGGAGTATGTCCAAAAGTGACAACCGCTATGGCTACCTGCAAGGAATGTGTGGGCTGAATGGAGTCTCTGAGACTGTGTTCATAATACACCCACAAGGATGTAACAGAGATTGGCGCCTCAAGGTCACTGTCCAGTAGTTCCCACTTCCTTTGGGTATTTTGCCACTGTTTACAGTTCAATTGAGGCATTGGATTTTCGCTTGGGGTGGTTAATTGGGAAAGTGAATCCTAATTGTTCTAGTCTCTCACATTGATTTTGATGCAGCTTGATTGATCGGACGAACCTCAGCCAGTGCAAAGCATACACAACGAAGCCTTGATAAGTTTTTAAAGAATTTTAAGTTGTCTTCTTTGTTAAAAAAAGAGAACCTCCAGGAATCTCTTTCGGTCCAAGTGGACCTCAATCGGCAAAGCGAGGAGGGGTTAATTTTAGATGATAAAAAAAATAAAAATAAAACAAACATCAAAACACAACTCACAGGTTATCTAATTAGTCCTACCACGCATCTCTTTCCCCTTTCGGGTCAATCGGGAAGTCGTGGGGTAAGTAGTATGATTACTTTGAATTTGTAAAAGATATTGAAATGCTTATGAATCAAAGTATACAATGCTACTAAAAACAACTAAACTAAAAAAGAAAATTGAAAAAAATCACAAAATCACAAAAACGCAGAATCCATGCTGGGGGGATGGGGAGTTGGCTCGAAACAGCCTACTCAAACTTGTTTTTTTTTTATTACTCTGTTATAAAAATTAATTGAAAAATGCCGCTTGGTTCTTATACCAAACAAACCCAAGGGCTTACAAAGTACAACAATAATGACTACGGAGGATGGGGAGACCCCTGGGGGGTTTTGAATGGCCCAAAAATCGCTTTTCGGACAGCACCTCCTCCTATTTTCGGACGGACCTGTTAAAAACCAGCAAGCTTTAATTAGTGTAAAGTGCCCAAAAACACTTTAAAAGTGTCTTTGGACAACGCCCAAAAAACTACCGAAAAATATTAAGTTAAAGTATTTTTAAGAAAAGACAAAAATAACTCAAGAGGACTTGAGACAAAAATAATTCAAGAGGACAAGTCCTCTTGAGGATCTTGGCTAGCTTTGGGGCAGCCAATGCAATGTGCACTTTAGATGCTAGATTTAACTTTTAATAAAGAAAGATTGTTCACTTTAAACAAGCTTTTGATTTGGCTTAAAATTGCTTATAAAAAATGAAAGACTTTCACTGCTAGATCTAGTTTTTAAAGAGAAAGGACTTGAATCTTTTTCTTAAATGAAACTAAATCTATGCATGCAACTCCTATATGTTCAGATCTAGAAAAATATCAGCTTTGAAACAGTAGATCTAAAATATAAAATCCAAGTAACCAAGAAGATTTAATTTTTTAAAAGGAGACTAAGAGGAGAGAAGGTTGGTTTGTTGCTTGAATGAAACAAGCTGAAAGGAGGCCCTGTTGTGGAGCGCCGAGGGACAAAGTCTTTAGCTTGTTGGATAAGGAATGACGTCAATCTTGATCCACACCTCATCCGATCGGGAACCTGCAACTAGATCACACAAGCTTGCACAACACCTCGTGAGATCTGGATACATATGTATGAAAGAAAACAATGAAAGATCATGCAAAAATAATCTTATTTAAGCATATAACTTAGATTCTTGAGCATACATAATATGAATAAACAAGAGCAAGTAATCTTACTTGCCTAGTTTACACCCTTACTAGATTCAATTGAATCTTTGAAGCCAGAATACAAAGTAGCACAAAAATTGGAAAAAATTTGCAGTTACCACATTAGCAACATGACGCTGGGAATCCACACAAACACATGCACTACACGGTATAGCCTCCAAAGCTTCTTTATTCACAATGAAAATATAGCAGTATTACAATGGCAACAACTCTTCATCCAACTCTAACTAGCTTGGAAGAGGAAAAATCTGCTTTATTTATAGCCAGACTGGCCAAGAGGGGTGCATGCCTAACTGAAAGAGAGACTAAAGCTAACAGAGAGTCAAGCCGAGCCTGATCTGATGATGAACTGAGTCCGATCTAATGATAAACTGAGTCTAACTGGACTGGAACTGCAAATCGGAGTGACACCTCACTCAGTGAACAGAACCACCCATCAAACAACTCCTAGACTGATCCACACGTGTGGAGGAGAGAGAAAGGCGGGCGCAACCCCCAGATTTGCATGAGCTTGTTAAGATCCTCTTTAGACCAATCCATGCCTTCAGTCAAGGAATGGGAACTCCTGGTCAATCTAAAGCCAATGAGACTGATTTCGGTCAAATCAGAGCAAAATCCACTAATTTAGGAATTTGGATTTGCCCCATTATTTAATTAATTTTTAATTAAATTAATTAATATTTGATTTTTTTGGATTTTCTCACTTGAGTGATGGAAAAATCACTCAAAACTTAGGAAAAGTGGGTTTATGGGTTTACCAGGTGCTCTGAGTTAGAAAATGAGCACCCCCATGATTGAAACTGACTTTTAACCCCACTTTTATTACAAGACCAATTTTTCCAATTAGACTATAAAAAATAGCCTAAGCTTTGTGGAAAAATTAAAAATAAAAATTAAATTAAAAAAAACAAAACCTAGGGGGACTTAGCACATGTTCATATGACTCGACCATAATGCCTAGCATGTTTATACATTGACACACAGACTCTAATAACCTCAATAGGCCTAAATGCCAAGCCAACCACCCCAACTTTGGAGGTATTGAGTGAAAAACTCAAAAATTATCAGTCGTTTATTCAACAACCAATAATAACCAAGGGAAAAAAACACTCTGGGATGATCGGATTGACAAATAAAGTCCAAGAGACCAAGTCTTTTACAGACACTACCATGCTAGAACATTTTATTACAAATCCCCCCAAGGGGGTATGAACATGTGGTAGATAAAAAAAACACTTCCCAGAAGCAAGTCTGAAGGTCTTCTGAAGTCCAAACAAATCATCTTTGTCCGGTTCACCAGGCTCACTTGATAACATCGACTAAGTATGACTTAGTAGGTAATAGAGTGCTCAACCCCTTGGTCGTTGAGTACCTTTTAAGACATTTATACTTTTGCATCATTTAGATATAGCTTCTATGCGTTCTGATGCTTTAGTGTTTGGCAACACTACTTGGTGGAACACTTGTTTTGAGGATTAAAGGAGAACTTCCCAGTGAACCTAGCCACACTGGCCAAGCCACATACTTCGTAGCCAAAGACACATAACAACATGGAGTCTATCATGTACATGGGTGGGGAAAAGATATTCAATCTCACAAGTCTCAAACAGTGTAAGTCGTGGGATGAAATTCATAAATGGATGAATTGGATGTACGAGGACATGTGACACATGGAACCAACAAAGCACTAGGGTTTACTCTTTGTACAAGCATGGTATGACAAGCATATGTGTTTGACATCAAGTCCCTTGATTAGTCATAACACAGGTTCAAGCATTAGTACATATAAGCATAGGTGACCATAATCATCTTAACATGACAAGCATAAGTGTTTGACATATATCATAGAGAAAAACTAAACGAAAGAACCATATACCTGATCTCACCATATATACCTGTCTCCAAGTGATAAGGCTCCTCTGAAATTGTGTGTACCATATATGATCTGCTGCTATGCTGAAATGAACTAGGTCATCACCGGAAGCATCTTAATGGACTCCTGAATCTCAGTCCTGGCAAGGAAAATATGATGAACAAGGCTTTGGAATGGCTAAAGCTGTAATGATCCATGCTAATACCTCATGAGAAAAGTAGCTTGGAATAGAACAAGAGATAAATCTGTATGCTACATCATGGTAGCCCAACTGCAAATGTATATGTGATAATAGTCACGCTCTCCAATCCTCATGAGTTGTTCACGCTCTCCAGTTCACACATACATACTAGCTCTAACTGGATACACAACTCGACTGGATACACATACTCAACTAGATACACATACAAAGTATGGTCACCCTCTCCAGTCATCAATACTATGGTCACGCTCTTCAGTGATCATGAGCTGGTCACTCTTTGAGGTCTTCACAGAGTCTAGTAATACATGCCCGTAAATGGCCACCCGCTGCTATCGCATTGTACAACTACGCCCCCCTGAATCGTATATTTGACTCATCCTTCCCTCTCATGAGTGACATCTCTGCATCACGCCAAGCTTGTCCCTCAAGTACTCAAGCTTCACTCTCGATAGAGGCTTGGTCAACACATTGATTGTTTGTTCGTTCGTTGTAATATACTAGAGCTTCACTGCACCCTTTTGTAACATATCTATGATATAATGGTACTTGATCTTGATATGTTTGCTCGTCCGTTGCAATATATTAGAGCTTCACTGCTCCCTTTTGTACCATATCTATGATATATGGTACCTTATCTCGATATGTTTGGACTTGTCATGAAACACTGGGTTCTCAGACATCTTCACACAACTCTGGTTGCCATAGAAAATACAAGTCGCCTCTAACTCAAGATCAAACAACCCAACAAGTAGCTTTCGAAGCCACACTACTTCATTGCTAATTGAACACGCTGCAATATACTCTACCTCGGCTGTACTGAGTGCCACACTAGTTTGCTTCCTGTTGAACCAAGAAATCTTGTTTGATCCCAAACTGAAGCAACATCTTGAAGTACTCTTCCTGTCTGTGACGCTATTGACCCAATTTGGATCAACATAGCCTTGCAGGATAATCTCCTGATTTGACACATATCTAACTTCATAGTCAAGTGTACTCTTCAGGTACCTCATTGTATGTTTTCTCGAAATCAAGTGAACACGTCTCGACTCAACCATGTACTGACTCAAAGTGTTCACGGCAAAGAAAATATCTGGTCTAGTGTTCGTCAAGTATATCAATGAACCAATCATTTGTCTATATAATATGGCATCCACTATTTCTGAAGAACTATCACACAACAACTTCAAGTTTGAGGCCATTAGTGTGGTCATGGACAGACAATTTAACATCCCGAATCTCTTCTAGATCTCCACAACATATTTTCCTTGGCTAAGAAAAGTATCATATGGACTTTGCCACACCTCTATACTTAAGAAATAGTGCATCATACCCAGGTCTTTCATCTCAAACTCTATAGAAAGCTTCTTCTTGGTTTTTGCAATGAGCTTCTCGTCTCCTATTAGAAAGTTCACTTGTTTCCCATCTTCAACCTTGTAGTAAATGTTGGAGTCTGCCTTACTCTTGGTAAAGCCCAAGTTCGTTAGAAAACTATCAATCCTGCTGTACCACGTCCTGGGTGCTTGCTTCAGTCCGTGCAAGGCCTTCTTCAACTTGCACACATGTGTCTTCGTGTCTTGTGTCTCAAATCCTAGTGGCATCTGCACACACACTTCTTCTTTAGCTACACCATTTAGGGAAGTTGTATTCACGTCCATCTGGTGTACCTTCCACTTCATTACTGCAACTATCGCTAATATAGCTCTAATTGAAGTGTATCTTGCTACAGGAGCAAAAGTCTCTTCGTAGTTAATTCCTTCTTTTTGGGAGAATCCACGAGGCACAAATTTTTCCTTGTATTTCTCGACACTGCCATCTGGTGCATGCTTTATTTTGTAGATCCATTTGGAAGACACTACGGACTTCCCTTTTGGTTTCGAAACCACATCCCAAATGCCATTCTTCATGATCGACTGGTACTCTTCGATCATAGCTTCTCTACATACTTTCTTCTCGGCTGCTTCTTCATAACTAGAAGGCTCTGCATCAATGATATCACATAGTAAAGCCACATAGATGGAATTTGGTCGAGGTCTCTTGCTTTCTTTGAAAGTCCCATCTTGAGCACCATACTTCTCTACATCTTGAATAATCTCTTGTGCCCAAGCTGGTCTGCTCTTGTGTGTATTCACCTCTGGGGGTGGATCTACAGGTCTCTGCGGCTTTGTCATATCATGATCTTCTAGAGTCTTTTCTTTTGGTACCATATCTTCTTCTGCACCTATGACTGTAACTCTAGGATCTTTAGGATCCTCATGAACTTCTTTGGAACGAATCTGCCTTAATCTACTAAAGGTTGTGTCTTCATAGAAGATGACATCTCTACTTATCTCTATTTGCTTGTAACCTAGAATATATATTCTGTATCCTTTCGATGTTTCACTGTATCCAACAAATATGCCCTTCTTTTCTAAAGGATTCAACTTAGTTCTCTTGTCCTTGGGAACATGTACATATACTGGACAACCAAATATCCTCTGGTGGCTAACCTTTGGTTTCTCTCCTGTAAACTTTTCTTATGGTGTCTTGTTCCCAAGTACACGGCGAGCAGTTCTATTCTGCAAATATTTTGAGGTTCTAGCAGCTTCGACCCATAAGTGCATAGGTAGATCCTTAAGTCACCTGACACAGGGACATGGGACACGAAGGACACGAAAATACAAGAGTCCGACACGGACACGGTGACCCCCAGAATCAAGACACGTAGGATACGTTTTATATACATATATATATATTTTTTAAAATATATTAAAATTTAAAAATATAGACATATAGATCCAAAAATCTTTAGAAACTAGAACATTTACAAATATTCAATAGAAATTAGAATAAAAACACATTAATGATTACACATTTGTCATTCACAAGTCACGATTCACAACACATTTGTCATTCACAAATCACAATGAGACTCATAGATGCATGTCAGAACCATATTTCTCATTAAGTCATCAAAATCAAAATGTATACTTATATGTCGGAATGCCACTGGGCACTGGCAAATGCCAAATAGACTAAAGTCTAATAGTAAATACAAAAAGGGGTGGATCAAGATGGGATAATCCCATATGTCAGTAGTCCTCCTCCATGCCTGAATCAACATCAACATACTCATCACTGTCCCTGCCCCGATCCTCATCCTCTCCCCCTCCTCCTCCTCTCTGCCCATCTGACGATCTGCATCTGCTGCTGTGGAGGATGATCCCTCTATACGATCACTATCATTAAAAGTGACCGGCTCTAGCACTGGATCATGAAGATCCATGTTGGCTAATGCCAACTCAGTACTGCTGTCCAAACCCATATCATCAGGAAATACATCCCACATCTTTGTCTTTCCCTTCACCCACTACTCCCTCTTCCTATAAATAAGACGAAGGTTGGAGTGCAGATACACCATTGACTCTGCCCTGGACTGCTCAAACCTGCTCTTCTTCACACTGTACAAGTTCCCATATGTGCTCCAATTCCTCTCACAACAAGAGGATGATGTAACTTGAGAGATGATCCTCAAGGCTAACTTCTATAGAATAGGGAATGTTTCCCCATGGGTTGCCCACCAAGCATAGGGTTTCTTACCCCCCCTATCTCTAAGCACATCATAGCCTCCAAATCTCCCAGTGCCAGTGGAAAAATCTACAAAGCCCTCCTCCGCCTCCTCAAGCATGTCGCTATCCTAAAATAGCCGTCTAAGTGCTATCTTCCTCCCATGTGCAATCTCTGCATCCATGTGAGGAGGGACTCTGTGTGAGGCCCCCGATCCTCCAGTAAGCCACTCTTGAGTGTAGAACTTGGGGTTCAAGGAGTGGGCCAAGCAATGCAAACGTGTGCAATTCTTATCCCACCTGGAGATAAGAATATCCCAAATAATGGTCCATAAGTTCTCTGCTGATGTCCCATACTCGGGACACTCATTCTCCATGACAATGGACCTCATCGACTCAATCATGGAATCCCACCCCTCATAAACCTCTGCTAGGATGGGTTGTTCTGTGTCTGCAAACCGCAACAAAGAAATGATTGGCTCCATGATCTTAATGCTAAGATCTACCGTGTCCCACCAACCATCATCTAACACCCTGTCCTTCACCTTTTGTGAAGCAGCTTGATCCGTCTTTCTCCAAAAAGCCCAAAACTCTGAAATCACCATGGGCCCAAGAGCGGTTTTGACCTCCCTCAACCTTTTCAGCATGATGAATGAGGAAGCAAACCGAGTATCTGCAATCCTCAACAATGAAAGCTGTGTGTATTGTTTGTAGATGGTGAGGGCATTTGTGTGGTTTTGTACAAAGTTACGGATATGGCGTGCATCCTCAAGAAGGTTGCCAATCCATGTCACATCCGAAACAATGGCTTTCAGTGCTAAATTCAAGGAATGGACAATGCAAGGTGTCCAAAAAACCTGTAAGAGCAATAAAAGCATGTATCAATGACTCTACAACACTAACATTGCAATGACCAAATTCAAACAATAAGCAAATTAGAAATGAAAGGTGTCCAAAATGAACATACCTGTGGATATTTAGCTTTCACAATCATGCTAGCAGCCTTGCAAACAGGTGCATTGTTCGTGATGATTTGTATACACGAATCAACACCTACTTCTTCAATGGTTTTGATGAATAAATCATCCATAAATTGTGCATCCTTGTATTTCCCAAGAGCATCCACCACTTTCAAGAACAACGGTCCATTTTGGGAAGATACCATGAAATTGATGAGTGGATGGCGTGCGGGATCCGTCCATCCATCAGAATGGTGTAGAGGGAGTGCTCATTCTTTCTGCTACACCATTCCATTGAAGATTATAGGGAGTGCTCATCTCCCTCTAAATCCCAAGTTCTTTGCATAACTTTTTGAAGTTTTTTGATATGTATTCCCCACCATTATTTGATCTTAAAATCTTTATATTCTTTTCAATGTGGTTTCCTACAAGAGCTTTGAATTCTTTGAATTTGCTAAACACTTCATCTTTGGTTTTCAAAAAGTAAATCCAAGTTTTATGAGAATAGTCATCAATAAAAGAAACATAATATGCATACCTTCTTAGTGAGTTTGATGATATTGGTCCCCATACGTTTGAGTGTGTACAATATCTAGGATTACCTTCACTTTGCTATCGCTGCTTGGAAATGGACTAACTGTTGACTGAGAAATTGGGAAACTATATTATTTGTGCTACAATTATTCTCATTCCTTGCGAATCTTCCATCTCCTATAGTATACACTTGCTGTTGCTGTGGGTCAAATCAACAAAGATTGAAATTTCTAGGTAAATATTCAAGCTATTTGTACAACAATTTGCCAAGAAGACTTTGTGATACCAGGTCCAAACTAGAACCTGTCTACACCCCAGGATACACTCTCTCATAGTGGGCTTTAATCTTGTACGCACTTTTCATGATTACAAAACCCCTCTATAACCATTTGAATCCACTTCTGGCCCTACCTCTGTCTTTAGCATTTTAGCTAAAGTTGTCAATACTCCATCAAATCCAACTTGTCTTTTTTTAAACTTGCGCTTCAAACTCAAGGTGTATGTGAACCGAAAACACCAATCCTAGGCTCTTCTCCTTACTGCCTAAGAGTCCATTGCTCTCACACAGAGGTGTTTAACATTGGCTCCTCACACTACTCATCACACTCTGACCTTCAACATTAATATCTAACCATCCTTGTTGCTTCCACATCAACCTTTGACCACTTTGGAACCGTTGGATTGATTTTGAAACACATAGCTACCATCGATCCCTTGATCTCACTTCTCTGTGCAGTCTTATACCCAATACTCCGTTTAACTCTGCAATTCATCATCAATCAATCTCCAGGCCAACATCACATGCGTTTCATCTAGCAAGAGACTCTTCTTTGCGCATAACCATAGGTTAACATTCACAAGGGTTTATTGCAACAATAAGAGATTGCTTAATACTAGCCCTTGCACTATGCACGCAACCTTATCATATGCTTGCTGCATGCGTCTCAACTCTTCAATGTTTGCTTTGACTCTACAAATCAACTTCTCCATGCAAGAATTTCTCTATACCCAAAATATCGTTTGCAATCTTCATACCATATTTCACTCATTAGAACTTGTGCTCTGTCCCTTAACTTTCACAATCTTAGAGTTAATACTCCGTCTACAGAGTAATTTTACTCGCCAGATCATACAAGCATCATGTTCAAGCTTATCCCAAGCTCACCATGAATTCAATAAGGGTTCAATGCTTACACACAGCGATTAACACAACCACTATGAATTTCAGAATCTTCCTAAGCCTCAATGGCTTCTGCAAGTTTTATATGTAGCCAACAACTATACACAGAGCTACTTCAGTTTACTTAAATTGCTCAAACACATTATGCACAACATATAAAGAACAATTACACACAGTAAGCAAACTTTCTTTCATTAACACAAAGATACTGTACTTCTATGGTTTCTTCCCAATCTCAATATGAACTGGAACCTTCTATCTTGATTCTACCCAGCTCAAACTTCTATTTATTATCAAAATTCATGCATGGAATTAGCTTAAACACAGAGCTAATTTAATATTCACCGAATCCAATGTATTCATGCACAAATAAACACAGAGAATGGCAAATCTATTTTTCATTATTAGAATGATACTGTACATGCATCAAAGAGTCCTAATCTACTCTTCAAATGGCCTGATTCCTCTGTGTGGCCATCCTCCTCCTCACTCCATGCCCGTAGGCTTACAAATCTTTTCAAAACTGAGCCTATCCAATTTGTTAGTTAACTGATTCCTCATTTTCTGGATTGTTTCCTAGATTTAAGCAACAGTTTCTAATTGAAGAACATCGAACTTATCAACACTAACCATTCATCAAATAGATCCCTATCTCTATACAACGCATACTTAGATGTCTTCATTACCCCTTGAGTCATTTCTTAATTTAAGGAATTAGTTTCTTGACTCACACTTGCATTGACACCTATCAAATTGCAATCTTCTATAGCTAAACTTTCTAACTATGAGAAAACTACGATATTTTACAAAAGATTTACATTCAACCCACATTGGTCTAGTATCATGACTTGAGACTTGACTCAAACTTTAATATTTTAGTTGAGAGGAAATGCCCCTGCATCAGACTCCCATAGTAAAAAAGAAATCATGACCTCCTGGTCATGTAACTTTAATCTTTGTCTTCCTGGATCCCAAACCTTAGTTTGCAATTGTCCTTGAGCTTTACTGTCATCATTTCTTATGGGCTGTAACCTTCCAGGCTTCTAGACTTTATGCTGTAATGCTCCACTGTCTCTGCCTTCACAATTCTTCACTTTCAATCCTACTTTACATCAGACTGTTTGCTTCATTATATCGTAGCTTTTCTTAAAAAATTGCATCAAATTCCACAAATAATCTATCTCAATATCCAATTTTGTTTCCCGCTGAAAACAACTCTTTTTTTCATCTCTTTGTAAATGCACTTCTCCTTCACACACAAGGACATAAACATCCTTACTCCATGTTGTACTGATGTATATCTTCCAAAAGATATTTAAAACATTAAACTGTCTTCTCCACTGCTCTACAACCGATTTACTGTTGTCATTCTCAAAACCTTCACATCTGATTCCTTTTATCTCAGGAGTTTGCATGAGATCTCTTCTTTGTTTCAGCTTTTCACATTCCCCTTCAAGCTGTTGGCTGCTCTTTTCTTTTGCCACCCATACATCCTTAATGCTCTTGTAAGCATCTCCCTCTGCAATATCTTCCTCATGCTTTCTGCCTACAAATTCACTTTCAAAAAGTAATTTGTATCTCAGTTTTCTGATTACAGTAATATAATCATTCACTCTTCTTTGTATACTAGTAAACTTAATCAAATTTAGCAAACTTGTATTTGCTCTTGTCTCTTTCACAACATGAGACATTTCTCCCTCATCAACTACAACATCTCCCTCTTCTTTAAATACTTTCAACCAGTGTTTCAAACATTCATTGATTACTTGATTCCCTTCAAGCACTTCTTCAGTATGCTGCATTTCTGTGTCAGCAAAACTCTTCTCTGCCTCTGTCTTGACAATCTTCAGTAATTGCCTTTCAATTCTCTGACTATTTCTAACAATCAATTTAGTCTTTTCAAACACTGTATCTTCACATTTGACATCTTCTTCATCATTATGCCTTGCCTGGCAACTTTCAATCTTCTTCAGTTCTAAAACTGGTTCCCCTTCAACCTGAGACATATCTGACTCATCTTCATCCAAATTCAATTGTATCTTCAGAATATTCATTCTCTGCCTTGCTAATCTATCTTCCAAAATACTTAGCTCATTCCACAAATCAATTATCTCACAAGGCATTTCTTCTAAAAACTTCGTACAATCTTCAAAATCTTCTTCTTTGTCACTAAACCCGTCCTCCTGTGACACTACTTCCTCTTCCTTCATCAGAATAGTATTCCAATTTCCTACTAGTGTGACAGCTCTAGAGGTCTGTCTCACAGTCTTCTCTTGGCCATTCAAACAAGCCAACTGTTCCCTGTCCTCAACAACAACAGGTTCTTTCATACGAGACATGACTGTCTCATCTTCCTCAGAGATGCTGCCCTTATTATGCAAGAAATCTGTGAATTTCTTTTGCTGCAACAACTCTTCTTGGTCTGCATCAGAAAGGCTCTCTTCATCATACTTTGTTTGACAACCTCCCACTTCATTTAAGACAACTCCAAGAGATGGATTGCCTTCTACAACACCTGCAAACACACTTGAATTGTCAATTTCAAAACTACAAGACCTTATGGTCTCATTTGATGGTCCAATCATCAAATCTTTCTTTGGCTGTTCCAATTCTTTTACAAGGTTCAGAAAATCATCACTGCCTTTCTCCTCAGCTTCCTCAAGCATAACATATGAATGCTTACTATCCTCCTTTGTCCCTTTCAGTTCTTGGTCATCATCATGTGCCAAGTCCTCCTTGTTTTCAGCTTGCATAATAGGCTGGAAACCATTGCTTTCACTCAGCTGTGTATGTGCATGTACATGAGAATCAACTGTCCCATTTTCTTCTAAAATAGAGTTCAGATTCTGTCCCTCTCCTTCATTTTTTATGACAATGTTAGCAAATTGTCTTTCCTCGTTCTTTGTACCTGCAAGCACACACAAAATATCATTTTCAAAACATTGAGACCTCTTGGTCTCACTTGAAGCTTCAGTCTTCAAGACTTCCTGCAGACACTCTCTTCCTTCCACTGAGCATTCATCAATTGCTCTTTTCTCTTTTGTAGCTTATGCCACTTCAACCTTCTCTTCACAAGAAGACCACACCTCTGATCTTCCTCCTCCTTCTGTAACAGCTCCATCATTACTTCCAGATGGACTTCTATCTCAGCCTTTTCTCTCTCATACTCTTCATCAGTCATTCTTCTACATATGCCCTTTGCCTTGGCATCTTCTATCTTCCTTTTGTGGCTGCCTCCTGAACCTCTTCTATGACTCTTAATAGTCATCTTCTAGAGTTTCTTTCACTCTTCTATGAGCTGCACTAACTTCTACAGTAACAGTCGTCCCTGCTACAACCTACCTCACCAAACCTTCTCTGTGCATGGTCTTTTGGCAAGTATTGGTCCTCTTTCTGGAACCCTTTTGAGCACTTTTCTATGCTTCTTCTAGGCTTTCTCCCACAACTCATCTGCATGAGAACATAACTGTCCTCTTATACTTCAATCCTCAGTTGAAATACTAGGTCCCTGACCATACTTGACTCCCTCTTAGAAACCCTCACTAGTTTCCTTCATCACTGTCTTCAAAGACCATGACCTTCTTGCTGGGATGTCCTTACTAACTCTCGCTACCCCTTGCATACATACTTTTCTTTCTTCTTCACAAGAGCACTTTCTTGCTCTCCTTGCTCTGATACCAAAAATGATACCAGGTCCAAACTAGAATCTGTCTACACCCCAGGATACACTCTCTCATAGTGGGCTTTAATCTTGTACACACTTTTCATGATTACAAAACCCCTCTATAACCATTTGAATTCACTTCTGGCTCTACCTCTGTATTTATTATTTTAGCTGAACTTGTGAATAGTCCATCAAATCCAACTTGTCTTTTTTTAAACTTGCGCTTCAAACTCAAGGTGTATGTAAACCGAAAACACCAATCCTAGTCTCTTCTCCTTACTGCCCAAGAGTCCATCGCTCTCACACAAAGGTGTTTAACATTGGCTCCTCAGGCTACTCATCACACTCTGACCTTCCACATTAATATCTAACCATCCTTGTTGCTTCCACGTCAATCTTTGACCACTTTACCACCGTTGGATTGATTTTGAAACACATAGCTACCATCAAATCGACTTCTCCATGCAAGAATTTCTCCATACCCAAAATATCGTTTGCAATCCTCATACCATATTTCACTCATTAGAACTCGTGCTCTGTCTCTTAACTTTCACAATCTCAGAGTTAATACTCTGTTTACAGAGTAGTTTTACCCGCTAGATCATACAGGCATCGTGTTCAAGCTTATCCCAAGCTCACCACGAATTCAATAAGGGTTCAATGCTTACATACAGCGATCAACACAGCCACTCTGAATTTCAGAGTCTTCCTAAGCCTCAATGGCTTCTGCAGGTTTTATATGTAGCCAGCAACTATACACAGAGCTACTGCAGTTTACTTAAATTGCTCAAACACGTTATGCACAGCATATAAAGAACAATTACACATAGTAAGCAAATTTTCTTTCACTGGAACCTTCTATCTTGATTCTATCAAGCTCAAACTTCTATTTATTATCAAAATTCATGCATGGAGTTAGCTTAAACACGGAGCTAATTTAATATTCACCGAATCCAATGTATTCATGCACAAATAAACACAGAGAATGGCAAATCTGCTTTTCGTTATCAGAATGATACTGTACATGCATCAAAGAGTCCTAATCTACTCTTCAAATGGCCTGATTCCTCTATGTGGCCATCCTCCTCGTCACTGCATGCCCGTAGGCTTACAAATCTTTTCAAACCTGAGCCTATCCAATTCGTTAGTTAACTGATTCCTCATTTTCTGGATTGTTTCCTAGATTTAAGCAACAATTTCTAATTGAAGAACATCGAACTTATCAACACTAACCATTCATCAAACAGATCCCTCTCTATACAACGCATACTTAGATGTCTTCATTACCCCTTGAGAGTCATTTCTTAATTTAAGGAATTAGTTTCTCGACTCACTTTCTAGCTATGAGAAAACTCTGATATTTTACAAGAGATTTACATTCAACCCACATTGGGCTAGTATCATGACTTGAGACTAACTCAAACTTTAAATTTTTAGTTGAGAGCAAATGCCCCTGCATCTCTTTGAATGGGAAATTTCTATCTTGTTCATAGGAGAAGCTTTGAGAGATACCCTTATTTGCGTGATTTTTCTGAACAATTGTAACTTTACAAACATGACCATACTTGGAAGGAATGGGGATCTGTTTCTTACAATCAAGCATTTAGGGCAGTGACATTCATCGTCAGTGATGCCCCTTTGGTATTTCGACTGAATAGTCAAGATATCACAAGTGAGCTGAGTTAGTTTTGCTCACAAATCATGAACTGGTTTGTGTCCGCATGGTTATGAACATTATTCTTACAGGTTTTGAACGAAGCACAGCCTACGAAAGGTATGCATATCGTTTATTAATTACTGGATTGTTGATTGGGTTTTGATTCAATTTCCAAGAAGAACATTATTTGGAGCTCATTTACTTGGGGTTTTTCTTAACATTACATTCCTTTGTTGAATCCATACAAGTATATTGTGTCTGTTATTCTACGACTCTCAAACGATAGGAACACTAGTTAATACAATGATGTTCATTGCACATCAATCGCCCTTCCTCAGCCGTTTCTTCTTTTGATGTTTGATTTGGTCATTGTTTGCACACACGACTTTCACACCACCTCGTTCTATAGTTATGGAAAAAATTTGTCTTCTCTATCAACAAAATAGGTTATGGAATTTTTTGTTGTTGTATTAGTCGGTTATCTATTTGGGTGTAGTTGCTAATCTTTTATTGTAATTGATGTAGGAATACTCTGGAATTTTTTGGTGTATTGGTCTGTTCTATTTGGTTGTAGTTGCTAATCTTTTTATTGTGATTGATGTTGGTGTAGTTGTATGTGACATGTTTTCAGTTTCTCTTCCCAGCTGTCAATAATTTCTTACACATATTTTCTTCTTTTCTTTGTTATGTCTATTTTTATCTATAACAGATGGTGATGGAATTTGATCTCTATTAGTTATCGTTTACAAAATTCCTAGCTGTGAGGAATATATAATTTATGTCGTATTTGTTGTTGTGATTACCGTCTTCGATACTTAGACACCTAGATATAATTGCAGGTAGGAAGGGGATGAGAAAAATCGTTGTTTTAGAAGATTTCACTGCTGTTGGTCTCTGTAGCAATTCGGGTGGGTGCAAACTGAAGGAATTTTGGATCAGGATCTGAAATGTATGTATGCATCGTTTCTCTTCAATGGCTAGCTTCTCTTATTTTCAAATGTCTGAAACATAATGAAAATGGTTATATAGGTAGATGTCTGAAACATAATGAAAAATGGTTACATATGTAGAGATGCTAGTGGAAAAGGTGGAGTTTCCCTTCTGGTTGTCTTAGGATCTATGCAAGAGAGAACTTTTTTAATCAATAACTCAATTTTCTATATCCACTAGTATTTTTAAAATTTTTTATAACCTTCTTGACCCTCTTGGTAGGATAAAAGACAACTAAAAAGCCGGGCTTTTCTTGGCCAATTTTTCATCAAATCTGGTTGAAATTGTTCTGGAAAATGGCTATTTCAACAATATTGCAATTCCAGCAATAGTAATTGCTTCCCCTAGATTAAATACCCTATTTTAAAACAACCCAAATCACTGTGTTAATTCCCAAAATAAATTTATTTTTCAAAAAGTTCACTCAGAAAATTTATTTTTGATAGGATGAAGAATTCAAGTCATGTTATGAAAGATTTTAAGGTGACTAACAAATTGTGGATCTCTGGTATTTCGATATTTGATAAAATTGAAAGTTTTAGCTTTCGGTGGCTTAGGCGGGTTTTCCAACAGCTCATTAGCCATCGAAAAGCTTTGGTTTCGGTAGCTAACAGTTTAATGCAGGATCATAGTTATCCACCAAAAGCTAGCTTGTTCAGTTATTCGTTAAAAGAGACTTTCGGTGGCTTAGCCAAAACTTTCAAACAGCTCATTAGCCACTGAAAAGTGTTGGTTTCGACAGCTTAGCGAGCGACCGAAAGAGGGCATTAACCATCGAAAGCAAATGAAATGCGTTGGGGAAAAGTTAGTATCAGTGGCTTAGGTGAAAGCGTTGATGGTTCATTAGCCAGCGAAAGGCCCGTCTTTCGGCGGTTAAACGAGGAGATCCGGAGAGACTATAATCCACCGAAAGCAAGTTTTACAAGACCGTTTGGAAATAAAGTTTTGGTGGCTTAAGTGAACATGTCAGTGGTTCATTAGCCACCGAAAGCTTTGGTTTCGGCAGCTAGCAGACAAAATCTTGGGTGCCCTTAACCGCCGAAAAGGCCGAAAGAGGAAACGGTTAACTGCCTATCAAATCAAAGCTCGTCAGCACAGTAGAGATCATGATAGGGCATGATAAACCACCAAAAGGACAGGGAAACTGCATCAAGGCGTAAGTAAATGATTGAGGAGGTCGTTATTTATCTGATGAGGACCGATGTGATTCAAAACCTTAGTCTTCCCCCCATCTGTTCAACGAACTGCAGAAAATCTCCACTGAATATCCAGTTTGAATTAAAAATGATTGCTGGGCAAGTGGTCTCGAAAATATCACCAAAGGCCATCGTCCTCTTACCCAAGCACTTCTCAAGCAGTTAAAATCCTCACAATCAGTGCCCTATCCTCTAGTCCACTCCACCTTCGATTTGCATGAATCCTCACCACTCGAAACCACCTCTGAAAGTCAGCCTGCTAAAAAACCACCTCTGAAAGTTAGCCTGCTAAAACTCTTCCACAGAACTTGAATTGAATTTTTGCAGGCACTCAGGAGCACATTCAACAAATAAAGAAGGGAAGGCCTGCTCTCAGGCAAGAATTAGGAGACATTAGCTACCTGGAAGCACATTCAGAAGTCTGCCAGTTCTTTAAAGATGCTGGCTGCTACAAGTTTTGTGAGAAAGTTCAAGGTTCACACCAGTAGGCCGCTGAGGCATTCTCTCTCTCTTTCGATGGCTCCAAGGCACTCATAGATAAGGAGGAATTCATGGTGGATGAAACCCTAATTGCAGAGGTGACTGAACTCCCTAGAACTGGGGAAAAGTGGTTTAAAACCATCATTACAAAAAATGTGGAGTTCAGATCTTATTTGAAGCTTGAACACAGAGGGGTGGTGTGGAAGAAAAGTGTCCCATCCACCTGGCTAGAAGAGAGGTGGCAGCAACTACTGAAGGCCATTGTGGTATATATAACTTGTGAAGGAAGATACAACAGGGCCATGATTTACCATTTCAAACTAATGAACCACTTCACAAGAAAGAGCCCACTGAATTTACTTTTCTACTTACACAGGAGCCTTGCAAAAATGGCACACCAGGTGAAGGCTCAGCCAACTAAGATTCCTGGAAGATTGTCTCACCATGGTCTTATACAACTCCTTATCCAAGAATTACTGAAAAGGAGAAATATGGCATGGACACATTTCTTGTTTTGGAATGGTTTTGAAACAGGCCTGTAGCCAGAAGAGAAGGGAAAGTCTCTTTCGAAAAATTCTAGCACCCCAAGGAGTGGAAAGAGGAAAAGAAGGGCTATCTTCCCAACAACAGCAGAACAACTTCCTTCCACTTCTAAAACCAAGCAGGTTAAAAGAAACCTAGATTTCAGTGAAAAGGGCTAGGAAATCACAGCACATAGTGGAAACATTTTGAACCCGCCCTACTCAGATTCAGAAGAAGAAAGAGAGAAAGATGTTGACCTAGCAGTGCAGGTTGTAGCAGGAAATGAAGAACTCCCATCACCTACACCAAAAGAGCAAGATGAACCAGAAGAAAATGCTTCCTCTAGCAAGCCCAGGACAGAGAGGATAAATCAGTTGCTGAGACAAGTATATGAGATGGAAATTTTAGAAAGAGAAATAAAGAAAAACAATGCTATATTGACCAAGAGGAATAAGCAGTTACACAATTCTTTCCTAGAGATGAGAGGAAGGTATATCTTGCTAAAAAGAATAAACCTAAGATACATGAAGGACAACACTAGTATGTACAGAATGATCAGGCTTCTGAGGCTGCAGGTGAAGAATGCCAAACTAAACCCCAGCACTCATCTTACACTGGAAACCCTAGTTGAAGCAACAATAAGCCTTCAGCATTCAGAATCAAGGCAGGATGCTGCTAACCTTTCAAACATTGAGCAGGCTGAATAAAAGTCAGAAGATAAGCAACAGAACTTAAAAGCATAATTTTGGAGGCTGCTTAATTTTTTTTTTTGCAAAACAGGGCTTTCGATGGCTTAGGTGGACGTTGAAGCAGTTCACTAGCCACCGAAAGCAGCGCTTTCAGCAGCTAACAGACCCAACATTTTGATCCCTTAACCATCAAAAGCAGAAAGAGGCATAGGATCAAATTTTGGCACAAAGGACCGATTTTGGGCGAACATAGCTAGCTCAGGGATTAAGTATAAAGATGTAATGCGCTGAAGAACAACATGAGGGAAGGTATGCTCTAGTTTTGCAGTTACCTAAAAGAAGAAAGGGTCACAAACACTAACTGTCTAGCAAGCAGTGACTTATCTAGCAGAGGACCAGTTGCAGTTTATTCCCAGTACTCAACTCAGTCATCAAAGAGTGCAAATAGTGAATGAGTTTTACAGTTAGACAAACTAGTAGATAAAATTAGGGTTTTTAACCTAATTCTACAAAAAACAATTATTATGTCTATTTTTAGTAAATTAGATCCAATTTTTCAGGATCTGACTATTTTGTAAATGCTATAAAGTTTAAGACTTATGTTATTAAAAGGGTTCGACTTTGGGGATTTGTAGACCATTACTATTGTCAAGCTTTCTCATATTGCTCATGACCTAATATAAGCTCTTTTGCTATCATATGTTTAGCATCCATTTCTTGTATATTCTGTGCTTATGCTTGAATATGTTATTCAGGTTTATTCAGGTTAATTGATGTCTGATAGCTGTCATCCTATTGGCATATTGATGATTTGAATTATAAGTACTTTTCTTGTTATGATTAGCCATTTATATATATCTGTTTTATGTATGAATCTGTCAGCATGATAAGTTCTCCATCTCTGCACCATATTATCAAACCTCTGAGCAGTGGTAGTTAGAAGTCTTACTCCTGATTGAGTTTCATGCATGTCTTGAGAGTGTGAGGTCTTGTAGGTCACCTGATTTGATCCACTTAGAAAACCATAAAAACATTTAAGTTACCAGGCATCCTCGAGCTACAACCTAGAGGAGTTTCTTGGAGTGATAAGAAATTGTCGTCGTTGTTGGATAGAGGAGACTGAAGCTCAGCTTCCCTGGGAGACGACATAGATCCTGCTTTGATGATAGACAAAGTTTGGACACTATTCTGGTTGTAATCATCTATCTGGTGACTCCATTGAAATAAGGTGGCTTCAAGAAGACCAAGTACAAGAGCAAACCCTCAAGGGCCACCAGGAACACCTGTTTCAGATCCAGAAGAGATTACTTGTTTCGGATCCAGAAGGGATTATGACAAGAGCTAGGGTTTCATTAAGGCAGACCAGCAGTACTGCAAAGGAAGCTACATCAGGTATTTCAAGAAATATTCCTGCTATTATTTCTTCTGTTGAAACATTTAATTCTCAGGAATTTATAAATACATCAGAAAATTTTAGGGTTTGGGTATCTTCAAGCACTACTGCTTGTGAAGATCCAATCCCTGATGACTCCACTGAGATAAGTTTACCACCAACACTCTTTCAGCTACCACCTACATTAGTAGTACCTTCTTCCACCCTTTCCATACCCATTTGCAACATGGCTGCCCCTCTGACCAAAATGGAAAGGATCTTGGTAGCTAGGTATGCCCCTCTGAATTTACCTAACCCCCTCTCGGCCCTACCCACTGGAGACTATCTCAAATACATGCCTAAATTTACAGGAGAGGGAGATTTCACAGCTGAAGAACATCTAGAGGCATTCTACAGTTATGTTGAAAACATAAATATAGAACAAGAGGATGTATGGACTAGGGTTTTTGTGCAAAGCCTAGATGGTCAGGCTAGGAAATGGTTCAAAGAATTGCCTGCTGGATCAGTAGCAGGCATTGAAGCCCTATATGACATCTTTCTAAAGCATTGGGGAGAGAGGAGAGACCACCTCTATTATATCACCAAGTTTAGCAACTTGAAAAGAGAGAATGGGGAGTCTGTCTCCAACTTCACCAAGAGGTTTAACAATATGTTCAGCAAGATCCCCACTGAGATCAAGCCCACTGATACCTCTGCCAGAATCACCTATGTAAATGCTTTTGACTCTAATTTCTACCTGCTTCTCAGAGAGAGGAGATCTGCCTCCCTATCACTCATGTAGGATGCTGCCCTAGAGGTAGAATCTAACATTGTAGCATCTTAGAAGGTCAAAGGAAAGATAGATAGGAAGAAACAACCCATAAACCCTCTTGGGGCTTCTTCATCAGAGAACAAAATTGACAAAATGTCCAAGTGGTTAGATAATTTGATTGCTTAAATGTCTAAGCTAAAAGACCGAGGGCAGATACCTGTGAGGGGTAAAGGGCCAAGTGATTTTGTTCCTCGAAACCCTAATTTTGTCTCTTACAGAAGAGGCAACCCCCCAGTCTAGATCCTTCGAAGGGAAAGGAATCAAGTTGAAGTTTAGAGAATCAGAGCTCCCTTTCAAAATGTTGTACTAGAAGAAGAACCAGAGTTCATTTAAGAAGGAGAGAGTTCATTCAGGAAGGAGGAGAGGCTGAAGACAACATCAACTGCATGGAGGATGAAGTTGACTATTCTTTTTTGACACAGGCGGAATATGAGGAAGCCCTAATGGATGAGCAGATCAGTGAAGAAGCAATATATCAGGTAGATGATCAAGGAGGTTATAGTCTGAGGTCTAGGTTGATTGCTCCCCCTAAGAAGAATGTTGTTCCTGCAAAGCAGCCTGCTGCACCAGCTAAAAAGGTTACTGTTCCACCAAAGAAGATGGCTGTCATTCCCAAACAACTGCAAAAGCCAGTGCATTCATCAACCTTTGATCCTGTCCAACTCAAAGCTCCATTACAAGAGGTAAGGTTTCCTAATAAACTGCATTATTTTTTCAGTCTTGAGTTAGAGATTCAGAAATTGAAGATCCCTTTCCCATTAATAGAGCTAATGAAAAATGATGCATTCAAATATTCAATATTGAAGTCCATTCAACTGAAGATACATATAGATACTGACTTTGTCAATATGCAAGATGATAAACCTATCGTAACCTTAGGCCCTATGATTGAAGAGCTAAATGATTCTTGCCCACCTTTCTACATATCTTTGAATATCCATGATAAAGTCTTTCATAACTGTTTGTTGGACTCAAGAGCTTCCCATAACCTAATGCCAAAAGCTGTGATGGATGAGCTTGGCCTCAGCATTACAAAATGTTACCATGATATGTTCTCCTTTGACTCCAGAAAGGTCAAGTGCTTGGGCCTCATCAAAGACCTTGTTGTAAACCTATCTCAACTACCCTCAAAAAGCATAGTGATGGACATTGTAGTGGCTGATATCCCTTCTAAATTTGGTCTCTAACTGTCTCGATCATGGAGTAAAAGGCTAGGTGGCACCCTTAAGATGGACCTTACATATGCTACAATCCCAATGTTTGGAGGGGAGACCAAGAGGCTTTACAGAAAGAATTAGCTTCTCTACATCATAAGCAATGAAAAGAATTCAGTGAACCACCCCATCTATGCAATAGACACAGATTTTGGGTCATGCATTTTGCAAATAGACGATTCTCAGCAAATACTAGCCCAACTTACTAAGCCCACATGTCAGCAGCCCGAAGAAGTGACCACATTAGTCTGGAACATGTATTTTGATGGGGCTAGCACTCAAAACTCAGCAGGTTTAGGTGTAGTATTGATCTCTCCATCCAAAGAGACTATTCATCTGTCTTATAAGCTCAATTTTAAAACCACTAACAATATAGCAGAATATGAAGCCTTGCTGTTAGGAGTGAAAGCTGCCAGGGAAATGGGGATCATGTGCATGAAAATCTTTGGAGATGCAGACCTTATTATACAGCAGGTCAACAACACATTTCAAGCAAAAAATGTCAGACTAAAGGCTTACAGGGACGAGGTATGGAAACTCAGAGACTCGTATATGTTTTTTGAACTGTGATATATACCTAGGGCTATGAATCACCTGGCTGATTTCCTTGCTGTCTCTGCAAGTGTGTTTGTTCCCCCTTTACCTCCTAGGCTCAATTATGATATTCAAGTCAAGTACAGACCTTCCCTACCAGATAATGTGAAATTTTGGAAGGTGTTTGAGAATGATGATGAGCTTAGTAAATTCCTCCAGGTAGTAGATGAATTCTCTAATATGCATATAGATTAAGAAAACCTAAACATGGATGAATCCCAACAGCTCAAGTTGAAAGATAAAGTAGATGATCTGAATATTGTTCAATTACCCAGTAATTAGATACCTCGGGGTCTGGTACCCTTGGAAGAGCTTTTTGATCATAATGATATCCCTCCTAAGCCTGCCAAAAAGGAGCAAAACCCTGCTGTCCAAGAGCAAACCATAGGTAGCCAAAGCCATCCAAAACTTATAAATCTTGAATTGACTACTGATCAAAGGTCCAAATTTTGTGGCCTGATAAAAGAATTTGCTGATATATTTGCCTTGGAGTACAGTGACTTGAAAACCTATGCCACAAATATCATCCAACACAGGATTCCTTTGGAGAATGACACCATCCCTTTCAAATAGAAGCTGAGATCCATCGGTCCTCTCCTACTACCTATAATCGAAAAAGAAATCCATAAGCTCCTCAAAGCCAAAATCATAATTCCCCTCAGGTATTCCAAATGGATTGCAAATTTAGTGGTGGTAAGGAAGAAGAACGAGGAGATTAGGTTATGTGTGGATTTTAGAAATCTGAACAAGTGCTCCAAAAAAGACAACTATCCACTACCCAAGATGGAACATCTGTTGCAAAGAGTCTCAGGGGCTAGTGTTATGTCATTTCTGGATGATTTCTCTGGATACAACCAAGTTGCTGTGCACCCTGATGACCAAGAGAAGACTGCTTTTACACTCCCTGGGGCACTTTCATGTATGCCAAAATGCCATTTGGACTGATGAATGCTGGGGCCACTTTTCAGAGAGCCATGGACCTAGCTTTTGTAGGATTGAAAGACAAATTTGTGCTTATATACCTGGATGACCTCACTGTTTAATCTCACAACCATCATGAACATTTGCAGCACTTGAGGAGGGTATTTCTGAAATGTAGGAGGTTTGGGATATCACTCAACCTTAAGAAGTCCCAATTTGCAATTCAGTGAGGGGAAACTCCTAGGTCACATAGTCTCAGCTGAAGGTGTGAAGATTGATCCGGTTAGGGTTGAAGCAATCCAGAAGTTGTCCATACCTAGGTCAAAAAGGGATATTCAGTCCTTTTTGGGTAAGATAAATTTTGTCAGGAGGTTCATTCCTAACTTTTCTGAGTTGGTAAAGCACGTAAAATCTATGTTGAAAAAGGATGCAGAAATCAAATGGACTGACCAGGCAAGAAGCTGTTTTGAAGACATCAAGAAGGCTATCATGGAAGCCCCCACTTTGATTAGTCCGGACTATACCAAGAGTTTTTACATCTTCTCCTTTGCATCCTATGACATAGTGGTAGGTGTGCTATTACAAAAAGATGATGAAGGTCTCGATCATCCAATTGCATTTTTCAGCAAGACATTGAGGGATGCTGAATTGAAGTATGATCCCATTGAGAAGCAGGCTTATGCTCTCATCAAGTCATTGAAAATTTTCAGGATTTACATTCTACATGCAAAAGTCCTTGCCTATGTCCCTTCAGCTGCTGTAAAGGATGTTTTGACTCAGCCTGACATTGATGGAAAGAAAGCTAAATGGATTGCCAAGCTTATTGAGTTTGACATAGAGGTAAAGCCCACTAAGCTAGTAAGAGGCCAAGGTATGGCCAAACTCATGGCTAAAGAAAACTGTGAACTAATGGGGATAAACTTCACTTGTGTAAATTCGACAAATTTGCAAACTGAAGTAGCAGCAGAAGTAGTTCAGGATCAGAATGGCATTCAACAAGTGGCTGACAACTTGTCCTCGTGTGAGTGGTACCCAGGTATTATTCATTTCCTGCAAAAATTAGAAGTTCCTCTTGGTCTCACTCCAAATCAAGCACTAGCTCTTAAACTAAAGTTTGTTAAATTTTGTGTAATTGATAAATTGCTGTATTGGAAAGATCTGTTTGGTGTTTTGTTGAGGTGTCTAGATAAAGAAGAATCAGTTCAGGTCACGCATCATTCTCATTCAAGCACATGTGGAGGCCATCATTACTAGAAGACCACAACCCACAAGATTCTGAGGGCTGGGTACTATTGGCCTGTCCTTTTTGTTGATGTGTGTACCTTTATGAGAGCCTGTGACTAGTGCCAAAGATTTATAGGGAAGCAACAGCTTAGATCCTTGTCCCTTAGGCCTATAGTAATGAATGGGCCTTTCCAGCAATGGGGTCTAGATTTCATAGGTGAAATAAATCCCTCATCTAGTGGTTAGCATAAATGGATCCTAGTAGCCACAGACTCCTTCACCAAGTGGATAGAGGCGGTACCCACCAGGAATGCAACTCATCAGGTCATCATGAAGTTTTTATATGAGAATATCTTTATCAGGTTTGGTTGCCCAATAAGGCTAGTGCCTGATAATGCACCAGCTTTCAAAGTCGAGGCATTGGTTAACATGTGTGAGTCAATGGGCATTCAGCTAGTGCATTCCACATCTTATTACCCTCAATGCAATGGCCTGGCTGAGTAATCCAACAAAAGCTTAGTCAGGATCATCAGAAAACTATTGGAGACAAATAAAAAAAGCTGAGATTCTAAGCTAAAGTTTGTTTTATGGGCTGATAGGGTAACAAACAAGAGATCTATAGGGACTTCTCCTTTCAAATTAGTTTATGGTACTGAGGCCATTTTCCCCATTCAGCTAATTCTGCCAGTAGCAAAATTCTTTCAGGAGGAAGATGAACCAAATGATATGGTGAGGAGGATGATGGATTTGGTGGAGTTGCAACAAGTCAGGGAACAAGTGATAGGAAAGTTAGAAGCTCATCAACAGAAGATCAAGGTCATGTTTGACAAAATGGCAAAAGTGGACAACTTTCAGGTTGGAGATTGGGTCCTCAAGTGGGATACTGTTAGGAAGGACAAGGGAAAACATGGAAAGTTTGACTCTCTGTGGATTGGCCCTTTTGTGATAGCTTAGATACATAAGAACAACACCTTCAAATTGCAAAATATGGAAGGGGAGGACGTGTTTGATGGCCTAGTGAATGGGCGATTTCTAAAACTCTATTTTATCTGAGGCTCCGAGGCCTTGTTATTGTAAAATATTAGTTAGTAGGTTGTTTTTTCTTACAAAATAAACTCCATGCCCAATGGAACAGTAGATGATAGTTTTAAATTTTTTAGTTGTTTTCCAGGAAAGACATTTTGGTCTGGGGTTCTTGGGACCTCACAGGAAGGTTCCCATCCCCAAGTTGGAGCCAGATGTTATCTCCCAAAATAAATTTATTTTTCAATAAGTTCACTCAAAAATTTTATTTTTGATAGGATGAAGAATTCAAGTCATGTTATGAAAGATTTTAAGGTGACTAACAAATTGTGGATCTCTGGTATTTCGATATTTGATAAAATTGAAAGTTTTAACTTTCGGTGGCTTAGGCGGGTTTTCCAACAGCTCATTAGCCACCAAAAAGCTTTGGTTTCGATAGCTAACAGTTTGACGTAGGATCATAGTTATCCACCGAAAGCTATCTCGTTTAGTTATTCGTTAAAAGAGACTTTCGGTGGCTTAGGCGAGACTTTCAAATAGCTCAGTAGCCACTGAAAAGTGTTGGTTTCGGTAGCTTAGCGAGCGACCTAAAGAGGGCATTAACCACCGAAAGCAAATGAAATGCGTTGGGGAAAAGTCAGTTTCGGTGGCTTAGGCGAAAGCGTTGATGGTTCATTAGCCACCGAAAGGCTTGTCTTTCGGCGGTTAAATGAGGAGATCCAGAGAGACTATAATCCGCTGAAAGCAAGTCTTACAAGACTGTTTGGAAATAAAGTTTCAGTGGCTTAGGCGAATAGGTCAGCGGTTCATTAGCCATCGAAAGATTTGGTTTCGGCAGCTAGCAGACAAAATCCTGGGTGCCCTTAACCGCTGAAAAGGCCGAAAGAGGAAACGGTTAACTGCCTATCAAATCAAAGCTCGTCATCATTGTAGAGATCATGATAGGGCATGATAAACCATCGAAAGGACAGGGAAACTGCATCAAGGCATAAGTAAATGATTAAGGAGGTCGTTATTTATTTGATGAGGACCGATGTGATTCAAAACCCTAGTCTTCCCTCAATCTGTCTAATGAACTGGAGAAAATCTCCACTGAATATCCAGTTTGAATTAAAAATGGTTGCTGGGCAAGTGGTCTCGAAAATATCACCAAAGGCCATCGTCCTCTTACCCAAGCACTTCTCAAGCAGTTAAAACCCTCATAATCACTGCCTTATCCTCCAGTACACTCCACCTTCGATTGCATGAATCCTCACCACTCGAAACCACCTCTGAAAGTCAGCCTGCTAAAACTCTTCCACAGAACTTGAATTGAATTTTTCCAGGCACTCAGGAACACATTCAACAAATGAAGAAGGGAGGGCCTGCTCTCAGGCAAGAATTAGGAGACATCAGCTATCTGGAAGCACATCCAGAAGTCTGTTAGTTCTTCAAAGATGTTGGCTGCTACAAATTTTGTGAGAAAGTTCAAGGTTCACACCAGCAGGTGGCTGAGGCATTTTCTCTCTCTTTCGATGGCTCCAAGGTACTCATAAGTAAGGAGAAATTCATGGTGGATGAAACCCTAATTGCAGAGGTGACTGAACTCCCTAGAACTGGGGAAAAGTGGTTTAAAACCACCATTACAAAAAATGTGGAGTTCAAATCTTATTTAAAGCTTGAACACAGAGGGGTGGTGTGGAAGAAAAGTTTCCCATCCACCTGGCTAGAAGAGAGGTGGCAATAATTAATAAAGGCCATTGTGGTATATATAACTTGTGAAGGAAGATACAACAGGGCCATGATTTACCATTTCAAACTAATGAACCACTTCACAGGAAAGAGCCCACTGAATTTACCTTTCTACTTACACAGGAGCTTGGCAAAAATGGCACACCAGGTGAAGGATCAACCAACTAAAATTGCTGAAAGATTGTCTCGCCATGGCCTTATACAACTCCTTATCCAAGAATTGCTGAAGAAGAGAAATATGGCATGGACACATTTCTTGGTTTGGAATGGTTTTGAAACAAGCCTGCGGTCATAAGAGAAGAGAAAGTCTCATTCGAAAAAGTCTAGCACCTCAAGGAGTGGAAAGAGGAAAAGAAGGACCATCTCCCCAACAACAGTAGAACAGCCTCCTTCCTCTTCTAAAACCAAGCAGGTTAAAAGAAATCGAGATTTCAGTGGAAAGGGCCAGGAAATCACAGCACATAGTGGAAACATTTTGAACCTGCCCTACTGAGATTTAGAAGAAGAAAGAGAGGAAGGAGCTGACCTAGTAGTGCAGGTTGTAGCAGGAAATGAAGAACTCCCATCACCTACACCAAAAGAACAAGATGAACCAGTAGAAAAGGCTTCCTCTAGCAAGCCCAGGACACTTAGGATAAATTAGTTGTTGAGACAAGTGTATGAGATGGAAATTTTAGAAAGAGAGAGAAAGAAAAACAATGCTATATTGACCAAGAGGAATAAACAGTTGCACAATTCTTTTATAGAGATTAGAGGAAGGTATATCTTGCTAAAAATAAAAACCTAAGATACATGAAGGACAACACTAGGCTGTACAAAATGATTAGGTTTCTGAGGCTGCAGGTGAAGAATGCCAAACCAAACCCCGACACTCATCTTACACTAGAAACCCTAGTTGAAGTAGCAGTAAGCCTTCAACATCCAGAATCAAGCCAGATTGCTGTTAACCTTCCAAACATTGAGCAGGATGAATAAAAGTCAGAAGATAAGCAACATAACTTAAAAGCATAATTTTGGAGGCTGCTTAATTTTTTTTGCAAAATAGGGCTTTCGATGGCTTAGGTGGACGCTGAAGCAATTCATTAGCCACCGAAAGGACACTGAAGGAAGTTATGAAAGCATCAGAAACAGAAATATGGATTCTTGAGTTTTCTTTTTGAGGATATGTATTGAAATTTATGAGTTAGAAGCGATACGATTGTTTAAGAGGAATAAATTTGACAACTCATAAGTCCCTATCAAATTCATAACCCTTAGATAGTTAGATCTCTTTTAGATATTAGTTTTCAGATAGGAGTAGACTAATTCTATAAAATAAAATAAAAAAAATTGTAATTGCAATGAAAATTTGTAATTTCATGTTCACATAAATTGTTCCAAGACATCCAATGATTGTGTATTTGGTTGTCTTTTCACACAAATACAAAGTCAGAAATGAAAGGGATGGTGTGGTATGTATTCGAAGAATATTGTTTGCATAGTTTCTGTGGGCACATGGAGACAATTCTTTTGGGTAGGGAATTTTAATGTATGAGGTTTATTGATGGTTACAACAAAAAGGCTCGACTTGTCAAAGAAATATGAGGCATCCACGTGGAGTAGGTGAGACTTTACTTTAAGTTTGAATTCAACGTGGAGTAGGTGAATGTAGAATTGAGGAGAGTGTAACTCGACGATTGAGTATAAGATCTTCGAGGAGGTTTGTGAAATTTTATGGGATATAATCATTGCAAGGAACATTTATCCAATCTCTGATGTGCATATGCAAGAAAGGAATTTCAAACTCGATATTGGAGATAATATGTACAACTTGAACTCTCCTACCAAAATGATTACTCAACTCTGTTTTTTATGCTTCTCTTAAAAGTGTTTGAGTTGCATTAGTTCATTGTAGTTCAAGGAGTGAGTGAGATCCATAATACGAGTGAAGCATGTGCCTCATGAAGGCGAAATGGTTTGTATCGGGAATTGCCGACGCATAAAATATGTGCATGAGGCAAATATATGGTTGTATTGGAGGAATTGGGCGTAAGTATATAAAGTTGATTCAATAAAACATGCTTAAAAATTAGGTATCAAGGAAATAAATATGACAATTTGGTAATTATTATTATTATAATTTGGAAATAGGCATTGATAAAAATGGTGATCAAATTCACAGAGTTGCATAAAAAAAGTTGGCATGAGAATGTAGCAATTCTTTTGGATGATGGAAACATTGCAAATTGGAGAACAAATGAATGTGGATAGTAGGAAGGAAAGCTAGATGTATGATATCGATATTATATAATTTTGAAAAGGTGGTGAAACTCTAGTTTAATGAAAAGTGAATATGAAAAAGAGACTAATCGTTGGGTGTGCATAATCACATATAAACAAGACATGAGTACCGAGGAAACCTAATGACTAGATCACAAAAAGTGCGATAATGGAAAGTTGCTTTAGGCTTGAAGCATTGGGATGAAGAAGATGAAATTCATATTCTAGACAAGGATTATGATAAAGAAAAGCCAATGCTGGAAATTAGATAAGTAATCATTGGTTTAAAACCATCAAAATAACTAAATGTCCCTATTGTCGACATTTTTTTGTGTCATATGACAATGAGGTTGGCCACTATGTAGTGGTGTGCAAGTAGTGCAAAAAGGAGCCATGAAGTAATTCTATAAAGATTATTCTTTAGATGCAATGCAAAGGAATTGATTAATAAAACAAATTGTGGCACATATTTTATGGCAACATGACAGTCTATGATGTAGATTGATTACTGCATAGGTTCATTTGGGTCTATAGGATCATTGATTTGCATATTTTGAGTGAAATCAGAGAGTTTCCATTTTGGTAAAGTTAGCAAGAGAAGCAATGAGGATATTTCACATTCGTACAAGCTATTTGAAAAATGTTAAAAGATAGCGTATCTTGTCATTATTTCACACAAATATAAGATTTTTGTAAAGAAGAGCATGGTCTGCAATATACTTGATGATCATGAAATTTATATGCAAAGACTGTGTCGACCCATGAAGGCAATTTTCTTGTCGAGCTTTCTATTAATTGGTGGCCATTGATGATTACAAGGAAAATACACAAGCTTACTTCTCGAGGAAATAAGAGGCATTCTCATGTAATCTTGAATTAAAAAATTAAGTAGCGAAACAAAGAATGGGGGAGAGTATAATTCATTAGCATGGTATAAATAAGAGGCATTCTCATGTAATCTTGAATTAAAAAATTAAGTAGCGAAACAAAGAATGGAGGAGAGTATAATTCATTAGCGTGGTATAAGCACTCCAACGAGGGTTGTGAAAGTTTATACGATATAATAATAACATGGAAGGCATATCCAATATCTTACATAGGATGATGTGTGTGTGTGGGGAGGAAAGACATTGCGAAATTGATATTGGACAGAATATGTACAATTGGAACTGTCGAACAAAAAGGCAAAATATGTCTGGATGTATGTGGAGCGTTTTATTACAAATCTCACTGGAACTATCGAACGAAAAGGCACAATATGTCTGGATGCATGTCGAGTGTTTTATTACAAATCTTCGATCGATTTTTAATGTGGGAGAAATAAAATTGAATGCATACATAAAATAAGTTGTTGGACGTTTGTGTTTAGGTTCTTAATTTCATTTAGGCACAGAGACTAGGTGAGGTGCATAATATTGTGAAGTATGCGAAGCTTGCTCTTTATAAAACTGAACATGAGACTAAAGTTCAAAAGGAATAGCATCCTGCAGTAAGTACGAGTTGAAAATTGTATGGTATTGCTTAGGTGTATGCATGAGGACACAATTTATTGGTAGATTGCTTGGTTGCATAATTCATTGACGAATAGGACAAAAAGACTTCGATGGGCCTCTTGAATAAATTTGTGTGATTCAACTATTTTTTGGAGTTGAAAAATGACAGAGAATGATCGATATTTGTTAATAACTAGAGATTGAGATTTGAGGAGTGATGTTAGCATAACTCATTCGTATGTATATACTATCCACAAAGTGGCGTGTGAAAGTTTACGCAATGTGTTATGTAAGGCCATTTGTTTTGGGGTAAGTGTTGCAAAATGAACGTTTGCAAAATCATTCATGCTCGACACTGTATTTAAATACTCGTTGAAGTGATCTATTGACACCTAAAGAAGTTGTTTCAAAAAGAGAAATATATGGTTGTGTTAAAGGATTTGGTCATAATTATATAATGTTGATTCAATACAACATGCATAAAAGATTAGGTATTGATGAAATAAATATGGGAATTGAGTAATTATTGTAATACTTGGGAAAGAAGAATTGAGGAATATGGAGATCAAATCAGGAATACTCCATAAACAAATGTTGGCATGGGAGAATATAGCAATTTTTTTGGATGATTGACAAAGTTCGAATTGGAGAAGAAATGATCTTGGATTGTAGGAAGGAAATATAGATGTGTGATATCAATGTTATATAGGTTGAAAAGGTGGTGAAACCAATGTTATCGGAACCGGACCGGTCATCGAACCGGCGAAGCCCAAAATGTGAACCGGACCGGAACCCGCAAAAAACCGGGTAAAAAACCGGCTGACTAAAAAATACATAAAATATTCATATTTTGTAAAAAAACATATATATTCATGTGCATACATATGAATCCAGACCATTAACTGAGCGCTTACTTAACCAAGTGAAAGGAACAAACTATAAGTGGATCACTGCCCTGGAATACTATAAGAATACTGCCTGAGATCATTTTACAGGGCTGCCTGGACACGAGTTAAAAATATATCTGCTTCATTTGCAGTTAGATCGAACTTTATAAAATATTATGCTGCAAGTTTGAAACCCCATTGGCTCTGGAATTAGTCTGTTGTGACTTGCATCAATCCTCAGGTTCTGTGTGTTGGAGAGGATGATCACTTTTCAAACACAAATAGATCAGAAATAGGTCTGAGGGTCTTGTGATCCAAAATATGTTTCTTTTTGATTGATCTGAATTGATGATATGTTTCTTTTTCTCTTATTCGTGTATCCTCATAGCACCCTCTTTTATTACCAATATGGACTGCTGAAGTGTCCCTCTACTGGAGGTGTGGTATGGTTTAATCTTTGATCAACTGCCTTGCTGCTTATTAATGCATTTAATATTTCATATTCTCACTATGGAGTGATGCACATACACATTATATGAACAGTCCATTCAACATTCATGAAATAACAGCAGTAGCAAATTAATTCTTTAGCAAGGATTCATTACCAAAAATGGCCATCATTGTAGAGTGAGAATACAGTGATATTTATCAGCAGTAACAAAACATAATCAGACTTTTAATTAACCCTCAAACCTGGTCATTTCTTGAACGTAGCAAATTAATGGCTGTGCTGAACACTTAACTGACTGAGTTTGTAGGGCAGAACTTTTTTTTGGTTCACAGGACCACAATTTCTCCTCAATATACAGTCTTCATACCCAATGATCATGCCCAGCTGGAAAGAAACTTCATCCCAATAAATTAACACAGTATGACAGTCAAAACACTGAGAGGATGGTACCCACGATTTCTGGAAATGATGGCAGCAGGGTATCTTCCTATGTGGCCACAACTCAGTCCATGAAATCCTGTAACAGCTTGTATATAAAAAAAATGAGAAGACTACTGAGATTATGCCCTTCCTCAACAAGTAACCACTACAAGGCTCTCACAACTCACCAATAAATGGTGACTGTTTCCTTTGCAATTTCAGACACTCTCCATAGATGATAGTCTACCCAAGTGCGCCCTCTTTTAGGTTGTATTTTTGTTTTTGTTTTTTTTTAAATTTGAAAAAACGTGGGTCCCTGCACGCGGCGGTACGACAGAGTATGGACCGGCCGGTTCTGTACGGAACCGGCCGGTTCAGTGCCCGGTTTGGTCAAATTTCCGGTTTTTAAAATTTTTTTAGTAAACCGGACCGGTCAACCCTGTGAACCGGTCAGACCGGCCGGTTTTGCCGGTTCCGATAACACTGGGTGAAACTCCATTTTTCAATGAAAAATGAGTATGAAAAAGAGACTAATTATCGGATGCCCATATTCACATATCAAGAAGACATGGGCATTGAGGAAACCTAATAACTAGATCATGAAAAGTGCGATAATGGAAAATTGCTTCAACCTTGAAGAGTTGGTACATTGTCATCATCAAGATGAAATTTGTATGATAAACAAGGATTATGATAAACAAAAATCAGTGTTAGAAATTAGATAGGTAGTAATTGGTTTGAGACCATCAAAATAACTAAATGTCCCACTTGTTGATAAATGTCCCACTTGTTGACATTTTTTATGTCATATGACAATGAGGTTGGTCACTATGTAGTTGTGTCCAAATAGTAGAGAGAAAAATATTTAATTCCACTTGGTACTAGAAGGCTTAGATACTATTGTGAACAAATTCAAATAAGTTAGTAAGTGCATGAAGTCTCACCATGAAACTTTCAATGCAGAAAATGAGTCCAAGTAAGAGCAGACATCACAATCTTTGTTTTGGAAGGACAAAAACACAACTTGGGTGTATGTCGTAAAGTTACTGATTGAGTATGTCTCAGTTACAAAAATACGAGAGAATCGAAGAAATGTGCCAAACATGATGGGTGAGATTAAGGTGCTCACTATTTATTTAGGATGAGAGTGATAATTCATAAAAAATAATTCACAGTAAAGAACCAACATGGAATCCGAGTTAAAATTTGATAACAAGAAAATAGAAGGAAGCTATGAATGCCTTAGAGACACAAATACATATTCTTGAGTTTTCATTGAGAGGATATCGATTGAAATGTATGAGCTAGAAGCGATGGTATTCTTTAAGGGGAATAAATTTGAGGAATAGAATTGACAACTCATAAGCCCCTCTAGAATTCATAACTCTTCGATAATTATATCTCTTTTAGATTGTAGTTTTCAGATAGGAGTAGACTAATTCTATAAAATAAAAACAAAAATATGTAATTGCACTGAAAATGATTAGATACATGAAAGAGATTGTGTAACTTATTTGGTGAATGCATAATTTCAATGATGTATATTTGTATAACATAGGCTAATTATGGTGGATAGAATCATTGATGTCCATTCTTTAAGAGAAAAAAACAGAGCTACCATTATGGTAACGTGAGAAAGAAACTATGGAAGGAGATTTTACGTTGGCATAAACTATCCCAAGACATCTAACGATTGTGTAATTGATTGTTTTTTCACACAAATACAAAAAAGTCAAAAATGAAAGGGATGGTAGGAGGGGGTATGTATTGGAAGAAATATGTATGCATAGTATTTTTGGGAAAATGAAGAAAAATATTTCGGAAGAGATTTATATTGTATGAGGTTTATTGATGGTTACAACAAAAAGACTCAAGTTTACTTATCAAAGAAATCTAAGGCATCCACATATAAGTTTGAATTCCAAACTGAAGTAAAGGAATGGAAAATTGAGGTGAGTATAACTGACTAGACTGATTATAAGATCTACGAAGAGGTTTGTGAAACTTTATGGATATAATCATTGCATGGAAGACTTATCCAATCTTTTATGTGAATGTGCAAGAAAGGAATTTCAAAATCGATGTTGGAGATAGTATGTACAACTTGAACTCTTCTACCAAGACGATCACTCAACTGCGTTTTTTTGCATCTCCTAAAAGTGTTTAGTTTCATAAGTTCAAAGATGGTGCAAGGAGTGAGTGAGTTGCATAATATTAGTGAAACATGTGAGGCTCGTAAATGGGAAATTGTATGTGTCGGGAAATTGTCAATGCATAAAATATGTGCAAGTAAGAGGTGTGATCAACAATCTTGGTGTTTAGAGAGTGGATTAAAACAATCTAGGTTTTTAGAGAACCTATTGGAAACGAAATAGTAATGGTGGGCATTCAGTGCGTGTCAATTGAAAAATGATGAGAGGATGGAAGAATAATGCCGAACTTAAAGGATGGGATTGAGTTGTCGACACGTTGTTTATGATGAAAATGATGCGACAGAAATAAAATTCAAGGAAAATAATTCAACGTGGAATCCAATTTGAAAATTACGAACAATAGAATTGAAGGAAGTTATGAAAGCACCGAAGACAAACGCTTAAATTCTTGAGTTTGATCTAAGTGGAGGTATATTGAAATCTATGAATAAAAAGCATTGTGATGGCTTAAGAGGTATAAACCTAAGACGAGCTTAGCATTTTTACTCTTTTTATAGGGCCAAAGGCTACCAATATTCACAAGCACCTTTGGAATTCATTCCTCTTAGGCTATCAAATACCCTTTGGATTATATTTTTCAGAAGGGAGACGTGAATTAATGATCTAAAGATTTTTATTTACATGCAATGCAAATGAATCGTTAAATAAAACAGGGTGTGGCACGAAGATTGACATACTATTATGTCTTTTTGTTATTGCGGAGATTGAATGTATAGTATAGAGAATCATGGATTTGAATATATTGAGTGAAATATGAGGAGTTTCCATTTTGGGAAAGTGAATGAGAGAGAAAAGGAGGATATTTCACATTCTTACAAGCTATTCCAGGATCCTAGAAGATATATACCAAGGTACATGTTTAAATTCTTGATTTTGCGTTGAGCAGAGATATATGAGAATGTATGAATCAGAAGTGTCGTGATGGTTTGAGAGAGATAAATTTGAGAGGGGCTTGTGAGTTGCACTCTTTTTACTGAGCCAAAGTTTATCAATATTCCATGTATTTCATTTATGACTGAGTTTTATGATTGTCCGCCCCCCTAGAAAAAACTATTCAACTCACAAGCACCTTTGGAATTCATTTCTCTCAGACCAACAAATCCCTTTTGGCTTATATTTTTTCGGAAAGTAGCCATGAAGTAATTCTATAAACCTTTTTCTTCAGATGCAATGCAAAGGAATTAATAAACAAAACAAATTGTGGCACATATTTTATGGCGACATGACATTCTATGGTGTAGATTTGTTATTGCATACAGTGATTAGGGTCTATAGAATCATTGATTTTGCATGTATTGAGTGAAATATGCAGAGTTTCCATTTTGGTAAAGTGAGGGAGAGAAGAAATGAGGATATTTTACATTCATACAAGCTATTTGAAAAAGATAGAGGATAGTGAATTTTGTCATTATTTCACACAAATATAATACTTTTTGTGAAGGATAGCATGCTCTGTAATATATTGGATTAAGTTTATATGCAAAGTTTGTGGTGACCCATGAAGATAATTCTTCTTTTAGAGCATTTTTATCAAATGGTGTTCATTGATGATTACAAAAGAAACATTAAAGCTTACTTCTTGAGGAAATTAGAAGAATTCTCATGTAATTAAAAAAAATGAAATAGTGAAGCAAAGAATGCAGGAGAGTATAACTCATTAACATGAGGCAAATATATGGTTGTATTGGAGGAATTGCGTGTAAGTGTATAAATTTGATTCAATAAAACATGGTTAAAAGATTAGGTATCAAGGAAATAAATAAGACAATTTGGTAATTATTATAATACTTAGGAACTAAACATTGAGGAAAAAGGAGACCAAATTAGGAAAGTTGCATAAAAAAAAAGTTGGCATGAGAGAATGTAGGAATTCTTTTGGATGATCGAAAAAGTGCAAATTGGAGAACAAATGAACGTGGATCGTAGGAAGGAAAGCTGGATGTATGATATCAATATTTTAAAGCTTTGAAAAGGTGGTGAAACTCTAGCTCAATGAAAAATGAATATGAAAAAGAGACTAATCGTTGGGTGTCCATATTCACATATCAAGAAGACACGAGTACTGAGGAAGCCAAATGATTAGATCACAGTAAGTGCGATAATGGAAAATATATTTAGCCTTGAAGCATTGGGACATTGGGATGAAGAAGATGAAATTCTTATGCTAGACAAGGATTCTGATAAAGAAAAGTAAATGTTGGAAATTAGATAGGTAGTCATTCATTTGAGACCATCAAAATAACTAAATGTCCCTACTGTCGACAATGAAGTTGGTCACTATGTAGTGGTGTGCAAATAATACAATGAAAAAAATTTAATTCCTCTTGATAATAGAAGACTTAGATACTGACGTGATCAAATTCAAATGAGACAGTAATTGTGTGAAGCTTCGTTTAGAAAACTTTCGATGCAGGAAATGAGTGTGGACATCACAAACTTGGTGTTTAGGAAGTGGAGAAAAACAACTTTGGTGTTCAGTGAACATATGGAAAAAGATTTGGTAAAGTTACTGATTGAGTATGTCTCAGTTACAAAAACATGATAGGATCGAAGAAATGTGCCAAACATGATGGGTGAGATTAAGGTGCTCACAATTTATTTAGGATGAGAGTGACAAATCATAAAAAAATATTCACAGTAAAGAATCAATGTGGAATCCGAGTTGAAATTTGCTAACAAGAAAATTGAAGGAAGTTATGAATACCTTAGAGACACAAATACACATTCTTGAGTTTTCATTGAGAGGATATCGATTAAAATGTATGAGATAGAAGCGATGCTATTCTTTAAGGGGAATAAATTTGAGGAATAAAGTTGACAGCTGAGAAGCCCCTTCTAGAATTCATAACTCTTCGACAATTATATCTCTTAAATTAGATTGTAGTTTTCATATCTGAGTAGACTAATTCTATAAAATAAAAATAAAATATGTAATTGCACTGAAAATGAATTGATACATGAACGAGATAGTGTAACGTATTTGGTGAATGCATAAATTTCAATGATGTATATTTGTATACCATAGGCTGATTATGGTGGATAGAATCATTGATGTTCATACGTTAAGAGAAAAATACAGAGCTACCATTATGGTAATGTGAGAATGAAACTATGGAAGGAAATTTTACGTTCGCATAAACTATCCCAAGATATCCAACGATTGTGTAACTGATTGTTTTTTCACACAAATACAAAAAAAGTAAAAAATGAAAGGGATGGTGGGGTATGTATTGGAAGAAATTTGTATGCATAGTTTTTGTGGGAAAATGAAGACAAATATTTGGGAAGAGATTTATATTGCATGAGGTTTATTGATGGTTACAACAAAAGGACTCGAGTTTACTTATCAAAAAAATCTAAGGCGTCCACCTATAACTTTGAATTCCAAAGTGAAGTAGGGGAATGGAAAATTGAGGAGAGTATAATTGACTAGTTTGATTATAAGATCTACGAAGACAATGTGAAAATTTATGGGATATAATCTTTGAATGGAAGACTTATCCAATCTTTGATGTGAATGTGCAAGTAATGAATTCCAAAATCGATATTGGAGATAGTATGTACAACTTGAACTCTTCTACCAAAACGATCACTCAATTGTGTTTTTTTGCATCTCCTAAAAGTTTTTAGTTTCATAAGTTCAAAGATGGTGCAAGGAGTGAGTGAGTTTCATAATATTAGTGAAGCATGTGAGTCTCATAAATGGGAAATTGCATATGTTGGGAAATTGTCAATGCATAAAATATGTACAAGTAAGAGGCATGATCAACAAATCTTGGTGTTTAGAGAGTGGATTAAAACAATCTAGGTTTTTAGAGAACCTATTGGAAATGAAATAGTAATGGTGGGCGTTCAGTGCGTGTCAATTGAAAAATGATGAGAGAATGGAAGAATGATGCTGAACTTAAAGGGTGGGATTGAGCTGGCGACATGTTGTTTATGATGAAAACGATGTAGCAAAAATAAAATCCAGGGAAAACAATTCAATGTGGAATCCAATTTGGAAATTATGAAGAAGAAAATGAAGGAAGTTATGAAAGGACCGAAGACAAAAGCTTAAATTCTTGAGTTTGAGCTAAGTGGAGATATATTGAAATCTATGAATAAAAAGCATTGTGATGGTTTAAGAGGTATAAACCTAAGATGAGCTTGGGATTTTTACTCTTTTTATAGGGGCAAAGTCTACCAATATTCCATTTATTTTATTTATGAGAGATATTTATGGTTTTATGTTCCCTAGAAAAGTGTACTACTCACAAGCACCTTTGGAATTCATTCCTCTTAGGCTATCAAATACCCTTTGGCTTATATTTTTCAAAAGGGCGACGTGAATTAATTATCTAAAGATTTTTATTTACATGCAATGCAAATGAATTGTTAAAAAAAACAAGGTGCGGCATGGAGATTGACATTCTATTATGTATTTTTGTTATTGCAGAGATTGAATGTAGTATAGAGAATCATGGATTTGAATATATTGAGTGAAATATGAGGAGTTTCCATTTTGGGAAAGTGAACGAGAGAGAAAATGAGGATATTTCACATTCTTACAAGCTATTTCAAAATCCTACAAGATATATACCAAGCTACAAGTTTAAATTATTGAGTCTGTGTTGAGCGGAGATATATCAGAAAGTATGAGTCAAAAGTGTTGTGATGGTTTGAGAGAGATAAATTTGAGAGGGGCTTGTGAGTTGCACTCTTTTTACTGAGCCAAAGTTTACCAATATTCCATGTATTTCATTTATGATGGATTTTTATGATTGCCCAACCCCTAGAGAAAAGTGTACAAATCACACGCACTTTTGGAATTCATTTCTCTTAGACCATCAAATCCCTTTTGGCTTATATTTTTCGGAAAGTAGCCATGAAGTAATTCTATAAACCTTTTTCTTCAGATGCAATGCAAAGGAATTAATAAACAAAACAAATTGTGACACATATTTTATGGTGACATGACATTCTATGGTGTAGATTTCTTATTGCATACACTGATTAGGGTCTATAGCATGATTGATTTGCATATATTGAGTGAAATATGCATAGTTTCCATTCTGGTAAAGTGAGGAAGAGAATAAATGATGATATTTTACATTCGTACAAGCTATTTGAAAAAGCTAGAGGATAGTGAATCCTGTCATTATTTCACACAAATATAATATTTTTGTGAAGGATAGCATGGTCTGTAATTTATTGGATTAAGTTTATATGCAAAGTTTGTGGTGACCCATGAGAATGATTTTTCTTGTAGAGCATTTTTATCGAATGGTGTTCATTGATGATTACAAAAGAAATATTAAAGCTTACTTCTTGAGGAAATTTGAAGAATTCTCATGTAATTTAAAAAAATGAAATAGTGAAACAAAGAATGCAGGAGAGTATAACTCATTTGGTTGTATTGGAGGAGTTGGGTGTAAGTTTATAAATTTGATTCAATAAAACATGGATAAAAGATTAGGTATCAAGGAAATAAATAAGACAATTGGGTACAATTATTATAATACTTTAAAAATAAGCATTGAGGAAAATGGAGATCAAATTAGGAAAGGTGCATAAAAAAAAGTTGGCATGAGAGAATGTAGCAATTGTTTTGCATGATGGAAAAAGTGCAAATTGGAGAACAAATGAATGTGGATCATAGGAAGGAAAACTATATGTATGATATCAATATTTTATAGCTTTGAAAAGGTGGTGAAACTCTTGTTCAATGAAAAATGAATATGAAAAAGAGACTAACTGTTGGGTGTCCATAATCACATATCAAGAAGACATGAGTACTGGGGAAACCTAATGACTAGATCACGAAAAGTGCAATAATGTAAAATTTCTTTAGCCTTGAAGCATTGGGACATTGGGATGAAGAAGTTGAAATTCTTATACTAGACAAGTATTATGATAAAGAAAAGCAAATGTTGGAAATTAGATAGGTAGTCATTCGTTTGAGACCATCAAAATAACTAAATGTCCCTATTGTCGACATTTTTTGTGTCTTATGACACAATAAGGTTGGTCACTATGTAGTGGTGTGCAAATAAGAGAGAAAAATATTTAATTCCACTTTATACTAGAAGAGGTAGATACTAATGTGAACAAATTCAAATGAGACAGTAAGTGTGTAAAATTTCGTTTAGAAAACTTTCGATGCCAGAAATGAGAGCAAGTATGCGTGGACATCACAAACTTGGTGTTTAGGAAGTGGAGAAAAACAACTTGGGTATTCAGTGAACATATGGAAAAGGATGTGGTAAAGTGAATGATCGAGTATGTCTCAGTTACAAAAAGATGAGAGGATCGAAGAAATGTGCCAAACATGATGGGTGAGATTAAGGTGCTCACAATTTATTTTAGGATGAGAGGGACAAATCATAAAAAATAATTCATAGTAAAGAATCAATGTGGAATTCGAGTTGAAATTTGTTAACAAAGAAATTGAAGGGAGTTATGAATGCCTTGGAGACACAAATATATATTCTTGAGTTTTCATTGAGAGGATATCGAATGAAATATATGACCTAGAAGCGATTCTATTCTTTAAGGGGAATAAATTTGAGGAGTAAAGTTGACAAGTGATAAGCCCCTCTAGAATTCATAACTCTTCGACAATTATATCTCCTTTAGATTGTAGTTCTCAAATAGGAGTAGACTAATTCTATAAAACAAAAATAAAAATATGTAATTGCACTGAAAATGAATTGATACATGAAAGAGATTGTGTAACGTATTTGTTGAATGCATAAATTTCAATGATGTATATTTGTATAAGATAGGTTGATTATGGTGGATATAATCATTGATGTTCGTATGCTAAGAGAAAAATACAGAGCTACCATTATGGTAATGTGGGAAAAAAACTACGGAAGGAGATTTTACGCTTGCATAAACTATCTCAAGACATCTAACGATCATGTAACTAATTGTTTTTTCACACAAATATAAAAAATTAAAAAATGAAAGTGATGGTGGGGTATGTATCGGAAGAAATTTGTATGCATAGTTTTTGTGGGAAAATGAAGACAAATATTTGGGAAGAGATTTATATTGTATGAGCTTTATTGATGGTTACACCAAAAAGACTCGAGTTTACTTATGAAAGAAATCTAAGGCATCCACCTATAAGTTTGAATTCCAAAGTGAAGTAGAGGAATGGAAAATTGAGGAGAGTATAACTGACTAGACTGATTATAACATTTACGAAGAGGGTTGTGAAACTTTATGGGATATAATCATTGCATGGAAGACTTATCCAATCTTTGATGTGAATGTGCAAGAAAGGAATTTCAAAATCGAGATTGGAGATAGTATGTACAACTTGAACTCTTCTACCAAAATGATCACTCAATTGCGTTTTTTTGCATCTCGTTAAAGTGTTTAGTTTCATAAGTTCAAAGAGGGTGCAAGGAGTGAGTGAGTTGCATGATATTAGTGAAGCATGTGAGGCTCATAAAAGGGAAATTGTATGTGTCATGAAATTGTCAACGCATAAAATATGTGCAAGTAAGAGGCGTGATCAACAATCTTGGTGTTTAGAGAGGGGATTAAAACAATCTAGGTTTTTAGAGAACCTATTAGAAACGAAATACTAATGTTGGCGATTCAGTGCGTGTCAATTGAAAATTGACGAGAGGATGGAAGAACAATGTCAAACTTAAAAGATGGGATTGAGTTGTGACTCATTGTTTATGATGAAAATGGTGCAGCAGAAATAAAATTCAAGGAAAACAATTCAATGTGGAAACCAATTTGGAAATTATGAACAAGCAAATTGAAGGAAGTTAGGAATTTACCGAAGACAAAAGCTTAAATTCTTGAGTTTGAGCTAAGTGGAGATATATTGAAATCTATGAATAAAATGCATTGTGATGGTTTAAGAGGTTTAAACCTAAGACAAGCTTTGGATTATTACTCTTTTTATAGGGCGAAAGTCAACCAATATTTGATTTTTATTTATTTATGAGAGATATTTATGGTTTTATGTCCCCTAGAAAAAAGTGTACTACTCACAAGCACTTTTGGAATTCATTCCTCTTACACTATCAAATACCCTTTGGCTTATATTTTTCAAAAGGGAGACGTGAATTAATTATCTATAGATTTTTATTACATGCAATGCAAATGAAGTGTTAAATAAAACAAGGTGTGGCATGGATATGGACATCTTATGAATTTTTGTTATTACGAAGATTGAATGTAGTATAGAGAATCATGGATTTGAATATATTGAGTGAAATATGAGTATTTTCCATTTTGGGCAAGTGGATGAGTGAGAAATGGAGGATATTTCACATTCTTACAAGCTATTCCAGGATCCTAGAAGATATATAACAAGGTACAAGTTTAAATTCTTGAGTTTATGTTGAGCGGAGATATAACAGAATGTATGAATCAGAAGTGTTGTGATGGTTTGAGATAGATAAATTTGAGAGGGGCTTGTTAGTTGCACTCTTTTTACTGAGCCAAAGTTTACCATACCAATATTCCATGTATTTTATTTATGATAAATTTTTATGATTGTCGAGGCCTTAGAAAAAAGTGTACAACTCACAAGCACCTTTGGAATTCATTTCTCTTAGACCATCAAATCCCTTTTGGCTTATATTTTTTTTCGGAATGGAGCCATGAAGTAATTCTTTAAAACTTTTTCTTCAGATGCAATGCAAAGGAATTAATAAACAAAACAAATTGTGGCGCATATTTTATGGCGACATGAAATTCTATGGTGTAGAATTGTTATTGCATACACTGATTAGGGTCTATAGAATCATTGATTTGCATATATTGAGTGAAATATGCAGAGTTTCCATTTCGGTAAAGTGAGGAACATAAGAAATGATGATATTTTACATTCGTACACGCTGTTTGAAAGAGTTAGAGTATAGTGAATCCTGTCATTATTTCACACAAATATAATATGTTTGTAAAGGATAGCATGCTTTGTAATATATTGTATTAAGTTTATATGCAAAGTTTGTGGTGACCCATGAAGATAATTTTTCTTGTAGAGCATTTTTATCAAATGGTGTTCATTGATGATTACAAAAGAAATATTAAAGCTTACTTCTTGAGCAAATGAGAAGAATTCTCATGTAATTTAAAAAAATGAAATCGTGAAATTAAGAATGGAGGAGAGTATAACTCATTAGCATAAGGAAAAGATATGGTTGTATTGGAGGAATTGAGTGTAAGTGTATAAATTTGATTCAATAAAACGTAGCTAAAAGATTAGGTATCAAGGAAATAAATAAGACAATTGGGTAATTATTATAATACTTAGGAAATAAGCATGGCAGAAAATGGAGATCAAATTAGGAAAACTTGCATTAAAAAAAAGTTGGCATGAGAAAATGTAGCAATTCTTTTGAATGATGGAAAAAGTGCAAATTGGAAATCAAATGAACGTGGATCGTAGGAAGGAAAAACAGATGTATGATATGAATATTTTATAGCTTTGAAAAGGTGGTGAAACTCTAGTTCAATGAAAAATGAATATGAAAAAGAGACTAATCACTGGGTGTCCATAATCACATATCAAGAAGACATGAGTATCGAGGAAACCTAATGACTAGATCATGAAAAGTGCAATAATGGAAAATTTCTTTAACATTGAAGAGTTGGGACATTGGGATGAAGAAGATGAAATTCTTATGCTAGACAAGGACTATGATAAAGAAAAGAAATTGTTGGAAATTAGATAGGTTGTCATTCGTTTGAGACCATCAAAATAACTAAATGTCCCTATTGTCGACATTTTTTGTGTCATATGACAATGAGGTTGGTCACTATGTACTAGTGTGCAAATAATAGAGAGAAAAGTATTTAATTCCACTTGATACTAGAAGACTTAGATACTGATGTGAACAAATTCAAATGAGACAGTTTGTGTGTGAAGTTTCGTTTAGAAAATTTTCAATGCAGGAAATGAGGCAAGTATCATGTGGACATCACAAACTTGGTGTTTAGGAAGTTGAGAAAAACAACTTGGGTGTTCAATGAACATATGGAAGAGGATGTGGTAAAGTTACAGATTGAGTATGACTCAGTTAGAAAAAGATGAGAGGATCAAAGAAATGTGCCAAACATGATGGGTTAGATTAAAGTTCTCACAATTTACTTAGGATGAGAGTGACAAATCCTAAAAAATAATTCATAGCAAAGAATCAATGTGGAATTCGAGTTGAAATTTGATAACAAGGAAATTGAAGGAAGTTATGATGCCTTAGAGACACAAACACATATTCTTGAGTTTTGATTGAGAGGATATCGATTGAAATGTATGAGCTAGAAGCGATGCTATTCTTTAAGGGGAAAAATTTGAGGAATAAAGTTGACAACTGATAAGCCCCTCTAGAATTCATAACTCTTCGACAATTATATCTCTTTTAGATTGTAGTTTTCAAATAACAAAAGACTAATTCTATAAAATAAAAATAAAAATATGTAATTGCACTGAAAATGAATTGATACATGAAAGAAAGTGTGTAATGTATTTGGTGAATGCATAAATTTCAATGATGTATATTTGTATAACATAGGCTGATTATAGTGGATAGAATCATCGATGTTCATATGCTAAGAGAAAAATTCTGAGCTACCATTATTGTAATATGATAAAGAAACCACAGAAGGAGATTTTACGTTCGCATAAACTATCCCAAGACATCCAACGATTGTGTAACTGATTGTTTTTTCTCACAAATACAAATAAAGTAAAAAATGAAAGGGATGGTGGGGCATGTGCCGGAAAAAATTTGTATGCATAGTTTTTGTGTGAAAATGAAGACAAAAAGACTCCAGTTTACTTATCAAAGAAATCTAAGGCATGCACCTATAAGTTTGCATTCTAAAGTGAAGTAGACAAATCAAAAATTGAGGAGAGTATAACTGACTAGACTGATTATAAGATCTATGAAGAGGGTTGTGAAACTTTATGGGATATAATCATTGCATGGAAGACTTATCCAATCTTTGATGTGAATGTGCAAGAAAGGAATTTCAAAATCGATAGTGGAGATAGTATGTACAACTTGAACTCTTCTACCAAAACGATCATTGAACTGTGTTTTTTGGATCTCCTAAAAGTGTTTAGTTTCATAAGTGCAAACATGGTGCAAGGAGTGAGTGAGTTGCATAATATTAGTGAACTATGTGAGGCTCGTAAATGGGAAATGGTATGTTTCGTGAAATTTTCAATGCATAAAATATGTGCAACTAAGAGGCGTGATCAATAATTTTGGAGTTTAGAGAGTGGATTAAAAGAATCTAGGGTTTTAGAGAATCTATTGGAAATGAAATACTAATGTTGGCCATTCAGTGCGTGTCAATTGAAAAATGATGACAGGATGGAAGAATAATGTCGAACTTTAAGGACAGGATTGAGCTGTCGACACGTTGTTTATGATGCCGCAGAATTAAAATCCAGGGAAAACAATTTAACGTGGAATCCAATTTGGAAATTTTTAACAAGAATATTGAAGGAAGCTATGAAAGCATCGAAGACAAAAGCTTAAATTCTTGAGTTTGAGCTAAGTGGAGATATATTGAAATCTATGAATTAAAAAGATTGTGATGGTTTAAGAGGTATAAACCTTTGGAATTCATTCCTCTTAAACGACCCATGAATTCCAAAGTGTACTACTCACAAGCACCTTTGGAATTCATTCCTCTTAGGCTATCATATACCCTTCGGCTTATATTTTTCAGAGGGGAGACGTGAATTAATTATCTAAATATTTTTATTTACATGTAATGCAAATGAATTGTTAAATAAAACAGGGTCTGGCACGGAGATTGATATTCTCTTATGTATTATTGTTATTGTAGAGATTGAATGTAGTATAGAGAATCATGGATTTGAATATATTGAGTGAAATATGAGGATTTTCCATTTTGGGAAAGTGAACGAGAGAGAAAAGGAGGACACTTCACATTCTTACAAACTATTCAAGGATCCTAGAAGATATATACAGAGGTACAAGTTTAAATTCTTGAGTTGGTGTTGAGTGGATATATATCGGAATGTATGAATCAGAAGTGTTGTGATGGTTTGAGAGAGATAAATTTGAGAGGGGCTTGTGAGTTGCACTCTTTTTACTGAGCCAAAGTTTACCAATATTCTATGTATTTTATTTATGATAGATTTTTATAATTGTCCGGGCCCTAGAAAAAAGCCTACAACTCACAAGCACCTTTGGAATTCATTTCACTTAGACCATCAAATCGCTTTTGGCTTTTATTTTTTTTCGGAAAGGAGCCATGAAGTAATTATTTGAATCTTTTTCTCCAGATGCAATGCAAATGAATTAGTAAACAAAACAAATTGTGGCACATATTTTATGGCGACATGACATTCTATGGTGTAGATTTGTTATTGTGTACACTGATTAGGGTCTATAGAATCATTGATTTGCATATATTGAGTGAATATGCAGAGTTTCCATTTTGGTAAAGTGAGGAAGAGAAGAAATGAGGATATTTTACATTAGTAGAAGCTATTTGAAAAAGCTAGAGTATAGTGAATCCTGTCATTATTTCACACAAATATAATATTTTTGTGAAGGATAGCATGCTCTGTAATATATTGGATTAAGTTTATATGCAAAGTTTGTGGTGACCCATTAAGATAATTTTTCTTGTAGAGCATTTTTATCAAATTGTGTTCAGTGATGATTAGAAAAGAAATACTAAAGCTTACTTCTTGAGGAAATTAGAAGAACTCTCATGTAATTAAAAAAAATGAAATAGTGAAACAAAGAATGCAGGAGAGTATAACTCATTAGCACGAGGAAAATATATGGTTGTATTGGAGGAATTGGGTGTAAGTGTATAAATTTGATTCAATAAAACGTGGTTAAAAGATTATGTATCAAGGAAATAAATAAGACAATTGGGTAATTATTATAATACTTAGGAAATAAGCATGGAGGAAAATGGAGATCAAAATAGGAAAGGTGCATTAAAAAAAAGTTGGCATGAGAGAATGTAGCAATTCTTTTGGATGATGGAAAAAGTGCAAATTGGAGATCAGATGAACGTGGATTGTAGGAAGGAAAGCTAGATGTATGATATCAATATTTTATAGCTTTGAAAAGGTGGTGAAACTGTAGTTCAATGAAAAATGAATATGAAATAGAGACTAATCGTTTGGTGTCCATAATCACATATCAAGAAGACATGAGTATTGAGGAAACCTAATGACTAGATCATGAATACTGCGATAATGGAAAATTTCTTTAGCTTGGAAGCATTGGGACATTTGGATGAAGAAGATGAAATTCTTATGCTAAACAAGGACTATGATAAAGAAAAGAAAATGTGGGAAATTAGATAGGTTGTCATTCGTTTGAGACCATCAAAATAACTAAATGTCCCTATTGTCGACATTTTTTGTATAAAGAAAATAAAATTTGGGAAATTAGATAGGTTGTCATTCGTTTGAGACCATCAAAATAACTAAATGTCCCTATTGTCGTCATTTTTTGTGTCATATGACAATGAGGTTGGTCACTATGTAGTGGTGTGCAAATAGTAGAGAGAAAAATATTTAATTCCACTTGATACTAGAAGACTTAGATACTAATGTGGACAAATTCAAATGAGACAGTAAGTGTGTGAAGTTTTGTTTAGAAAACTTCCGATGCAGGAAATAAGGGCAAGTATGTGTGGACATCACAAACTTGGTATTTAGGAAGTGGAGAAAAACAACTTGGGTGTTCAGTGAACATATGGAAAAGGATGTGGTAAAGTTACAGATTGAGAATGCCTCAGTTACAAAAAGATGAGAGGATCGAAGAAATGTGGCAAACATGATGGGTGGGATTAAGGTTCTCACAATTTACTTAGGATGAGAGTGATAAATCATAAAAAATAGTTCACAGCAAAGAATCAATGTGGAATCTGAGTTGAAATTTGATAACAAGAAAATTGAAGGAAGTTATGAATGCCTTAGACACACAAAGACATATTCTTGAGTTTTCATTGAGAGGATATCGATTGAAATGTATGAGATAGAAGCGATGTTGTTCTTTAAGGGGAATAAATTTGAGGAATAAAGTTGACAACTGATAAGCCCCTCTAGAATTCATAACTCTTCGACAATTATATCTCTTTTAGATTGTAGTTTTCAGATAGGAGTAGACTGATTCGATAAAATAAAAATAAAAGTATTTAATTGCACTAAAAATGAACTGATACATGAAAGAGATTGTGTAACGTATTTGGTGAATGCATAAATTTCAATGATGTATATTTGTATAACATAGATTGATTATGGTGGGTAGAATCATTGATGTTCATACATTAAGAGAAAAATATAGAGCTACCGTTATGGTATTGTGAGAAAGAAACTACGGAAGGAGATTTTATGTTCGAATAAACTATCCCAAGACATGCAACGATTGTGTAACTGATTGTTTTTTCACACAAATACAAAAAAAGTAAAAAATGAAAGGGATGGTGGGGCATGTATCCGAAGAAATCTGTATGCATAGTTTTTGTGGGAAAATGAAGAAAAATATTTGGGAAGATATTTATATTGCATGAGGTTTATTTATGGTTACAACAAAAAGACTCAAGTTTAGTTATCAAATAAATCTAAGGCATCCACCTATAAGTTGAAGTCCAAAGTGAAGTAGATGAATGGAAAATTGAGGAGAGTATAACTTACTAGATTGATTATAACATTTCCGAAGAGGGTTGTGAAACATTATGAGATATAATCATTGCATGGAAGACTTATCCAATCTTTGATGTGAATGGGCAAGAAAGGAATTTCAAAATCGATATTAGAGAGAGTATGTACAACTTGAACTCTTCTACCAAAACGATCACTGAACTACGTTCTTTTGGATCTCCTAAAAGTGTTTAGTTTCATAAGTTCAAACATGGTGCAAGGAGTGAATGAGTTGCATAATATTAGTGAAGCATGTGAGGCTTGTAAATGGGGAATTGTATGTGTCGTGAAATTGTCAACGCATAAAATAAGTGCAAGTAAGAGGCGTGATCAATAGTCCTGGTGTTTAGAGAGTGGATTGAAACAATCTAGGTTTTTAGAGAACCTATTGGAAACGAAATACTAATGTTGGCCATTCAGTGTGTGTCAATTGAAAAATGACGAGAGGATGGAAGAATAAAGTCGAACTTAAAGGATGGGATTGAGCTGTCCACACGTTGTTTATGATGAAAATGATGCTGTAGAAATAAAATCAATGGAAAACAATTTAATGTGGAATCTAATTTGGAAATTTTGAACAAGAATATTAAAGGAAGCTATGAAAGCATCGAAGACAAAAGCTTAAATTCTTGAGTTTGAGCTAAGTGGAGATATATTGAAATCTATCAATAAAAAACATTGTTATTGTTTACGAGGTACAAACCTAAGACGAGCTTAGGAGTTTTACTCTTTTTATGGGGCCAAAGTCTACCAATATTCGATTTATTTTATTTATGAGAGATATTTATGGTTTTATGCCCCCTAGAAATAAGTGTACTACTCACAAGCACCTTTGGAATTCGTTCGTCTTAGGCTATCAAATACCTTGTGGCTTATATTTTTCTGAAGGGAGACGTGAATTAATTATCTAAAGATTTTTATTTACATGCAATGCACATGAATTGTTAAATAAAACAGGGTGTGGCAAAGAGATTGACATTCTCTTATGTGTTTTTGTTATTGCGGAGATTGAATGTAGTATAGAGAATCATGGATTTGAATATATTGAGTAAAATATGGGGAGTTCCAATTTTGGGAAAGTGAACGAGATAGAAAAGGAGGATATTTCACATTCTTACAAGCTATTCCAGGATCCTAGAAGATATATATCGAGGTACAAGTTTAAATTCTTGAGTTTGTGTTGAGCAGAGATATATCATAATGTATGAACCAGAAGTGTTGTGATGGTTTGAGAGAGATAAATTTGAGAGGGGTTTGTGAGTTGCACCCTTTTTACTGAGCCAAAGTTTACCAATATTCCATGTATTTTATTTATGATAGATTTTTATGATTATCTAGGCCCTAGAAAAACGTGTACAACTCACAAGCACCTTTGGAATTTATTTTTCTGAGACCATCAAATCTCTTTTGGCTTATATTTTTTTCGGAAAGGAGCCATGAAGTAATTTTTTAAACCTTTTTCTTCAGATGCAATGCAAAGGAATTATAAAACAAAACAAAGTATGGCACATATTTTATGGCGACATGACATTCTATGGTTTAGATTTGTTATTGCATACACTAATAAAGGTTTATAGAATCATTGATTTGCATACATTGAGTGAAATATGCAGAGTTTCCATTTTGGTAAAGAGAGGAAGGGAAGAAATGGGGATATTTTACATTCGTACAAGCTATTTGAAAAAGCTAGAGTACAGGGAATTCTGTCATTATTTCACACAAATATAATATTTTGTGCAGGATATCATGCTCTGTAATATATTGGATTACGTTTATATGCAAAGTTTGTGGCGACCCATGAAGATAATTCTCGTTGTAGAGCATTTTTATCAAATGGTGTTCATTGATGATTAGAAAAGAAATATTAAAGCTTACTTCTTGAGGAAATTAGAAGAATTCTCATTTAATTTAAAAAAATGAAATAGTGAAACAAAGAATGCAAGAGAGTATAACTCATTAGCATGAGGAAAATATCTAGTTGTATTGGAGGAATTGGCTGTAAATGGAAATAAGCACGGAGTAAATGGAGATCAAATTAGGAAAGCTGCATTAAAAAAAAGTTGGCATGAGAGAATGTAGCAATTCTTTTAGATGATGGAAAAAGTGCAAATTAGAGATCAAATGAACGTGGATCGTAGGAAAGAAAGCTAGATGTATGATATCAATATTTTATAGCTTTAAAAAGGTGGTGAAACTCTAGTTAAATAAAAATGAATATGAAAAAGAGACTAATCGTTGGGTGTCCATAATCACATATCAAGAAGACATGAGTATTGAAGAAACCTAATGACTAGATCACGAAAAGTGCGATGATGGAAAATTTCTTTAGTGTTGAAGCATTGGGACATTGGGATGAAGAAGATGAAATTCTTATGCTAGACAAGAACTATGATAAAGAAAAGAAAATGTTGGAAATTAGACAGGTTGTCATTCGTTTGAGACCATCAAAATAACTAAATGTCCCTATTGTCGACAATTTTTGTGTCATATGACAATGAGGTTGGTCACTATGTAGTGGCGTGCAAATAGTAGAGAGAAAAATATTTAATTCCACTTGATGCTAGAAGACTTAGATACTTATGTGAACAAAATTCAAATAAGACAGTAAGTGTGTGAAGTTTCGCTTAGAAAACTTCCAATGCAGGAAATTTAAGTGTGTGAAGTTTCGTTTAGAAAACTTTCAATGCAGGAAATAAGGGCATGTGTGGACATCACAAAGTTGGTGTTTAGGAAGTGGAGAAAAACAACTTGGGTGTTCAGTAAACATATGGAAAAGGTGTTGGTAAAGATACAGATTGAGTATGCCTCAGTTAGAAAAAGATGGGACTATCGAAGAAATGTGCCAAACATGATGGGTGAGATTAAGGTTCTCACAATTTACCTAGGATGAGAGTGATAAAAAAAAAAAAATAATTCACAGCAAGGAATCAATGTGGAATCTGCGTTGAAATTTGATAACAAGGAAATTGAAGGAAGTTATGAATGCCTTAGAGACACAAAGACATATTCTTGAGTTTTCATTGAGAGGATATTGATTGAAATGTATGAGTTAGAAGCAATGTTATTCTTTAAGGGGAATAAATTTGAGGAATAAAGTTGACAACTGATAAGCCCTTCTAGAATTCATAACTCTTGGTAAAGAGAGGAAGAGAAGAAATGGGGATATTTTACATTCGTACAAGCTATTTGAAAAAGCTAGAGTACAGTGAATTCTGTCATTATTTCACACAAATATAATATTTTTTTGAAGGATATCATGCTTTGTAATATATTGGATTACGTTTATATGCAAAGTTTGTGGCAACCCATGAAGATAATTCTTGTTGTAGAGCATTTTTATCAAATGGTGTTCATTGATGATTAGAAAAGAAATATTAAAGCTTACTTCTTGAGGAAATTAGAAGAATTCTCATGTAATTTAAAAAAATGAAATAGTGAAACAAAGAATGCAAGAGAGTATAACTCATCAGCATGAGGAAAATATATGGTTGTAATGGAGGAATTGGCTGTAAATGGAAATAAGCATGGAGTAAATGGAGATCAAATTAGGAAAGCTGCATTAAAAAAAAGTTGGCACGAGAGAATGTAGCAATTCTTTTGGATGATGGAAAAAGTGCAAATTGGAGATCAGATGAACGTGGATTGTAGGAAGGAAATCTAGATGTATTATATCAATATTTTATAGCTTTGAAAAGGTGGTGAAACTCTAGTTCAGAAAAATCAATATGCAAAAGAGACTAATCGTTGGGTGTCCATAATCACATATCAAGAAGACACGAGTACTGAGGAAACCTAATGATTAGAACACGAAAAGTGCGATAATGTAAAATTTCTTTAGCATGGAAGCATTGGGACATTGGGATGAAGAAGATGACATTCTTATGCTAGACAAGGACAATGATAAAGAAAAGAAAAAGTTGGAAATTAGATAGGTTGTCATTCGTTTGAGACCATCAAAATAACTAAATGTCCCTATTGTCGACATCTTTTTTGTCATTTGACAATGAGGTTGGTCACTATGTAGTGGTGTGCAAATAGTAGAGAGAAAAATATTTAATTACACTTGGTACTAGAAGACTTAGATACTGATGTGAACAAATTCAAATGAGATAGTAAGCGTGGGAAGTTTCAATTAGAAAACTTCCGATGCAGGAAATAAGGGCAAGTATGTGTGGACATCACACACTTCGTGTTTAGGAAGTGGAGAAAAAAAACCTGGGTGTTCAGTGAACATATGGAAAAGGATGTGGTAAAGTTACAGATTGAGTATCCCTCAGTTACAAAAAGATGAGAGGATTGAAGAAATGTGCCAAACATGATGGGTGGGATTAAGGTTCTCACAATTTACTTAGGATGAGAGTGATAAATCATAAAAAATAGTTCACAGCAAAGAATCATTGTGGAATCCGAGTTGAAATTCGATAACAAGGGAATTGAAGGAAGTTATGAATGCCTTAGACACACAAAGACATATTCTTGAGTTTTCATTGAGAGGATATCGATTGAAATGTATGAGATAGAAGCGATGCTATTCTTTAAGGGGAATAAATTTGAGGAATAAAGTTGACAACTGAGAAGCCCCTCCAGAATTCATAACTCTTCGACAATTATATCTCTTTTAGATTGTAGTTTTCAGATAGGAGTAGACTAATTCAATAAAATAAAAATAAAACTATTTAATTGCATTTAAAATGAATTGATACATGAAAGAGATTGTGTAACGTATTTGGTGAATGCATAAATTTCAATGATGTATATTTGTATAACATAGATTGGTTATGGTGGATAGAATCATTGATGTTCATACGTTAAGAGAAAAATATAGAGCTACCTTTATGGTAATCTGAGAAAGAAACTACGGAAGGAGATTTTATGTTCACATAAACTATCCCAAGAACTGTAATGATTGTGTAACTGATTGTTTTTTCACACAAATACAAAAAAAGTAAAAAATGAAAGGGATGGTGGGGCATGTATCGAAAGAGATCTGTATGCATAGTTTTTGTGGGAAAATGAAGAAAAATATTTGGGAAGATATTTATATTGCATGAGGTTTATTTATGGTTACAACAAAAAGACTCAAGTTTACTTACAAAATAAATCCAAGGCATCCACCTATAAGTTTGAATTCCAAAGTGAAGTAGATGAATGGAAAATTGAGGAGAGTATAACTTACTAGACTGATTATAACATTTCCGAAGAGGGTTGTGAAACATTATGGGATATAATCATTGCATGGAAGACTTATCCAATCTTTGATGTGAATGTGCAAGAAAGGAATTTCAAAATCGATATTAGAGAGAATATGCACAACTTGAACTCTTCTACCAAAACTATCACTGAATTGCATTTTTTTGGCTCTCCAAAAAGTGTTTATTTTCATAAGTTCAAACATGGTGCAAGGAGTGAGTGAGTTCAATAATACTAATGAAGCATTTGAGGCTTGTAAATGGGAAGTTGTATGTGTCGTTAAATTGTCAATGCATAAAATAAGTGCAAGTAAGAGGCGTGATCAATAGTCTTGGTGTTTAGAGAGTGGATTAAAACAATCTAGGTTTTTAGAGAACCTAGTGGAAAAAAAATACTAATGTTGGCGATTCAGTGCATTGAAGCATTGGGACATTGGGATGAAGAAGATAAAATTCTTATGCTAGACAAAAACTATGATAAAGAAAAGAAAATGTTGAAAATTAGATAGGTTGCGATTCGTTTGAGACCATCAAAATAAGTAAATGTCCCTATTGTTGACATTTTTTGTGTCATATGTAGTGGTGTGCAAGTAGTAGAGAGAAAAATATTTAATTCCACTTGATACTAGAAGACTTAGATACTTACGTGAAAAAAATTCAAATGAGACAGTAAGTGTGTGAAGTTGCCTTTAGAAAACTTCCGATGCAGGAAATAAGGGCAAGTATGTGTGGACATGACAAACTTGGTGTTTAGGAAGTGGAGAAAAACAACTTGGGTGTTCAGTGAACACATGGAAAAAGGATTTGGTAAAGTTACAGATTGAGTATGCCTCAGTTAGAAAAAGATGAGAGGATCAAAGAAATGTGCCAAACATGATGGGTGAGATTAAGGTTCTCACAATTTACTTAGGATGAGAGTGACAAATCATAAAAAATAATTCATAGCAAAGAATCAATGTGGAATCCAAGTTGAAATTTGATAACAAGGAAATTGAAGGAAGTTATGAATGCCTTAGTGACACAAACACATATTCTTGAGTTTTGATTGAGAGGATGTCGATTGAAAAGTATGACCTAGAAGCGATGCTATTCTTTAAGGGGAATAAATTTGAAGAATAAAGTTGTGAACTTATAAGCCCCTCTAGAATTCATAACTCTTCGACAGTTATATTTCTTTTAGATTGTAGTTTTCAGATAGCAGTAGACTAATTCTATAAAATAAAAATAAAAATATATAATTGCATTGAAAATGAATTGATACATGAAAGAGATTGTGTAATGTATTTGGTGAATGCATAAATTTCAATGATGTATATTTGTATAACATAGGTTGATTATAGTGGATAGAATCATCGATGTTCATACGCTAAGAGAAAAATACAGAGCTACCATTATGGTAATGTGAGAAAGAAACCACGAAAGGAGATTTTAGGTTCGCATCAACTATACCAAGACATCCAACGATTGTGTAACTGATTGTTTTTTCACAAAAATACAAAAAAAGTAAAAAACGAAAGGGATGGTGGGGCATGTATCGGAAGAAATTTGTATGCATAGTTTTTGTGGGAATATGAAGACAAATATTTGGGAAGAGATTTATATTGTATGAGGTTTATTGATGGTTACAACAAAAATACTCAAGTTCACTTATCAAAGAAATCTAAGGCATCCACCTATAAGTTTGAATTCCAAAGTGACTTAGAGCAATTGAAAATTGCAGAGAGTATAACTGACTATACTTATTATAAGATCTACAAAGAGGGTTGTGAAACTTTATGGGATATAATCATTGCATGGAAGACTTATCCAATCTTTGATGTGAATGTGCAAGAAAGGAATTTCAAAATCGATAGTGGAGATAGTATGTACAACTTGAACTCTTCTACCAAAACGATCACTGAACTACGTTTTTTTGGATCTCCTAAAAGTGTTTGGTTTCATAAGTGCAAACATGGTGCAAGGAAGGAGTGAATTGCATAATATTAGTGAAGCATGCGAGGCTCGTTAATGGGAAATTGTATGTGTCCTGAAATTGTCAATGCATAAAATATGTGCAAGTAAGAGGCGTGATGAACAATCTTGGTGTTTAGAGAGTGGATTAAAACAATCTAGGTTTTTAGAGAACGTATTGGAAATGAAATAGTAACGTTGGCCATTCAGTGCGTGTCAATTGAAAAATGACGAGAGGATGAAACAATAATTTCGAAATTAAAGGATGGGATTGAGCTATCGACACGTAGTTTATAATGAAAACGATGACGCGGAAATAAAATCCAGGGAAAACAATTCAATGTGGAATCCAATTTGGAAATTTTGAAGAAGAATATTGAAGGAAGTTATGAAAGCACCGAAGACAAAAGATTAAATTCTTGAGTTTGAGCTAAGTGTAGATATATTGAAATCTATGAATAAAAAACATTGTGATGGTTTAAGAGGTATAAACCTAAGACGAGCTTAGGATTTTCCCTCTTTTTATAGGGCCAAAGTCTACCAATATTCCATTTATTTTATTTACGAGAGATATTTATGGTTTTATGTCCCCTAGAAAAAAGTGTACTACTCATAAGCACCTTTGGAATTAATTCCTCTCAGGCTATCAAATATCCTTTGGCTTATATTTTTCAGAAGGGAGACGTGAATTATCTATCTAAAGATTTTTATTTACATGCAATGCAAATGAATTGTTAAATAAAACAAGGTGTAGCACGAAGATTGATATTCTCTTACGTATTTTTGTTATTGCGGATATTGAATGTAGTATAGATTATCATGGATTTGAATATATTGAGTGAAATATGAGAAGTTTCCATTTTGGGAAAGTGAACGAGAGAGAAAAGGAGGACATTTGACATTCTTACAAGCTATTCCAGGATCCTAGAAGATATATACCGAGGTACAAGTTTAAATTCTTGAGTTGGTGTTGAGCGGATATATATCGAAATGTATGAATCAAAAGTGTTGTGATGGTTTGAAAGAGATAAATTTGAGAGGGGCTTGTGAGTTGCACTCTTTTTACTGAGCCAAAGTTTACCAATATTCCATGTATTTTATTAATGATAGATTTTTATGATTGTCCGGGCCCTAGAAAAAAGTGTACAACTCACAAGCACCTTTGGAATTCATTTCTCTTAAACCTTCAAATCGCTTTTAGCTTATATTTTTTTTGGAAAGGAGCCATGAAGTGATTATTTCAACATTTTTCTTCAGATGCAATGCAACGGAATTAATAAACAAAACAAATTGTGGCACATATTTTATGGCGACATGACATTCTATGGTGTAGATTTGTTATTGCGTACACTGATTAGGGTGTATAGAATCATTGATTTGCATATATTGAGTGAAATATGCAGAGTTTCCATTTTGGTAAAGTGAGCAAGAGAAGAAATGAGGATATTTTAACTTTGTAGAAGCTATTTGAAAAAGCTATAGTATAGTGAATCCTGGCATTATTTCACACAAATATAATATTTTTGTGAAGGATATCATGCTCTGTAATATATTGGATTAAGTTTATATGCAAAGTTTGTGGTGACCCATGAAGATAATTTTTCTTGTAGAGCATTTTTATCAAATGGTGTTCATTGATGATTACAAGAGAAATATTAAAGCTTACTTAGTGAGGAATTTAGAAGAATTCTCATGTAATTAAAAAAAATTAAATAGTGAAACAAAGAATGCAGGAGAGTATAACTCATTAGCACGAGGCAAATATATGGTTGTATTGGAGGAATTGGGTGTAAGTGTATAAATTTGATTCAATAAAACGTGGTTAAAAGATTAGGTATCAAGGAAATAAATAAGACAATTGGGTAATTATTATAATACTTAGGAAATAAGCATGGAGGAAAATGGAGATCAAAGTAGGAAAGGTGCATTAAAAAAAAGTTGGCATGAGAGAATGTAGCAATTCTTTTGGATGATGGAAAAAGTTCAAATTGGAGATCAGATGAACGTGGATTGTAGGAAGGAAAGCTAGATGTATTTTATCAATATTTAATAGCTTTTAAAAGGTGGTGAAACTTTAGTTCAATGAAAAATGAATATGAAAAAGAGACTAATCGTTGGGTTTCGATAATCACATATCAAGAAGACGGGAGTACTGAGGAAACCTAATGACTAGAACACGAAAAGTGCGATAATGGAAAATTTCTTTAGCGTGGAAGCATTGGGACAATGGGATGAAGAAGATGAAATTCTTATGCTAGACAAGGACTATGGTAAAGAAAAGATAAAGTTGGAAATTAGATAGGTTGTCATTCGTTTGAGACCATCAAAATAACTAAATGTCCCTATTGTCGACATCTTTTTTGTCATATGACAATGAGGTTGGCCACTATGTAGTGGTGTGCACATAGTATAGAGAAAAATATTTAATTCCACTTGGTACTAGAAGACTTAGATATTGATGTCAACAAATTCAAATGAGACAGTAAGCGTGTGAAGTTTCGTTTAGAAAAATTCTGATGCAGGAAATAAGGGCAAGTATGTGTGGACATCACAAACTTGGTGCTTAGGAAGTGGAGAAAAAAAACTTGGGTGTTCAGTGAACATATGGAAAAGGATGTGGTAAAGTTACAGATTGAGTATGCCTCAGTTCCCAAAAGATGAGAGGATCAAAGAAATGTGCCAAACATGATGGGTGGGATTAAGGTTCTCACAATTTACTTAGGATGAGAGTGATAAATCATAAAAAATAGTTCACAGCAAAGAATCAATGTGGAATCCAAGTTGAAATTTGATAACAAGGAATTTGAAGGAAGTTATGAATGCCTTAGACACACAAAGACATATTCTTGAGTTTTCATTGAGAGGAGATCGATTGAAATGTATTAGATAGAAGCGATGCTATTCTTTAAAGGGAATAAATTTGAGGAATAAAGTTGACAACTGATAAGCGCCTCTGAAATTCATAACTCTTCGACAATTATATCTCGTTTAGATTGTAGTTTTCAGATTGGAGTAGACTGATTCAATAAAATAAAAATAAAACTATTTAGTTGCATTGAAAATGCACTGATATATGAAAGAGATTGTGTAACGTATTTGGTGAATGCATAAATTTCAATGATGTATATTTGTATAACATAGATTTATTATGGTGGATAGAATCATTGATGTTCATATGTTAAGAGAAAAATATAGAGCTACCTTTATGGTAATGTGAGAAAGAAACTACAGAAGGAGATTTGATCTTTGCATAAACTATCCCAAGACATGCAACGATTATGTAACTGATTGTTTTTTCACACAAATATAAAAAAAGTAAAAAATGAAAGGTATGGTGGGGCATGTATCGGAAGAAATCTGTATGCATAGTTTTTGTGGGAAAATGAAGAAAAATATTTGGGAAGATATTTATATTGCATGAGGTTTATTTACGGTTACACCAAAGAGACTCAAGTTTACTTATCAAATAAATCCAAAACATCCACCTATAAGTTTGAATTCCAAAGTGAAGTAGATGAATGGAAAATTGAGGAGAGTATAACTTACTAGACTGATTATAACATTTTCGAAGAGGGTTGTGAAACATTATGGGATATAATCATTGCGTGGAATACTTATGCAATCTTTGATGTGAATGTGCAAGAAAGGAATTTCAAAATCGATATTAGAGAGAGTATGCACAACTTGAACTCTTCTACCAAAAGGAGCAATGAACTGCGTTTTTTTGGCTATCGTTAAAATGTTTATTTTCATAAGTTCAAACATGGTGCAAGGAGTGAGTGAGTTGCATAATATTAGTGAAGCATGTGAGGCTCGTAAATGGGAAATTGTATGTGTCGTGAAATTGTCAACGCATAAAATAAGTGCAAGTAAGAGGCGTGATCAACAGTCCTGGTGTTTAGAGAGTGGATTAAAACAATCTAGGTTTTTAGAGAACCTATAGGAAAAAAAATACTAATGTTGGCCATTTAGTGCGTTGAAGCATTGGGACATTGGGATGAAGAAGATGAAATTCCTATGCTAGACAAAAACTATGATAAAGAAAAGAAAATGTTGGAAATTAGATAGGTTGCCATTCCTTTGAGACCATCAAAATAAGTAAATGTCCCTATTGTCGACATTTTTTGTGTCATATGACAATGAGGTTGGTCACTACGTAGTGGTGTGCAAATAGTAGAGAGGAAAATATTTAATTCCACTTGATACTAGAACACTTAGATACTTACGTGAACAAAATTCAAATGAGATAGTAAGTGTGTGAAGTTTCGTTTAGAAAACTTCCGATGCAGGAAATAAGGGCAAGTATGTGTGGACATGACAAACTTGGTGTTTAGGAAGTGGAGAAAAACAACTTGGGTGTTCAGTGAACATATGGAAAAAGGATGTGGTAAAGTTACGGATTGAGTATGCCTTAGTTAGAAAAAGATGAGAGGATCGAAGAAATGTGCCAAACATGATGGGTGAGATTAATGTTCTCACAATTTACTTAGGATGAGAGTGACAAATCATAAAAAATAATTCACATGAAGGAATCAATGTGGAATCCAAGTTGAAATTTGATAACAAGGAAATTGAAGGAATGTATGAATGCCTTAGAGACACAAACATATATTCTTGAGTTTTCATTGAGAGGATGTCGATTGAAATGTATGAGCTAGAAGCGGTGCTATTCTTTAAGGGGAATGAATTTGAGGAATAAAGTTGAGAACTGATAAGCCCCTCTAGAATTCATACCTCTTCGACAATTATATCTGTTTTAGATTGTAGTTTTCAGATAGTAGTAGACGAATTCTATAAAATAAAAATAAAAGATATAATTGCACTGAAAATGAATTGATACATGAAATAGATTGTGTAATGTATTTGTTGAATGCATAAATTTCAATGATGTATATCTGTATAACATAGGCTGATTATAGTGGATAGAATCATCGTTGTTCATACGCTAAGAGAAAAATACAGAGCTACCATTATGGTAATGTGAGAAAGAAACCACGGAAGGAGATTTTAAGTTTGCATCAACTATCCCAAGACATCCAACGATTGTGTACTTGATTGTTTTTTCACAAAATTACAAAAAAAGTAAAAAACGAAAGGGATGGTGGGGCATGTATCGGAAGAAATTTGTATGCATAGATTTTGTGGGAAAATTAAGAAAAATATTTGGGAAGAGATTTATATTGTATGAGGTTTATTGATGGTTACAAAATAAATACTCAAGTTTACTTATCAAAGAAATCTAAGGCATCCACCTATAAGTTTGAATTCCAAAGTGAAGTAGAGCAATCGAAAATTGCGGAGAGTGTAATTGACTAGACTTATTATAAGATCTACAAAGAGGGTTGTGAAACTTTAAGGGATATAATCATTGCGTGGAGGACTTATCCAATCTTTGATGTGAATGTGCAAGAAAGGTATTTCAAAATCGATAGTGGAGATAGTATGTACAACTTGAACTCTTCCACCAAAACGATCACTAAACTGCATTTTTTTGGATCTCCTAAAAGTGTTTATTTTAATAAGTGCAAACACGGCACAAGGACTGAGTGAGTTGCATAATATTAGTGAAGCATATGGGGCTCGTTAATGGGAAATTGTATGTGTCCTGAAATTGTCAACGCATAAAATATTTGCAGGTAAGAGGAGTGATCAACAATCTTGGTGTTTAGAGAGTGGATTAAAACAATCTAGGTTTTTAGAGAACCTATTGGAAATGAAATAGTAACGTTGGCCATTCGGTGCGTGTCAATTGAAAAATGACGAGAGGATGAAAGAATAATGTCGAACTTAAAGGATGGGTTTGAGCTATCGAAACGAGGTTTATGATGAAAACTTTGATGCAGAAATAAAATCCAGGGAAAACAATTCAATGTGGAATCCAATTTGGAAATTTTTAACAGGAATATTGAAGGAAGTTATGAAAGCACCGAAGACAAAAGATTAAATTCTTGAGTTTGAGCTAAGTGGAGATATATTGAAATCTATGAATAAAAAACATTGTGATGGTTTAAGAGGTATAAACCTAAGATGAGCTTAGGATTTTCCCTCTTTTTATAGGGCCAAAGTCTACCAATATTCCATTTATTTTATGTACAAGAGATATTTATGGTTTTATGTCCCCTAGAAAAAAGTGTACTACTCACAAGCACCTTTGGAATTAATTCCTCTTAGGCTATCAAATACCCTTTGGCTTATATTTTTCAGAAGGGAGACGTGAATTAATTATCTAAAGATTTTTATTTACATGCAATGCAAATGAATTGTTAAATAAAACAGGGTGTGGCACGAAGATTGATATTCTCTTACGTATTTTTGTTATTGCAGATATTGAATGTAGTATAGAGAATCATGGATTTGAATATATTGAGTGAAATATGAGGAGTTTCCATTTTGGGAAAGTGAACGAGAGAGAAAAGGAGGACATTTCACATTCTTACAAGCTATTCCAGGATCCTATAAGATATATACCGAGGTACAAGTTTAAATTCTTGAGTTGGTGTTGAGCAAATATATATCAGAATGTATGAATCAGAAGTGTTGTGATGGTTTGAGAGAGATAAATTTGAGAGGGGCTTGTGAGTTGCACTCTTTTTACTGAGCCAAAGTTTACCAACATTCCATGTATTTTATTTATGATAGATTTTTATGATTGTTCGGGCCCTAGAAAAAAGTGTACAAATCACAAGCATCTTTGGAATTCATTTCTCTTAGACCTTCAAATCACTTTTGGCTTATATTTTTTTCGGAAAGTAGCCATGAAGTATTTATTTAAACCTTTTTCTTCAAATGCAATGCAACGGAATTAATAAAGGTAGATTTGTTATTGCATACATTGATTAGGGTGTATAGAATCATTGATTTGGATATATTGATTGAAATATGCAGAGTTTCCATTTTGGTAAAGTGAGGAAGAGAAGAAATGAGGATATTTTAAATTCGTAGAAGCTATTTGAAAAAGCTAGAGTATAGTGAATCCTGTCATTATTTCACACAAATATAATATTTTTGTGAAGGATAGCATGCTCTGTAATATATTGGATTAAGTTTATATGCAAAGTTTGTGGTGGCCCATGAAGATAATTTTTCTTGTAGAGCATTTTTATCAAATGGTGTTCATTGATGATTACAAGAGAAATATTAAAGCTTACTTAGTGAGGAATTTAGAAGAATTCTCATGTAATTAAAAAAAATGAAATAGTGAAAGAAAGAATGCAGTAGAGTATAACTCATTAGCACCAGACAAATATATGGTTGTATTGGAGGAATTGGGTGTAAGTGTATAAATTTGATTTAATTAAACGTGGTTAAAAGATTAGGTATCAAGGAAATAAATAAGACAATTGGGTAATTATTATAATACTTAGGAAATAAGCATGGAGGAAATTGGAGATCAAAGTAGGAAAGGTGCATTAAAAAAAAGTTGGCATGAGAGAATGTAGCAATTCTTTTGGATGATGGAAAAAGTGCAAATTGGAGATCAGATGAATGTGGATTGTAGGAAGGAAAGCTAGATGTATTAGATCGATATTTTATAGTTTTGAAAAGGTGGTGAAACGCTAGTTCAATGAAAAATGAATTTGAAAAAGAGACTAATCGTTGGGTGTCCATAATCACATATCAAGAAGACATGAGTACTGAGGAAACCTAATGACTAGAACACGAAAAGTGCGATAATGGAAAATTTCTTTAGTGTGGAAGCATTGGGTCATTAGGATGAAGAAGATGAAATTCTTATGTTAGATAAGAACTATGATAAAGAAAAAAAAAGTTGGAAATTATATAGGTTGTCATTCGTTTGAGACCATCAAAATAACTAAATGTACCTATTGTCGACATCTTTTTTGTCATATGGCAATGAGGTTGGTCACTATGTAGTGCTGTGCAAATAGTAGAGAGAAAAATATTTAATTCCACTTGGTACTAGAAGACTTAGATACTAATGTCAACAAATTCAAATGAGACAATAAGCGTGTGAAATTTCGTTTATAAAACTTCCGATGCAGGAAATAAGGGCAAGTATGTGGACATCACAAACTTGGTGTTGAGGAAGTGGAGAAAAACAACTTGGGTGTTTAGTGAACATATGGAAAAGGATGTGTTAAAGTTACAGATTGAGTATGCCTCACTTACAAAAAGATGAGAGGATCGAAGAAATGTGCCAAACATGATGGGTAGGATTAAGGTTCTCACAATATACTTAGGATGAGAGTGATAAATCATAAGAAATAGTTCATAGCAAAGAATCAATGTGGAATCCGAGTTGAAATTTGATAACAAGGAAATTGAAGTAAATTATGAATGCCTTAGACACACAAAGACATATTCTTGAGTTTTCATTGAGAGGATATCGATTGAAATGTATGAGATAGAAGCGATGCTATTCTTTAAGGGGAATAAATTTGAGGAATAAAGTTGACAACTGATAAGCCCCTCTAGAATTCATAACTCTTCGACAATTATATCTCTTTTAGATTGTAGTTTTCAGATAGCAATAGACTAATTCAATAAAATAAAAATAAAACTATTTAATTGCATTGAAAATGAACTGATACATGAAAGAGATTGTGTAACATATTTGGTGAACACATAAATTTCAATGATGTATATTTGTATAACATAGATTGATTATGGTGGATAGAATCATTGTTGTTCATACGTTAAGAGAAAATATAGAGCTACCTTTATCGTAATATGAGAAAGAAACTATGGAAGGAGATTTTATGTTCGCATAAACTATGCTAAGACATGCAATGATTGTGTAACTAATTGTTTTTTCACACAAATTCAAAAAAATGAAAAATGAAAGGGATGGTGGGACATGTATCAGAAGAAATCTGTATGCATAGTTTTTGTGGGAAAATGAAGAAAAATATTTGGGAAGATATTTATATTGCATGAGGTTTATTTATGGTTACAACAAAAAGACTCAAGTTTACTTATCAAAGAAATCCAAGGCATCCACCTATAAGTTTGAATTCCAAAGTGAAGTAGATGAATGGAAAATTGAGAGTATAACTTACTAGACTGATTATAACATTTCCGAAGAGGGTTGTGAAACATTATGGGATATAATCATTGCATGGAAGACTTATCCAATCTTTGATGTGAATGTGCAAGAAAGGAATTTCAAAATTGATATTAGAGAGAGTATGCACAACCTGAACTCTTCTGCCGAAACGATCACTGAATTGCATTTTTTTGGCTCTCCTAAAAGTGTTTATTTTCATAAGTTCAAACATGGTGCAAGGAGTGAGTGAGTTGCATAATATCAGTGAAGCATGTGAGGCTCTCAAATTGGAAATTGTATGCGTCGTGAAATTGTCAACGCATAAAATACGTGCAAGTAAGAGGCGTGATCAACAATCCTGGTGTTTAAAGAGTGGATTAAAACAATCTAGGTTTTTAGAGAACCTATTGGAAAAAAAATACTAATGTTGGCCATTCAGTCTGTTGAAGCATTGGGACATTGGAATGAAGAAGATGAAATTCTTATGCTAGACAAAAACTATGATAAAGAAAAGAAAATGTTGGAAATTAGATAGGGTTCCATTCCTTTGAGACCATCAAAATAAGTAAATGTCCCTATTGTTGACATTTTTTGTGTCATATGACAGTGAGGTTGGTCACTATGTAGTGGTGTGCAAATAGTAGAGAGAAAAATATTTAGTTCCACTTGATACTAGAAGACTTAGATACTTACGTGAACAAAATTCAAATGAGACAGTAAGTATGTGAAGTTTCATTTAGAAAACTTTCGATGCAGGAAATAAGGGCAAGTATGTATGGACTTGACAAACTTGGTGTTTAGGAAGTGGAGAAAAACAACTTGGGTGTTCAGTGAACATATGGAAAAAGGATGTGGTAAAGTTACAGATTGAGTATGCCTCAGTTAGAAAAAGATGAGAGGATCGAAGAAATGTGCCAAACATGATGGGTGAGATTAAGGTTCTCACAATTTACTTAGGATGAGAGTGACAAATCATAAAAAATAATTCACAACAAAGAATTAATGTGGAATCCGAGGTGAAATTCGATAACAAGGAAATTGAAGGAAGTTATGAATGCCTTAGAGACACAAATTCTTTAAGGGGAATAAATTTGAGGAATAAAGTTGAGAACTAATAAGCCCCTCGAGAATTCATAACTCTTCGACAATTATATCTCTTTTAGATTGTAGTTTTCAGATAGCAGTAGACTTATTCTATAAAATAAAAATAAAAATATATAATTGCACTGAAAATGAATTGATACATGAAAGAGATTGCGTAATGTATTTGGTGAATGCATACATTTCAATGATGTATATCTATATAACATAGGCTGATTATAGTGGATAGAATCATCGATGTTCATACGCTAAGAGAAAAATACAGAGCTACCATTATGGTAATGTGAGAAAGAAACCATGGAAGGAGATTTTAGGTTCGCATCAACTATCCCAAGACATCCAACTATTGTGTAATTGATTGTTTTTTCACAAAAATACAAAAAAAGTCAAAAACGAAAGGGATGATGGGGAATGTATCGGAAGAAATTTGTATGCATAGATTTTGTGGGAAAATGAAGAAAAATATTTGGGAACAAATCTATAATGTATGAGGTTTATTGATGGTTACAACAAAAATACTCAAGTTTACTTATCAACGAAATCTAAGGCATCCACCTATAAGTTTGAATTCCAAAGTGAAGTAGAGCAATCAAAAATTGCGGAGAGTATAACTGACTAGACTTATTATAAGATCTACAAAGAGGGTTGTGAAACGTTATGGGATATAATCATTGCATGGAAGACTTATCCAATCTTTGATGTGAATGTGCAAGTAAGGAATTTCAAAATCGATAGTGGAGATAGTATGTACAACTTGAACTCTTCTACCAAAACGATCACTGAACTGCGTTTTTTTGGATTTCTTAAAAGTGTTTAGTTTCATAAGTGCAAACATGGTGCAAGGAGTGAGTGAGTTGCATAATATTAGTGAAGCATGTGAGGCTCGTTAATGGGAAATTGTATGTGTCCTGAAATTGTCAATGCATAAAATTTGTGCAAGTAAGAGGCGTGATCAACAATCTTGGTGTTTAGAGAGTGTATTGAAACAATCTAGGTTTTTAGAGAACCTATTGGAAATGAAATAGTAACGTTGGTGATTCAGTGCGTGTCAATTGAAAAATGACGAGAGGATGAAAGAATAATGTCGAACTTAAAGGATGGGATTGAGTTATCGACACGTAGTTTATGATGAAAACGATGACGCGGAAATAAAATCGAGGGAAAACAATTCAATGTGGAATCCAATTTGGAAATTTTGAACAAGAATATTGAAGGAAGTTATGAAAGCACCGAAGACAAAAGATTAAATTCTTGAGTTTGAGCTAAGTGGAGATATATTGAAATCTATGAATAAAAAACATTGTGATGGTTTAAGAGGTATAAACCTAAGACGAGCTTAGGATTTCCCTCTTTTTATAGGGCCAAAGTCTACCAGTATTCCATTTATTTTATTTACGAGAGATATCTATGGTTTTATGTCCCCTAGAAAAAAGTGTACTACTCACAAGCACCTTCGGAATTAAGTCCTCTTAGGCTATCAAATTCCCTTTGGCTTATATCATTCAGAAGGGAGATGTGAATTAATTATCTAAAGATTTTTATTTACATGCAATGCAAATGAATTGTTAAATAAAATAGGGTGTGGCATGAAGATTGATATTCTCTTACGTATTTTTGTTATTGCGGATATTGAATGTAGTATAGAGAATCGTGGATTTGAATATATTTAGTGAAATATTAGGAGTTTCCATTTTGGGAAAGTGAAAGAGAGAGAAAAGGAGGACATTTCACATTCTTACAAGCTATTCCAGGATCCTAGACGATATATACCGAGGTACAAGTTTAAATTCTTGAGTTTGTGTTGAGCGGAGATATATCGGAATGTATGAATCAGAAGTGTTGTGATGGTTTGAGAGACATAAATTTGAGAGGGGCTTGTGAGTTGCACTCTTTTTACTGAGCCAAAGTTTACGAATATTCCATGTATTTTGTTTATGATAGATTTTTATGGTTGTTCGGGCCCTAGAAAAAAGTGTACAACTCACAAGCACTTTTGGAATTCATTTCTCCTAGACCATCAAACCCCATTTGGCTTATATTTTTTTCCAGAAAGGAGCCATGAAGTATATCTTTAAACCTTTTTCTTCAGATGCAATGCAAAGGAATTAATAAACAAAACAAATTGTGGCACATATTTTATGGTGACATGACATTCTATTGCGTAGATTTGTTATTGCATACACTCATTAGGGTCTATAGAATCAGTGATTTGCATATATTGAGTGAAATATGCAGAGTTTCCATTTCGGTGAAGTGAAGCACAGAAGAAATGAGGATATTTTACATTCGTACAGGCTATTGGGAAAAGCTAGAGTATAGTGAATCCTGTCATTATTTCACATCAATATAATATTTTTGTGAAGGATATCATGATCTGTAATATATTGGATTAAGTTTATATGCAAAGTTTGTGGCGACCCATGAAGATAATTTTTCTTGTAGAGCATTTTTATCAAATGATGTTCATTGATGATTACAAAAGAAATATTAAAGCTTACTTCTTGAGGAATTAGAAGAATTCTCATGTAATTAAAAAAAATGAAATAGTGAAACAAAGAATGCAAGAGAGTGTAATTCATTAGCATGAGGAAAATATATGGTTGTATTGGAGGAATTGGGTGTAAGTGAATAAATTTGATTCAAAAAAATGTGGTTAAAAGATTAGGTATCAAGGAAATAAATAAGACAATTGTGTAATTATTATAATACTTAGGAAATAAGCATGGAGGAAATGGAGATCGAATTAGGAAAGCTGCATTAAAAAAAAGTTGGGATGAGAGAATGTAGCAATTCTTTTGGATGATGGAAAAAGTGCAAATTGGAGATCAAATGAACGTGGATCATAGGAAGGAAAGCTAGATGTATGATATCAATATTTTATAGCTTTAAAAAGGTGGTGAAAATCTAGTTCAATGAAAAGTGAATATGAAAAAGAAACTAATCCTTGGGTGTCCATAATCACATATCAAGAAGACATGAGTACTGAGGAAACCTAATGGCTAGATCATGAAAAGTGCGATAATGGAAAATTTCCTTAGCGTTGAAGCATTGGGACATTGGGATGAAGAAGATGAAATTCTTCTGCTAGACAAGGACTATGATAAAGAGAATAAAATGTTGGAAATTAGATAGGTTGTCATTCGTTTAAGACCATCAAAATGTCCCTATTGTCGACATTTTTTGTGTCATATGAAAATGAGGTCGATCACTATGTAGTGGTGTGCAAATAGTAGAGAGAAAAATATTTAATTCCACTTGATACTAGAAGTCCTAGATACTGATGTGAACAAATTCAAATGAGACAATAAGTGTGTGAAGTTTCATTTAGAAAATTTCCAATGCAGGAATTAAGGGCAAGTATGGGTGGACATCACAAACTTGGTGTTTAGGAAGTGGAGAAAAACAACTTGGGTGTTCAAGGAACATGTGGAAAAGGATGTGGTAAAGTTACAGATTGAGTATGCCTCAGTTAGAAAAAGATGAGAGGATTGAAGAAATGTGCCAAACATGATGGGTGAGTTTAAGGTTCTCACAATTTACTTAGGATGAGAGTGACAAATCATAAAAAATACAGCAAAGAATCAATGTGGAATCCGAGTTGAAATTTGATAACAAGGAAATTGAAGAAAGTTATGAATGCCATAGAGACACAAACACATATTCTTGAGTTTTCATTAAGAGGATATCAATTGTAATGTATGAGCTAGAAGCGATGCTATTCTTTAAGGGGAATAAATTTGAGGAATAAAGTTGAGAACTGATAAGCCCCTCTAGAATTCATAACTATTCGACAATAATATCTCTTTTAGATTTTAGTTTTTAGATAGCAGTAGACTAATTCTATAAATTAAAAATAAAAATATGTAATTCAACTGAAAATGAATTGATACATGAAAAGGATTGTGTAATGTATTTGGTGAATGCATAAATTTCAATAATTTATATTTGTATAACATAAGCTGATTATAGTGGATAGAATCATCGATGTTCATACACTAAGAGAAAAATACAGAGCTACCATTATGGTAATGTGAGAAAGAAGCCACAGAAGGAGATTTTACGTCCGCATAAACCATCCCAAGACATCCAACGATTGTGTAACTGATTGTTTTTCTCACAAATACAAAAAAAGAAAAAAATGAAAGGGATGGTGGGGCATGTATCGAGAGAAATTTGTATGCATAGTTTTTGTGCGAAAATGAAGACAAATATTTGGGAAGAGATTTATATTGAATGAAGTTTATTGATGGTTACAACAAAAAGACTCAAGTTTACTTATCAAAGAAATTTAAGGCATCCATCTATAATTTTGAATTCCAAAGTGAAGTAGAGCAATGGAAAATTGAGGAGAGTATAATTGACTAGACTTACTATAAGATCTACGAAGAGGGTTGTGAAACTTTATGGGATATAATCAATGCATGGAAGACTTATCCAATCTTTGATGTGAATATGCAAGAAAGGAATTTCAAAATCGATAGTGGAGATAGTATGTACAACTTGAACTCTACTACCAAAACTATCACTGAATTGCGTTTTTTTGGATCTCCTAAAAGTGTTTAGTTTCATAAGAGCAAACATGGTGCAAGGAGTGAGTGAGTTGCATAATATTAGTGAAGCATGTGAGGCTCGTCAATGGGAAATTGTTTATGTTGTGAAATTGTCAACGCATAAAATATGTGCAAGTAAGAGGTGTGATCAACAATCTTGGTGTTTAGAGAGTGGATTAAAACAATCTAGGTTTTTAGACAAGAAAGGAGATCAAATTAGGAAAGGTGCATTAAAAAAAGTTGGCATGAGAGACTGTAGCAATTCTTTTGAATGATGGAAAAAGTGCAAATTGGAGATGAAATGAACGTGGATTGTAGGAAGGAAAGCTAGATGTATGATATCAATATTTTATAGCTTTGGAAAGGTCGTGAAACTCTAGTCCAATGAAAAATGAATATGAAAAAGAGACTAATCGTTGGGTGTCCATAATCACATATTAAGAAGACATGAATACTGAGGAAATTGAATGACTATATCGCGAAAAGTGTGATAATTGAAAATTTCTTTAGCGTTGAAGCATTTGGACATTGGGATGAAGAAGCTGAAATTATTATGCTAGACAAGGACTATGATAAAGAAAAGAAAATGTTGGAGATTAGATAGGTTGTCATTTGTTTGAGACCATCAAAATAACTAAATGTCCCTATTATCGACATTTTTTGTGTCATATGACAATGAGGTTGGTCACTATGTAGTGGTGTGCAAATAGTAGAGAGAAAAATATTTAATTCCACTTGATACTGAGAAGACTTACTTATGTGAACAAAATTCAAATAAAACAGTAAGTGTGTGAAGTTTCGTTTAGAAAACTTCCAATGAAGGAAATAAGCGCATGTGTGGACATCACACAGTTGGTGTTTAGGAAGTGGAGAAAAACAACTTGGGTGTTGAGTGAACATATGGAAAAGGTGTTGGTAAAGTTACAGATTGAGTATGCCTCAGTTAGAAAAAGATGGGAGGATCGAAGAAATGTGCCAAACATGATGGGTGAGATTAAGGTTCTCACAATTTACTTAGGATGAGAGTGATAAATCATAAAAAATAATTCATAGCAAAGAATCAATGTGGAATCAACGTTGAAATTTGATAACAAGGAAATTGAAGGAAGTTATGAATGCCTTAGAAACACAAAGACATATTCTTGAGTTTTCATTGAGAGGATATCGATTGAAATGTATGAGTTAGAAGCGATGTTATTCTTTAAGGGGAATAAATTTGAGGAATAAAGTTGACAACTGATAAGCCCCTCCAGAATTCATAACTCTTGGATAGGAGTAGACTAATTCAGTAAAATAAAAATAAAAGTATGTAATTGCACTCAAAATGAATTGATACATGAAAGAGATTGTGTAACGTATTTGGTGAATGCATAATCTTCAATGATGTATATTTGTATAACATACGTTGATTAGGGTGGATAGAATCATTGATGTTCAAAGAAAAATATAGAGTTACCATTATGGTAATGTGAGAAAGAAACTAGGGAAGGAGATTTTATGTTCGCATAAACTATCCCAAGACATCCAACGATTGTGTAACTGATTGTTTTTTCACACAAATACAAAAAAAGTAAAAAATGAAAGGGATGGTGGGGCATCCATCGGAAGAAATTTGTATGCATAGTTTTTGTGGGAAAATGAAGAAAAATATTTGGGAAGATATTTATATTGTATGAGGTTTATTTATGGTTACAACAAAAAGACTCAAGTTTACTTATCAAAGAAATCTAAGGCATCCACCTATAAGTTTGAATTCCAAAGTGAAGTAGAGGAATAGAAAATTGAGGAGAGTATAACTTACTAGACTGATTATAATATTTCCGAAGAGGGTTGTGAAACTTTATGGGATATAATCATTGCATGGAAGACTTATCCAATCTTTGATGTGAATGTGCAAGAAAGGAAGTTTAAAATCGATATTGGAGATAGTATGTACAACTTGAACTCTTCTACCAAAATAATCACTAAACTGCGTTTTTTTGGATCTCCTAAAAGTGTTTAGTTTCATAAGTTCAAACATGGTGCAAGGAGTGAGTGAGTTGCATAATATTAGTGAAGCATGTGAGGCTGGTAAATTTGAAATTGTATGTGTCGTGAAATTGTCAATGCATAAAATAAGTGCAAGTAAGAGGTGTGATGAACAGTCCTGGTGTTTAGAGAGTGGATTGAAACAATCTAGGTTCTTAGAGGACCTATTGGAAATGAAATCCTAAAGTTGGCCATTCAGTTTATGTCAATTGAAAAATGACGAGAGGATGGAAGAATAATGTCGAACTTAAAGGATGGGATTGAGCTGTCGACACGTTGTTTATGATGAAAATGATGCTGCAGAAATAAAATCCAGGGAAAACAATTTAATGTGGAATCCAATTTGGAAATTTTGAACCAGAATATTGAAGGAAGCTATGAAAGCATTGAAGACAAAAGGTTAAATTTTTGAGTTTGAGCTATAAGTGGAGATATATTGAAATCGATGAATAAAAAACATTGTGATGGTATAAGAGGTACAAACCTAAGACGAGTTTACTATTTTTACTCTTTTTATAGGGCCAAAGTCTACCAATATTGGATTTATGAGAGATATTTGTGGTTTTATGCCCCCTAGAAAAAAGTGTACTACTCACAAGCACCTTTGGATTTCATTCCTCTTAGACTATCAAATACCCTTCGGCTTATATTTTCAAAAGGGAGGCGTGAATTAATTATCTAAAGATTTTTATTTACATGCAATGCAAATGAATTGTTAAGTAACACAGGGTGTGGCACGGAGATTGACATTCTCTTATGTATTTTTGTTATTGCGGAGATTGAATGTAGTATAGAGAATCAAGAGAACATTTCACATTCTTACAAGCTATTTCAGGATCCTAGAAGATATATACGGAGGTACAAGTTTAAATTCTTGAGTTGGTGTTGCGCGGATATATATCGGAATGTATGAATCAGAAGTGTTGTGATAGAAAGCAGCCATGAAGTAATTCTTTAAACTTTTTCTTCAGATCCAATGCAAAGGAATTAATAAACAAAACAAATTGCGGCACATATTTTATGGCGACATGACATTCTATGGTGTAGATTTGTTATTGCATACACTCATTAGGGTCTATAGAATAATTGATTTGCATATATTGAGTGAAATATGCAGAGTTTCCATTTTGGTGAAGTGAGGAAGAGAAAAAATGAGGATATTTTATCTTCGTACAAGCTATTTGAAAAAGCTAGAGTATAGTGAATCATGTCATTATTTTATACAAATATAATATTTTTGTGAAGGTTAGCATGCTTTGTAATATATTGGATTAAGTTTATATGCAAAGTTTGTGGCGACCCATGAAGATAATTTTTCTTGTAGAGCATTTTTATCAAATGGTGTTCATTGACGATTACAAAAGGAATATTAAAGCTTACTTCTTGAGGAAATTAGAAGAATTCTCATGTAAATTAAAAAGATGAAATAGTGAAACAAAGAATGCAAGAGAGTATAACTCATTAGCATGAGGCAAATATATGGTTGTATTGGAGAAATTGGGTGTAAGTGTATAAATTTGATTCAATAAAACATGCTTAAAAGATTAGGTATCAAGGAAATAAATAAGACATTTGGGTAATTATGATAATACTTAGGAAATAAGGATGGAGAAAAATGGAGATCAAAGTAGGAAAGGTGCATTAGAAAAAAGTTGGCATGAGAGAATGTAGCAATTCTTTTGGATGATGGAAAAAGTGCAAATTGGAGATCAGATGAACGTGGATTGTAGGAAGGAAAGCTAGATGTATTATATCAATAATTTATAGCTTTGAAAAGGTGGTGAAACTGTAGTTCAATGAAAAATGAATATGAAAAAGAGACAGTAAGTGTGAAGTTTCGTTTAGAAAACTTCCGATGTAGGAGATGAGAGCAAGTATGTGTGGACATCACAAACTTGGTGTTTAGGAAGTGGAGAAAAACAACTTGAGTATTCAGTGAACATATGGAAAAGGATGTGGTGAAGTGAATGATCGAGTATGTCTCAGTTAGAAAAAGATGAGAGGATCGAAGAAATGTGCCAAACATGATGGGTGAGATTAAGGTGCTCACAATTTATTTAGGATGAGTGTGGCAAATCATAAAAAATAATTAACAGTAAAGGATCAATGTGGAATCCGAGTTGAAATTTGATAACAAGGAAATTGAAGGAAGTTATGAATTCCTTAGAGACACAGACACATATTCTTGAGTTTTCATTGAGAGGATATCGATTGGAATCTATGAGCTAGAAGCGATGCAATTCTTTAAGGGGAATCAATTTGAGGAATAAAATTGACAACTCATAAGCCCCTCTAGAATTCATAACCCTTTGACAATTATATCTCTTTTATATTGTAGTTTTTAGATAGGAGTAGACATTCTATAACTCATTAGCATGAGGCAAATATATGATTGTATTAGAGTAATTGGGTGTAATTGTATAAATTTGATTCAATAAAACATTGTTAAAAGATTAGGTATCAAGGATTTATAAATAAGACAATTGGGTAATTATCATAAAAAATAATTCACAACAAAGAATCAATGTGGAATTCGAGTTGAAATTTGATAACAAGGAAATTGAAGGAAGTTATGAATGCCTTAGAGACACAAACACATATTCTTGAGTTTTCATTGAGAGGATATTGATTGAAATGTATGAGCTAGAAGTGATGCTATTCTTTAAGGGGAATAAATTTGAGGAATAAAGTTAAGAATTGATAAGCCCCTCTAGAATTCATAACTCTTCGACAATTATATCTCTTAAATTAGATTGTAGTTTTCAGATCTGAGTAGACTAATTCTATAAAATAAAAATAAAATATGTTATTGCACTGAAAATGAATTGATACATGGAAGAGATTGTGGAATGTATTTGGTGAATACATAAATTTCAATGATGTATATTTGTATAACATAGGCTGATAATAGTGGATAGAATCATCGGTGTTCATACGCTAAGAGAAAAATATAGAGCTACCATTATGGTAATGTGAGAAAGATACCATGGAAGGAGATTTCAGGCTCGCATCAACTATTGCAAGACATCCAACGATTGTGTAACTGATTGTTTTTTCACAAAAATACAAAAAGAGTAAAAAACGAAAGGGATGGTGGGGCATGTATCGGAAGAAATTTGTATGCATAGATTTTGTGGGAAAATGAAGACAGATATTTGGGAAGAGATTTATATTGTATGAGGTTTATTGATGGTTACAACAAAAAGACTCAAGTTTACTTATCAAAGAAATCCAAGGCATCCACCTATAAGTTTGAATTCCAAAGTGAAGTAGAGCAATCGAAAATTGAGGATAGTATAACTGACTAGCCTTATTATAAGATCTACAAAGAGAGTTGTGAAACTTTATGGGATATAATCATTGCATGGAAGACTTATCCAATCTTTGATGTGAATGTGCAAGAAAGGAATTTCAAAATCGATAGTGGGGATAGTATGTACAACTTGAACTCTTCTACCAACACGATCACTGAACTGCGTTTTTTTGGATCTCCTAAAAGTGTTTCGTTTCATAAGTGCAAACATGGTGCAAGGAGTGAGTGAGTTGCATAATATTAGTGAAGCATGTGAGGCTCGTTAATTAGAAATTGTATATGTCCTGAAATTGTCAACGCATAAAATATGTGCAAGTAAGAGGCGTGATCAACAATCTTGGTGTTTAGAGAGTGGATTAAAACAATCTAGGTTTTTAGAGAACCTATCAGAAACAAAATAGTAAAGTTGGCCATTCAGTGCGTGTCAATTGAAAAACAACGAGATGATAAAAGAATAATGTCGAAATTAAAGGATGGGATTGAGCTATCGACACGTAGTTTATGATGAAAACGATGATGCGGAAATAAAATCCAGGGAAAACAATTCAATGTGGAATCCAATTTGGAAATTTTGAACAAGAATATTGAAGGAAGTTATGAAAGCACCGAAGACAAAAGATTAAATTCTTGAGTTTGAGCTAAGTGGAGATGTATTGAAATCTATGAATAAAAGACATTGTGATGGTTTAAGAGGTATAAACCTAAGACGAGCTTAGGATTTTCCCTCTTTTTATAGGGCCAAAGTCTATCAATATTCCATTTATTTTATTTACGAGAGATATTTATGGTTTTATGCCCCCTAGAAAAGGTGTACTACTCACAAGCACCTTTGGAATTAATTCCTCTTAGGCTATCAAATACCTTTGGCTTATATTTTTCAGAAGGGAGACGTGAATTAATTATCTAATGATTTTTATTTACATGCAATGCAAATGAATTGTTAAATAAAACAGGGTGTGGCATGAAGATTGATATTCTCTTACGTATTTTTGTTCTTGCGGATATTGAATGTAGTATAGAGAATCATGGATTTGAATATATTGAGTGAAATAGGAGGAATTTCCATTTTGGGAAAGTGAACGAGAGAGAAAAGGAGGACATTTCACATTCTTACAAGCTATTCCAGGATCCTAGAAGATATATACCGAGGTACAAGTTTAAATTCTTGAGTTGTTGTTGAGCGGATATATATTGGAATGTATGAATCATAAGTGTTGTGATGGTTTGAGAGAGATAAATTTGAGAGGGGCTTGTGAGTTGCACTCTTTTTACTTGGCCAAAGTTTACCAATATTCCATGTATTTTATTTATGATAGATTTTTATGATTGTCCAGGCCCTAGAAAAAAAGTGTACAACTCACAAGCACCTTTGGAATTCATTATTCTTAGACCTTCAAATTGCTTTTGGCTTATATTTTTTTCAAAAAGGAGCCATCAAGTAATTATTTCAACATTTTTCTTCAGATGCAATGCAACGGAATTAATAAACAAAACAAATTGTCGCAGTTATTTTATGGTGACATGACATTCTATGGTTTAGATTTGTTATTGCGTACACTGATTAGTGTTTATAGAATCATTCATTTGCATATATTAAGTGAAATATGCAGAGTTTCCATTTTGGTAAAGTGAGGAAGAGAAGAAATCAAGATATTTTAAATTCGTACCAGCTATTTGAAAAAGCTAGAGTATAGTGAATCCTGTCATTATTTCACACAAATATAATATTTTTGGATTAAGTTTATATGCAAAGTTTGTGGTGACCCATGAAGATAATTTTTCTTGTAGAGCATTTTTATCAAATGGTGTTCATTGATGATTACAAGAGAAATATTAAAGCTTACTTAGTGAGGAATTGAGAAGAATTCTCATGTAATTTAAAAAAATGAAATAGTGAAACAAAGAATGTAGGAGAGTATAACTCATTAGCACAAGGCAGATATATGGTTGTATTGGAGGAATTGGGTGTAAGTGTATAAATTTGATTCAATAAAACGTGGTTAAAAGATTAGGTATCAAGGAAATAAATAAGACAATTGGGTAATTATGATAATACTTAGGAAATAAGGATGGAGGAAAATGGAGATCAAAGTAGGAAAGGTGCATTAAAAAAAAGTTGGCATGAGAGAATGTAGTAATTCTTTTGGATGATGGAAAAAGTGCAAATTGGAGATCAAATGAACGTGGATTGTAGGAAGGAAAGCTAGATGTATTATATCAATAATTTATAGCTTTGAAAAGGTGGTGACACTGTAGTTCAATGAAAAATGAATATGAAAAGGAGACTAATTGTCGGGTGTCCATAATCACATATCAAGAAGACAGGAGTACTGAGGAAACCTAATGACTAGAACACGAAAATTGTGATAATGGAAAATTTCTTTAGCGTGGAAGCAATGGGACATTGGGATGAAGAAGATCAAATTCTTATGCTACACAAGGACTATGATAAAGAAAAAGAAAAAGTTGAAAATTAGATAGGTTGTCATTCGTTTGAGACCATCAAAATAACTAAATGTCCCTATTGTCGACATCTTTTTTGTCATATGACAATGAGGTTGGTCACTATGTAGTGGTGTGCACATAGTAGAGAGAAAAATATTTAATTCCACTTGGTACTAGAAGACTTAGATATTGAAGTCAACCAATTCAAATGAGACAGTAAGCGTGTGAAGTTTCGTTTAGAAAACTTCCGATGCAAGTAATAAGGGCCAGTATGTGTGGACATCACAAACTTGGTGTTTAGGAAGTGGGGAAAAACAACTTGGGTGTTGATTGAACATATGGAAAAGGATGTGGTAAAGTTACAGATTGAGTATGCCTCAGTTACAAAAAGATGAGAGGATCGAAGAAATGTGGCAAACATGATGGGTGGGATTAAGGTTCTCACAATTTACTTAGGATGAGAGTGATCAATCATAAAAAATAGTTCACGACAAAGAATCAATGTGGAATCCGAGTTGAAATTTGATAACAAGGAAATTGAAGGAAGTTATGAATGCCTTAGACACACAAAGACATATTCTTGAGTTTTCATTGAGAGGATATCGATTGAAATGTATGAGATAGAAGTGATGCTATTCTTTAAGGGGAATAAATTTGAGGAATAAAGTTGACAACTGATAAGCCCCTCTAGAAAGCATAACTCTTCGACAATTATATCTCTTTTAGATTGTAGTTTTCAGATAGGAGTAGACTAATTCAATAAAATAAAAATAAAACTATTTAATTGCATTGAAAATGAACTGATACATGAAAGAGATTGTGTAACGTATTTGGTGAATGCATAAATTTCAATGATGTATATTTGTATAACATAGATTGATTATGATGGATAGAATCATTGATGTTCATACGTTAAGAGAAAAATATAGAGCTACCTTTATGGTAATGTGAGCAAGAAACTGCAGAAGGAGATTTTATGTTGGCATAAACTATCCCAAGACATGCAACGATTGTGTAACTGATTGTTTTTTCACACAAATACAAAAAAAGTAAAAAATGAAAGGGATTGTGGGGCATGTATCAGAAGAAATCTGTATGCATAGTCTTTGTGGGAAAATGAAGAAAAATATTTGGGAAGATATTTATATTGCATGAGGTTTATTTATGGTTACAACAAAAAGGCTCAAGTTTACTTATCAAAGAAATCCAAGGCATCCACCTATAAGTTTGAATTCCAAAGTGAAGTACATGAATGGAAAATTGAGGAGAGTATAACTTACTAGACTGATTATAACATTTCTGAAGAGGGTTGTGAAACATTATGGGATATAATCATTGAATGGAAGACTTATCCAATCTTTGATGTGAATGTGCAAGAAAGGAATTTCAAAATCAATATTAGAGAGAGTATGCGCAACTTGAACTCTTCTACCAAAACGATCACTGAACTGCATTTTTTTGGCTCTCCTAAAAGTGTTTATTTTCATAAGTTCAAACACAGCGCAAGGAGTGAGTGAGTGAGTTGCATAATATTAGTGAAGCATGTGAGGCTCATAAATGGGAAATTGTATGTGTCGTGAAATTGTCAACGCATAAAATAAGTGCAAGTAAGAGGCGTGATCAACAGTCCTGGTGTTTAGAGAGTGGATTAAAACAATCTAGGTTTTTAGAGAACCTATTGGAAAAAAATACTAATGTTGGCCATTTAGTGCGTTGAAGCATTGGGACATTGGGATGAAGAAGATGAAATTCTTATGCTAGACAAAAACTATGATAAAGAAAAGAAAATGTTGGAAATTAGATAGGTTGCCATTCGTTTGAGACCACCAAAATAAATAATGTTCCTATTGTCGACATTTTTTGTGTCATATGACAATGAGGTTGGTCACTATGTAGTGGTGTGCAAATAGTAGAGAGAAAAATATTTAATAACATTTGATACTAGAAGACTTAGATACTTACGTTGACAAAATTCAAATGAGACAGTGAGTGTGTGAAGTATCATTTAGAAAACTTCCGATGCAGGAAATAAGGGAAAGTATGTGTGGACATGACAAACTTGGTGTTTAGGAAGTGGAGAAAAACAACTTGGGTGTTCATTGAACACATGGAAAAATGATGTGGTAAAGTTACAGATTGAGTATGCCTCAGTTAGAAAAAGATGAGAGGATTGAAGAAATGTGCCAAACATGATGGGTGAGATTAAGGTTCTCACAATTTACTTAGGATGGGAGTGAGAAATCATAAAAAATAATTCACAGCAAAGAATCAATGTGGAATCCGAGTTTAAATTTGATAACAAGGAAATTGAAGAAAGTTATGAATGCCTTAGAGACACACACATATTCTTGAGTTTTCATTGAGAGGATGTCGATTGAAATGTATGAGCTAGAAGCGATGCTATTCTTTAAGGGGAATGAATTTGAGGAATAAAGTTGAGAACTGATAAGCCCCTCTAGAATTCATACTTCTTCGACAATTATATCTATTTTAGATTGTAGTTTTCAGATAGAAGTAGACTAATTCTATAAAATAAAAATAAAAATATATAATTGCACCGAAAATGAATTGATAGATGAAAGAGATTGTGTAATGTATTTGGTGAATGCAGAAATTTCAATGATGTATATCTGTATAACATAGGCTAATTGTAGTGGGTAGAATCATCGTTGATCATACACTAAGAGAAAAATATAGAGCTACCATTATTGTAATGTGAGAAAGAAACCATGGAAGGATATTTTAGGTTTTCATCAACTATCCCAAGACATCCAACGATTGTGTAACTGATTGTTTTTTCACAAAAATACAAAAAAAGTCAAAAAGGAAAGGGATGGTGGGGCATGTATCGGAAGAAATTTGTATGCATAGATTTTGTGGGAAAATGAAGACAAATATTTGGGAAGAGAATTGGGTGTAAGTGTATAAATTTGATTCAATAAAACGTGGTTAAAAGATTAGGTATCAAGGAAATAAATAAGACAATTGGGAAATTATTATAATACTT
>LPNX010695093.1:4668-18919 GCA_001517045.1 Pseudotsuga menziesii
GAATGGACTTTGAGAAACAAGATAGCAGGTGAACAAACTTGGCTTATCTAGCAAGTTTACAAAGGATAATGGTGAATATTAATTGTGAAATACCTCCCCTAGCTGGTTAAGATTATTAATGACAACTATATATATGCACGGGTGGCAAAGTTTGGTGATAAGTCTTATATTTTGTTTTTGCAATGATTTATGGAGTTTGAGGATATGCCCTTATCTGAAATCCTTATGGCATGCTTAGGTGGCAAGCTGGGGTGCATAACTTTTGAAGAGAAATGTTTTGACCATGTCATTTGCACCAAGGGATTCACATGAATCCCAAGTGAAGTTTTCTTTGGAGTGAGGCGTGCCTGTTGTGATTGGTGTAATGGGGACACAACAGCTTCCTTACCCTTCCAGGCCTTTTGACATGTATCAATGTTCACGGTGTTTGATACCTTGGACTGCAAATGGTATTGGGGACTTTTACAGGATTAATGCTTTTGTTAAAGTTAAAATTCTGAGCTATAGAAGAGCCTTGAATTTATTGATTTGATTCTCAAATTGATTTGTGTAGCTTCATTTGTTTGCAGATGGTATGTATTTGATAGAAGTGGATAGAGTCTTGAGACCAGGTGGATATTGGATTCTCTCTGGTCCTCCCATCAATTGGAAGCAATATTACCAATCTTAGCAGAGATCAAAAGAGGAGCTCCAGCAGGAAAGAAGAGAAAATTGAAGAAATAGCAGAACTTTTGTGCTGGGAAAAGAAGTATGAAAAAGGTGATCTTTCCGTTTGGAAAAAGAGAATTAATACTCGTTCTTGTCCTAGAAGCCTGAATACTATTGACCCACCTCTTGCCTGTGAATTAGGAAATCCAGATGATTCTTGGTAAGTTCTTGAACTTCATAGCTCAAAGTTGAAGAAAGTTTATGTAGCGTAATTTTATAACAGAACATAATCAGATTGATAGTGTGCTAAAATCTATTTTCAAAAATTCATTGCTGGTGAACAAAGTGATTATATTTATGAGCAATGTTTGTAACCCAGACATTTTTTGTGCTTAAGCAGGACCATAAGCTCAGTGCTGTAGGTATTCTTAGGTTTAAATCTAGGCTCCAACACATTCCTGGGGTTTGACAGTTAAAACATATTTTTTTCCTTCCTAGAATGTGCTTTTAGATTCCAGCTATTGGCTACATTTGTTATTCTATTAAACGAGCATTTAACACTTGTCCTTGTAAGTATTCTTCTATTGGATTTTTTTCCTTTAGAAGACTAATATCATGCCAAATTCTAAATTGGATATCAATCTTGCAATGGATATGTTACAAAGTGCATTGTGGTTGTAGGATTCCTTTGAACTAAAATGTCAGTGTGGCTGACTATGAAAAATTTAAACTTGCACTGCTATTAAGCTGAAGTACATGGTCTATTTGTTTGTCATAATTTTCTGACATGTAGAAATCTGGAGAACTGCTTTGTAACAATTGATAGAATGGTCGTTGACCTATTATAATTTGTGATTTTAATTGTAAATGCTACAAGATTCAAGGGATTAAAAACTTTATATCCTGAATCAACTTTATATCCTGAATACAAGTCAGAGATACATTTTGAATTCATCATTTTTATGTGAGTTTTGAATTTTTCCTATCTGCTTTTACATTTTAATGGCCATGCATGAATTGATCTTGTGTTGCAGACAGGTTTAAGTTTAATTGTCTAAATCTTAAAAAATTTCAAGCATGTTTGCAGAATTGGCTTCATATTTCATTACAGTATAAGAAGAGTCTGTTTTTCTCTCGATCTGCTTTGATAGTGGCCTAGTTTTACTCAGATGGCCTAGTTTTACTCAGATGATTGAAATTTTATGCTTATCTGATAATGTCTATAAAACCTGCTGACCCCCTAGGCATAAGAGAATGCAAAGATGCACTACGCAAATGCCTAAAGTCAATGATGCTAATGATGTGTCTGGAGGGATTTTGGAGAAGTTCCCAAAGCACCTAAATTTAGATATTTAAACCTTATTATAATATTTTCATAATAATGATTTCTAAAAATTAAAAATAAAATAATTAAAAAATTTTAAAACTTAAAACCGACTTAAAAACCTAGAACCTATTATGCTTCACACTAACTATAAATACTGACGGACTTCTTGGTCGTTTACCTCACGCTTCAGTTGTCTCCTAATGATGATCCCATAGTAGGGATCGAAATGTCGAGATTTGCGAAATAATCCAACTCAGCTCCTTCTTATTTATGATTCTCCACTGTGTAAATGACTACTTTCATAAATACTAGTTACTGGTAAGTTGTAATAGTAATAATTATGTAGTTTGTAGATTGATATCTATCATAAATTTGTTTGAATATCATCATTGTCAAGCAATAACAAATTCTTAAAGGGTGCTAGCTCAATGGTAGAGCACCTGCCTAATTATAGGCAGGAGGTTGGTGGTTTGATTCCTCTGTGCCCTATCATAAATTTGTGACTACAAAAATGACTAAATTCACATATATACGACTATTAGTAGCTAATTTCCCGTATCTTAGTCATATTTAGCTTAGTCATTAATATGTTAACATCTAGTAGTTTATTTAGTCATATAGTTGGTCATTAATGGTTGCAGTCAGTGACTAAATTAGCGACTAAATCAATGACTAACTCAGTGACTAAATCAATGACTAAATCATTAACTATCAATGACTAAAACAATGACTAAATCATTGACTATCAATGACTAAAGCATTGTCTATCAATGACTAAATCAATGAATACTAAGTCAAGCTATTAATGACTAATGAAATACGACTAGCTATAAGATAGTGCTAATTTGCTACTATTAGTCATCGACTCAAAAATAGTCGTTTATAGCCTGATTTTAGTCATTTTTTAGTCATTAATTTCTCATTTTCTACTAGTGGAAGGACATTTCTATATTTTAATATTGTAGAAAAAACAACATTGCCCACTGGGAATTTTTTTTTTTCAAAAGATGCAGGCCTTCACTACAGCAAACATTATTCTGCCACAATCTCAAAACCAAAATTTGCACCCCCTGGAAATTTATTACTAGAAAGAATTTTGCTTTGACCTTTTTCCATGTTCAAATGTGTGTCAATAGAAATGCAGAACATTAGTAAGAAAACAATATCAACTTGTTATAAGATTTAGATGGATATTCAAGGTAATGACAGCTCTGTATCACATACTTTTTGATGGTTTGCTTGAGGGGAGGAAGCAAATTCATGCGTTAGCACATTGATTATTGTTGATATCTTTTCATAGTCACCAACAACAGTCAATGTTCTGACAACTCCTTTGAGCTATACCACAAGAGAACAACTAATCAAATAAATATTTAATCTGATCCAACATATTTAATCTAATCCATATCCCATGATTATTATGATATTTAAAAAAAACTGTTGCAAAAATATTTCTATTTTATAAATAAAACATGACAGATAGGAGTAATTCTAAAAAGCAAGAAACTGTGATAAAAGAACTGTGCTAGTTCTTTAACTCAAGCTATGGATTTTAACAAGCATGCATAATTAAATCTAAGACAACATTTTTAAAATAGTACTAGAGCATCTCCCTATCATAGCAACACACCTCCCCATTCTAGGGTACACATGACGGGTGCAGGAAGGGACCCACAACTAAACTTGAGAGTGCCCTCAAAACAATCTGAAATTATGATTTGAACAATCTAATCCCATGCCTAATATTCTTAATTGAAGGATTGATCTTCATCCTTGATGCCCAACAATCTGATTGAATTAAGCAATTTTCCATGCCATGCAATCTATTAAATGAATATGTCAGGAAGTTATCCTAATAATATGACCTACATATTTCATGCCAACTAGCTGATATAGAAATTTATTCTATATAATTTATGTCATGTAGCTGTACAAAGGTTTGATTTGTTCATTCTATTGCTTGCCAAACTGTTATAGAGATCCAAATTGTGCGTCTAGTGCCAAAATATAGAATGTAAGCCTACTAATGTTCCTCAAATTTATACCCCCACAGCTATGTACCCTTCATATAAATTGCAAAGTAATGTTGTCCAGTGGTATTAAGTTTAGTTTTATAGATCATATCTCATGTTTTATGTTTTATGTTTTTTATATGATACACATTTTATTTCTAATTTGTAGAAGTTTTACGTTTTTGCAATATATATTTTATTCATATGTATGTGCACACCTCCCTCGCACCCCAATGTCCTTCAAAATCTAGATGATATAAAAGCAACAATGAGTATGGCATTAGCATCGATGATGTTACAAAAATATTGCATTGCACAAAATCAACAAGCAAGGACAAGTTATTTAAGCCTTGTCCAGTGGCCCACTCCTTGTGTTTTTTATTTTGTAACAGGTATCTATTTATGCAGTTAATCCAATCGACTTTAATTTCTAGGAAATGAATATACACAATTTTTCAATGCAAGTCCTGTAAGATTTCCTTCTTGTCCACTTTGAAAGTAAACGTCACAAAATTGAAGCACGGAATCCATCATCCAATTGAGTGGTTTTAACATTGTAGAATAGTACTAACATTTCCTAAATGTTGAGTTGGATGTTTAGACTCTACCCACAAAGATGAACCAAAAAGCTAAACGTCACATAATTAAGACATTGTTGTGTTTTGTTTGATATTTAAATGTATAAATTTATTTTAATTTTGAATCCATTAGAATCAATTTTATGTAAATTTTACAGAGCATAAAAGTTTACTTCTCAAATCTTTAAATTCAAAGTTTAATAACTCTAATGATCCACTGATTTAATCAAATGCTACTTTAACAAATGTTTCAGATTTGATGTTAATATCGATGAAATGTTCTAACAACTTAACAACTTCTATATTGGCCATGAATGCAGATACCTTTCGGCTTCAAACAAATTCTATATTGGCCATGAATGCAGATACCTTTCGGCTTCTTGTTACATATGGAAAAACCTATCTGCTCAGGATCATTAACGTTGCTCTGAATACTGAATTGTTTTTCTCAGTTGCCCACCACGACTTTATTGTTGTCTGCCTAGATGCATCTTACACGAAGCCCTACACAACAAAGGTGATGATGTTAGGTCCAGGGAAAATAACTGATGTACTTCTCACTGCCAATAAGCATTTCAGGAAGTATTACATGGCTTCCCGGGCATACTCCAGTTCATCTTCTACTCCATTCAATAACAGCACAACCACTGCTATTTTAGAATACAAAGGCAGCCCATACTTCTTTTCCCCCAGTGTTTCCCAACCTCCCATTCTACAATGACACCCCGAGTGCCAATACATTTACAAGCATCCTTCGAATCCTGGCTTCACCAGACCACCCAATTGAAGTCCCTAAAAGATTAGATGAGAAACTGTTATTCAGCATAGACCTAGGGCTGCTTCCTTGTCTTGGCCAGACTTGTGAAGGCCCTAATGAACCCGATTTGCTGCAAGTATTAACAATATATCCTTTGTATCCCCCATTGTTTCCATTCTAAAGCTTATTACTTTGGCATCAAAGATGTTTTCTCTACTGGTTTTCCATCTAAACCACCCATTCAATTCAACTACACTGGATAGAATATACCCACAATTTTTTTGGCTCCTATGCAGGGCACAAGAGTGAATAATAAATAAATAAATAAATATTCACACACAGAGTCATGATAACATACTGGTTATCGTAATTAGGACACCTTTGCAGACAATACCAATGGCCAATGATCATGGGCAATAGCTTAAGTGAGACAAGAAAATAAGAAACTTATTCTCTTTTGTATGAGAGTAGCATGGAATACTTCTATCTCTCATTTGGCCAATGTTTTTAAATCTTTCTAATGGAGAGTGCAACGTCCTCATAAATAAACAATCCAAGGATACCAGCGCTAAGCCAAAGGCTTGCTGGAACGATTCACCATAATCTCTCTTACAACCTTACCATAATGACTGTGTAGTTATTCCCAATGAACTATCAGATTCCCCAACGACTATGGGCATGTCTTGCCAAGATCGATGACTTGAGCATATGGAATATGGGTAATTAATCCTAACGCCACTTGCTTTGTATTAAAAAGAACATCAGATACCATTATTTCCGTCTAAACACTAAGGCTCTAAGGAAATGGTACTACACTTCGATGTTCTTGGATCAATCATGAAAACTGGATTCTTAGGTAGCTTGATGCAACTTTGAATGGCATTGTTAACTACAGTGGACTCTCCACACCCAACGACCATATCATTCATAAAAAAAAATACATATGGTATAAGCAGAAATGAGTCCTATTTTAGAAACTTGAAAAATTGAGTTTTACATCAACAATTGCACATATACAAATAGAAATTAAAAGACGTCTCGAGTTATATATTTCCACCCTCTGCATTTATCATACAGTTCAAACGGAGCTCTAACCTCGGGTTCTAATAATAAATATGTCTTAGATATGTACACCTTATTCTGAATAAGATACCCATAGTGGTAAATAAAAGAAAAAGGAAAACCAAGATGCATACCTGGAAAAAACGCAAACCCTAGATGCAAATCGTGTTCACCCATTCATCACCCACATGTCAACATATAACCCAGGCTTGAATTAGTTATTATCTTAAAAAATTTAATTATATATGTATGTATATCCCATCGAGAAGAATTTCCATTCATCAACAGAGAAGAAATGGAAATCAAAAATCCAGTAGGAAAATCCAGCATGAAGGGTCTAAGACTCACCCAGATGAAGAAAATGGGGAAGCTATTTTGCAAATGTTCACGCTGGAGGAGGAGCTCTCGAGGTTAAAGAAAATCCGGAGATGATACCTGCAAAGAAATGGGAGGAGTCAAGGAACAAAAAAAACTTATTAATAACCCCAATTGTAATAGTGACCAATCTCACACCGTGAAGAAATATCTAGGGCCTGTGGAAATACAGGGCACAAGGCAATATCTCCTCCAACAAGAAAAAATGGCATATATTGCATAGAAAACCAGAAAAAAAGCATAAGCAAATTCCTTGTAAGTAAGAGTAAGCAAGCAAATGCATGTTAAAATTATTGATAAAATTCAAAAAATTATCCTGAGGTTGAGGGGTCAACTCACATGTGAAAAAGCAAGGCTCTCCACAATGGCGGCTTGGAAAGGAACTAGGGTTTGGGACTTGTCACTCATAATGGATTTCATGATTCTTTGAGAATTTTCCTAGAGAAAGAACTTTGAAAAACTTCTCAAATGCTGGTGACATACCCTTCCCTGTTGAATCATGTACAAAATATCAAACCATCGCCATAGGAATCTGTCTCTGTCAGCTTGGCGATGTGTAAGTGCATCTTGCATCTTGATGAAGGAAATATAGACAAGTGAACGTTAAAATACAGTTTGTTCAAGAATCACAAATTTGCATGTTTAATATGCAAGTGATAGGGGTAGAAGCTATAAATGCAGAAGATGTTTAGACTTGGTGAAAGATATAAATGAAGAATAGATAGGGAATATATAAAACTCTCTAAAATATTATATGTATTCTATAATATTTCCAGGAAACTTGAAAGCAAGAGACATTAAGCCCTATGAGGACCTGAAAGAACCATTCAGAGAGTAAGGTTTTTCAGTAAGTTGATATATAGTAAAAAATATGTGGACCCTACAAGAATCATTCAGAGTAGGATTTTTCAATAAGTTTATTATATGGAAGAAAATATGTAGAAACATAATAAAATAATAGAAAACCCATGAAAATACATTTCAAACCCCATCGAAAAATTCATATGCATTGACAAATACAATGTAAATACGAAAGACAGGTCCTCCTTGACTCTGGACACGAAATTTCAAAAATGAAAAGCATATTAAACAATATATATTTGTATGTTTTCACAGTAGTCCAAGCGGAGAACAAAACATTGGTTTAAACAAGTCGACCCAAGTAGAAATCCGATAGGTATTTTTTTAGCAGAGGAAGCTCAGGGTTTAAACACAACCCTCTTTTTGTAGGCATCCATATTCGCACGGTGGCTTGGGAGGTGTGTACTGGTTTCTTTTTTTTGTCACCAAATTCTATCCTGTAAGGATCGTACTGGGCCTATAGGTTAATAGAAATGGCCTATAAACTATTTTTTCAATTTAGGCACTGATCCGATAAAAAATGCAGAAAGGATATCACCATCAACATTAAACATAAATGGAAAATAACTCACACTGAACAATATCGATGATAAATGTACCCTTACCTCAACAAAGCTTGTGGCAGTTGGCTACTGAAGATCTCCTCCAACAAGATCTGAAGTTGGAGTATGTTTCAGGGGCTTCTTGAATGGGGTAAACGCTCTAGCGGGTTCTTGCATCGTTGCATTGTGTATGCATTGAAATGCCTGTAGGTTAATATCAATGGCCTACAAACTATTTTCTCAATTTAGGCATTGATCCGATAGAAAATGTAGTATCGATGATAAATGTAGTCTTACCTCAACAGAGCTTGTGGTAGTTGGCTGTTGAATATCTCCTCAAACAAGATCTGAAATTGTAGTAGGTTTCAGGGCTTCCTGAATGGGGTAAACTCTATAGCGGGTTCTTGAATTGTGTATACATTGAAGGGAAGGATAACAAAAACATACAGATTGAAATTTGGCATGCCCGCCAAATTTCCCCTAGACTTGCGGATTTAGGTGTAAGCTGGAAAGGTGGAACTATAGCAGGAACTTATTTTACATCTTATGGAGTATCGGGGGACAACCCCATACATGATGAGTCGGGTTCCGTTTAGCAAAGTTATTTGGAATCTACCGGAACAAACCAATTTGGTGCCTGAATACGGAGCCTTAAATAAAAAATGAGTTTTTCAGGTCACCAATTTCTATTATTTATATAAGTAATTTCAGATAAGTTGTATATTTTCCCTTGAATGCTTACTTGATGAGAAAAGGTGGAGTATATAGGAACTACCAGTCAGTCATTGGATAATTGCTCCCTTCCTCTGCTCGGCAGCTGAGTGCCTTTCCGTGGGTGGCCACACCGGCCTAAACGGTAGGCGAAGTATAGTCATACTTTGGAATTATCCTCAACAGGTTGGAACATATTCATGAATCTAGCCTAGAAGAAAAATGTTGAAAGTGCTAATAACATAAAAAATAGTATGCTTAAGCAAAGCTATACTAGCATACCCCCAAAGTGGGTGAAATGAAACACGGAAATGAAACACAAAAAATAATTTCGATATGTTTCAAAAAATGAGAGAAAGTTGTGTGTATATTAAATTGGTCCTCTTTCAATTTAGGATAATACGGCTTGTAAAAAGACTAAATACGATTCTATATTTGTAGGATATTTGGCTTCAGATATTATATATTGTCTTTTACAAGATAGTTTTTGAATTCGATACATGTCTATGAGATTTTCTAAGACGGTAATGCACCCACCACAATCCATTCAAAAGGTTATGGATTTGTTAAGTTTGATGATGAAAATGAGAGAAATCATGCCATGGCTTAAATGGATGGTTCATATTGTTCTATGAGATCTATGTGCATTATTCAACTACTCCCAATCATTTTTTGAGTTATAAACACCAATACACTCCTAAAGGTATGTTGTAAATCTTAATGAAGTGAATTTGCTATGGGGAAATTTTAAATGTTGATGTCTTACTGATAAAAATGGGATATTGTGTATTATCCATCTTCTTTTATGATGGTTTTGATAACTTTACTAACTATGTTTGTGGATTTTGTTTGTTTTGAAATACTACAGTATTCTAACTATATGCTTGTACTTGCTCCATTCATATGGTTATTTGTAGCTTGCACTATGTTTAGCATTGTAGTTTATTTATGTTTCCCTTGTTCAAATAATCCTTAGTGAGATTTATGGGTATTGCTAGGTAATAAATCATTTGGTATTTTGTGCAAGGTTCTTTGAAACATTTGACCATTGGTGCTTATCTAGTATTGAAATTGTATACGGTTCAGAGAAGTATCATGGCTGTTTCATTTGACCTACAAAATCACTACAATCAATGATATTGTTTTAGTTTCTTGTAGAAAAGTGTCAAGTTCCATTACCATTACAAACATATTTCAAAATGCATATTGCCTCAAAGAAGGATGCTAAGAGGCTTTTGTTCACATAGGGCCTGGAACCGAACTCAACAAAAAAATATCTAAGTAATGGGCGACCTAATTTAGGTTAGTGATATATTTTTGTTCAACTTCAACTGTTTCCTTCATTTTTCATTTCTACTATACAAATGCACTACACAACATACTTAATGTGGTTTCAGTTTATATCTTCTCCAACTCTTTGATTCTTCCATTCAATAATCTATTGGATGCTTGTTGGTCTGTTAACAAGGAATGCTTATTTTGTGTCTATTGGAAGTTGATTGCATGGTGATATCTAGTTAATTTCATTACTTTTCTAAAATATGTCCTATTAGATGTTGGGTATAGAAGAGTGTACATTTCATGATGTTAAATAAGATACACTCAATGTTTTGGTTACTAAGTAAATCCTAGGATTTCCCTTAAATTGGTGCAATAAGAACTCATGTTTTGTGTCATCATTTTGTATATCACCTTAAGATTTTCAACTTAGAATTTGGTATATATTATATCTGAAATTACCCTCCTCTTATGGATTTGTAGTTCTGTTGGCCTGATTTTATGAATCAGAGCCAATAAGGAGGTTTAGTCCACACAATCAGCTTAGAGCAGCGTCCGGTGTGTTTGGATTAACAAAACCTCGCAGGTTATGGTCCTTCTACCAGCTAGTTTGTCTCTTAAGGAGAACTTAAAAACAGCAAAATCTAACCTATTCTAATATTTATCCTACCTAATTACCTAAAATATCCTAAGGTTGCTTTCTTAAGGAAAGACTTCGATTTTTGGGAAGTTTTCTAAATACGAAAACTTATGTATAGTATGCAAAATTATTTAACAGTGCTAATTAAAAATAATAAAGTAAAATTCAAAACTAATTGATCTATCTATCCTATTTAACCCTATCTCAGCTGAAAGCAAATTTACAGCTGAGAGCAAATTTAAGATTATATTAATTATTAATCAATAACAGAAAAACTGAAGCATTATCTAAACAAACATATTTAAATCATAACAAAAGCCACTCTGCTATAATAGAAATGAAATCTAACCTGTAAACACACAGTTAATTTCAACTTCCTAAAATGATTAATAATTAACTATCAAGACAGTCATTTGAATTTGAAATAATGCTTATTTAAAATTCACTGTTAACATACAAATGAAATTTTAATTAAACAAAAAAGTATATCATTAAAATTGATGTTTATAGTGAACACACTAATAAACAAAACCATAATGAAATATTTATTCAACAACTAACTTGAGATGATAAAGTGAGAAAAATATTTAAACATCAATGTGTCACAGCACACAGAGTTCATATATAAACAGAAGACAACAAACTGAAATATATGTATATATATATAAATCCAAAAATGAAAAGCCAGTCACAGTATCATTTGCAGATGCCCAGTATCATTCATATAAAGCTTCAGCTTCGAGTATGATGTAGTACTAGTAACAAAATATATTTCACGTGAGTTTTCTTCACCACTCCCATCCTCTCGAGTTCATCAAAAATCATAACTTATATACTACTAAGAGTTGGTTTTTTTTGCAATAAAAGCTGCTTGCTACATTATAGGAACTACTAACCAAAAGGGCATCTAATTACACCTATTACTAGAAATAGAAATCGACTGTCCTGAGTCGAGGTATCATAGAAAGTTCTTGACCATTGATAAAATTCCACCTAGTAACAAATCAGCCATATCCCCATGCCATCGTATAACCACGTCCTGTATTTCTGGAAAAAGGCGATGATGAGACTTCCTGCATTAAATTCAATCAACGCATCATATTAAAATGAGTTTAACACAGCTAACAGAAATATTTTAAAAAAATTATAAATGCATGCCTGTTAAATCTCCGATTTTACAGGCATGCAAAATCAAAGTAACCATTACCTGTTATGCTGTGACATAAGAGAAAAGAAAAACTATTAAGCCTCATTATGAAGAGCGACTACTCTTCTAGCTTCGGCCAGTTTAGCCTTCAGCCTGATAATTTTAACATTTTGTTTTTCAATTCGCTCCAGTAGCAGCTGATTTGTGTTTAGTATTGATTTCTTCGATTTCTTGTGTTGATTTTTCTTCATGTTCGCCTTCTTCCATCTATCAATCCATTCTAGCAATTCTTTCCTGAAAGTTTTGTTTTCTTCCTCCAACAAGGATGTGCTGGACAGACACTGTTTAAGCTTCCCTTTAAATTCTGTGATTTTATCTTGATATGTACATTACCTAACACTTGTTGCAGAGTTTCGTCCTCTTTAGTTACATTAGGAGAACGAGGACTGTCATAATGCTGATTGTGCAATGGTTCAAGATCAACAGTGTTAACGTTTAATTCTGGTTGATTGCCCTCAACCTCACCTGATTGCACATCACTTCCCTGCGCAGTAGCAGAATTCCCTACATCCATTGTGTTAGGGACAGGCATCGGAATATCATCCTCAATATTCACGACTTTCGGTTCAGTAGCTGTAGATTTGGAAGTCTGTTGATAGGACCTATATCCTGGAGTTGAATGAAGATTATGCATGCTTCTAGTAACTCTACGTGAAAACGATAAGTTTTCATAGTTCAACCCTTCCTTGTCACAACAAACCTGAGCCAAATGGTTCAGCTTATGCATAGACTCTTTATCACATTCAGTAGGTTTATCAATTTCATCTTCGGCTAATCCTTCTTTTAGTTTTACAGGGTTGTCATCATTTTTACCAGGTTCGGGTTTATCCAACATTTCCCTAGAATTGCAAGGAACTGAAACCCTATCAGCATTTTCATTAATTTCATTATCTATGGGCATATTTACGACCTCTGGCTCCTTAACCTCTGAGCTATTAACCTCAGGATTTATGGCCTTTCGTCTTCTACGAATTCGTGGAGATGGATTAGGCCAGTACTGTGTTGGCCCCAATTTACAGTCAACTAGAAATTTATCCCATGACACGCCTTTAGCAGATAATTGGAATTGCAGTAGAATTTTAATCAACCCATGATGACACAGACTACTGTCAGGGTTATTAAAATTCCTAACAGATTGTGACATTTTCTTAAGACTTTGCCAAAGATAGAAGGGCAAATTAAGTTTACAACCCTTAACTGCTAACAGCAACCGTAAATGATACAAGTGCAAATGGGAATAGCGTCCACAGCATGTCACGTACCTTACTAAAATTTCATAGTAAACTCTCCATTCGGGCTTTAGGAATTTTACAGGCACACCTATCCTCAGCTTCGTTTTGTCTGGTAATGGCAATAATAAAGCCAGACACTTATTCTTGTTGACCATCGTGCCTTTAAACCAACATTCCCCAATCTGTGGGAGTTTTGTGGCTTCAGCAATTTTATCTTCGTTGATAACGAATTCGAAACCCCCAATTCGCACCCTGTCATCTTCAAAACTCATAGCGAACATTTTAGTAATTTCCACATGGTGACCATCAAAGCTTCGAAAGAAATGTGCCCATCCCATTTTCTCAAATCTCTTGGCAGCTTCCTGGTTAGCTTCAATCAGTTCACACCCTGAAATCTCAAAACGATTCAGAGGAGACATGGTTTCTCCAGCACTTTCTGGGCTTCGTCGCGAAATGAATGGGGAAGTGAAAACAGAGGGAATAGGTATCCATACACACGACATGATGGATAATCTTCACATGCTTCAAATCTAATCGGAGATCTAATCTCTGAACGTGCCATTTTAGCGGGATTTCAAGCAGTGATAAATGTTACAACTTCACACTACACCATGATTCACGCCAGTTTATCTATGCTTGACCATGACTGTTAGTCATAACCACTTACTTGGCGAACCAGAGATACGGTGACTGATAGAATTATCATTTCAGCCATTGATTATTGACAGTAGTTCATAATTAATAGGTACAACGACGTAAATTGAAATGACCGTCAGTATTTAACACTGTCAACACGATATTTCCATATGCATACAACTGTTGATCTATTAAGAGGTGTAAGCCACGTTTTCATACAAGCTCATTAATCCAAATGAATAATCGTTTATCAACTTGACAATTGGCTTACTGCATGGCCAACTAATCCTAACATTCATCTCTTTTTTAATCATGCTACGTCGTGGTATGCAGGGTAATAAAATCGTACTCTAATGTTAACAATGCTTTGATAAAATAACTAGAT
>LPNX010695098.1:0-118281 GCA_001517045.1 Pseudotsuga menziesii
ATGTAAATATCTGTCATAGATAGGTCGAGTCTGATCCGTAGATCCCAGCATGTACAAAATATACAAAAAGTGGATCATCATCCATCAAAATGCCCTAAAACTAAGCCTGTCTGCCATGGCCACTGGGACCTCCTTGGTCCTCATGATCTCTGTGCCCCTTGGCTTCCTCAGCCTCCACCGCATCCCTGTATACACATACTGCCCTAGCTACCCATCTGAAAAGACGTAGCCAGGCAGGTGGAACCCCAACTACTGACTCTTGCATAGCTATAGGGAGATGCTCTATCCGTATCGTAGGTACTCGCTTGGTCAGCCTGCATAGCTTCGCCTCGAGTACTCTGATCAACCCTAGGTCTCCCCCTGCAACAGGACGTACGAAGGTACGTGGGTGCCCTTCCGGGCAGACTGGTCCAATATCTGCATTTTGACACATAAATAGGGTTTAGACTTGTGCATATGTATATATCCTATCATTTGAAAATCAATAAAAATTTGATAATGATAAAAAAAATATATACTTACCCATCTCTCCCCATACTCCTCCTTGTTAACACCCAAAAAGTGTTCACTACCTCATCTACCCCATTACATGGCTCATTTGTCCATTTTCCTACCATATTTCCCTTAAAAACCCTGAAAATCCCACTAAAAAGCCTCCAAAAGACCTAAAATGCCTCCAAAAGGCCATAAAACCATCTAAAAAGCCTCCAAAAGGCCTAAAATGCCTCCAAAAGGCCAAAAAACCCCTTTTTTCCTCCAAAAATATCCAAAATTCCTCTAAAATAGCAAAAATCCCCAAAAGGAAAGAAAAATATAAAATAATGAGGAAAAGGAGGAAAAACCCCTAAACAGCTGCCCTAAACCATATGGTTTCCAAAACCATGGGCCAGCACTCCACCACTAAAAAACTATAAATAGGTGATGGAGACCCCTTATTTCACATCCACAATCATAAGCATCCTTACTCTGCCAAAACAGCTCTGGAAACCCTAGCTCACCCCTGAGCTACTTTCACCATTGAGAGCCCCATTTGGCCCATTTCCACCATCGAAGAAGGAGAAGGAGCAAGCTGGAGCTTGGAGCAACCGTCTTGGATCACCGCAAAGAGCTTCACCAACCTTCGCATCGGAGGTAATATCAATATAAAAACCATTCTTTACATTTTGTTGTTTTGTTTCATGCATATATTTAGAGTAGTTCGTTTTTCGGTTTAGCATTTTTATTTACATTTTACTAAACTGCTACTAAGGAGTCACTTCTCCTTAGTAGGTGCTCATTCACACAAGCTAGGGTTAAAACCCTAGCTACAATTTTGGCGACTCTGCTGGTTTTCTTTTGAATCTCTCTTTTCAGTTTAAAAAATTATTTAGCTTTTTCCTTTCGGCTGTCCCTTTCGGCCGCCGTAAACCGCATTTTTTCCCTCTGCAGTCGCGTCCCAACCGCGTCTTTCAGGCCTTTACCTGTGACCCGACCACGGCTATCAGACCGTCTTCGGTGCCTTGCCGGTGGATTCAAGTCTGTTACCTGCGATCCGACCACGGCTATTCAGCCTGTTTGCTGCGATCTGGCTGCGCCTGTCGGCCATTTTCCTGCGTCTCGACCGCGACTTTTCGCCCATTTGCTGCGACCCGAACGCAGCTTTCAGCCCCTTAGCTGTGACCTGACTGCGCCTATCGGCCATTTTCCCGCGTCCCGAGCGTGACTTTCAGCCCCCTCGCTGCGACCCGACCGCGACTTTCAGCCCCTTCCCTGCGATCAGACCGCGTCTGTCGACCAGAAAGCTGGGACCTGTCCGCGCCTGTTTCTTTCAAACCCGCAGTCCGACCACACGATTTCACCACAGACCCGCGGTCCTATTTTTGAACCCATCCCCTTTGCTGCAATATTTTATGCATCTGCTAAGCCATCTATTCCACCTGCAGCCCTACTTCCTTACAGCCTTTTCTGCAACATCATTTCTGTTCCATTTTATAGAATCTGTTTGAAATTTCAGCATTTTAATTCAGAAAATTTTGCATGTTAAAGTTGTGGATTCAATATTATTGTTAGAAGGTTGCCCCTTTGTGTGGCACTTCTATTTCGGGTTCATCACCTCACGAGCACACACTCTATCACCTAATTCAAGTGAGCCTTAAAAAACTACTTAACTCAACCAATATTCTAACCCCACTTGGGGAACACAAAAGAATCTTTGTAGTTAGGTAGGATCGGGGGGATAAGCTTCCAATAACACCCCTCGGTTACTTACACTTGAGACATAGATGTTGTCCAATTAGGGAACCAAAATCCCCTAGTACGTTTTGGCACGGTCACCACCAGTTTACCAGAGGGCCTCTCCCTTAGGAGGGTTGAAGTCGCAAGATTGGTTCCGGAGGCCTGAGTGGAATACCGCACTCCATTCAGTAACTGAAGGGATACCTTTCGTAGTTCTTGGGATATCCCTGTATAGGGGTATTGCGGTAAAAGGACCAAACGACAGATTCACCTTTCTGGACGTGTCATGAACGGGGTATTTTAGTTGCCATTCTTCTAGGATTGACTTCCCGGTGTCCCTCCCGGTAGGGGGATATCTTAGCCACTTGGATTTCCTATTCATATTTTCTGACTTGGATTTCATCACCTTGCAGAGGATATGTCTAGTTGAGTCAGAATACTTTTAGTTAGGTGTTTGCATGCTCCCTTACCTCCTTTTGGTCTAGTGAGTCCACCGTTTTTTATTTTTAGGAAACCTGCTGCTTGTTGGTATTCTGACCATTTCTGTTGACACTCCACCTATTGTAGCACAGCTGTTACATTGGGTGTTGGCCTGAGTGCCCTATTTTTTGAGATCTCCTTCTGTACACTTGGTTGCATTAGGATTTTTGAGTTGTTTTTCACCCACCTCAACCCACAGAGATTTGACACCATCTGTCACCATTGAGTCTCCGAGACATTCTCGGCGCCTCAGGGGCGAACCCCCGCAGTACAGTTCACTTGACACCACCCGTCATCGACACAGGTCATCCTCACTTGACTCCACTCATCAGCGGCATAGGACTCCGTCACCAGATATTGACGCCCCTTATTTTACTTTCGATTCTGAGCCCGAGTCTGAGAACCCCATTTACACTGCCCCCACCAGCCCCATGGCTGGCGTGACTTCCACTCCCTTCATAGTAGGGACCGTTGGTGGCACATCCACCACTACACCAGTGGCCACACCCGTTGCCGGTATGCCCTCCACAGGGCCCCCATCTACCGTTCCCCTCACGGCACCTATTCTCACAGCGGGAATACCTATTCCCACTCCATCAGTGGCTCACACTACCCATGGTGGTGCAGGACCGTCCTATACCACCTTAGTTCCCCCACTTGGGGGAAACCTCCCTAACACTACCCCTCCACTTGGGGGCATTGGCCCCAATTTGGCCCAACCCACTACTGTGTCACATCCTTCTTCTAGTTTTCCATTCATGGCTAGCCTCAACCTGCCTGACCTAGCCAGATTGACCAACGACCCTATCCAACACGACCCTGCATGGCCTCACATGCCCACCAAGCTCCCCTCTGACATCCCCAATTTCGAGGGCAAGGAAGGTGAGGACCCACAAAACCACATCATGTCCTTCCATCTATGGTGTTCCTCCAACTCCATAGTGGACGACTCTATTCACCTCCGTCTCTTACAGCGCACCTTCACTGGCGCTGCAGCCAAGTGGTATATCGAGCAACCCCATGGAACCCATGCCACCTTTAATTCCCTTGCCTCAACCTTCCTGCAGTTCTTCTAGTTACCTATCCGCTATGACGCGGGCGTTGAGATCCTCCTATCATGCAGACAAAACACGGCTACCCACATCACGGACCACATTCATGAGTGGCGTCGACGCCGTAGCTTATGCAAGATCAAATTAGACAACCGTATCTTCCTAGATTGGTTCCTCAAATTCCTTCTTCCTGTCATTTCTAAGGATGTGGCATCCGAAAGACCCCAGTCTGAAAAGGAGGCCATCCTTAACGCCCAACAATTCGACCTCATTTACGCCCAGTCGGGTTATCTCTATACCATTATACCTGACGCCCCTCGTGGCGAGTCTTCCCAGCATGATGCGCCGGGGGCATCCCAGACTGCCAACAGCATCATTGGCCGTGTCTCTTCGCATCCTCAACCATTTTCCATAGCACGTCCTACCCCTGGCCCTGACCTTTCGCAGGTTACCTCCCAGGCTGGAATAACCAACTCGTATGCTCCCATGGCACACCACCATTCCCATGGACCCTCATGTCCACTGCAGTGTTTCGATCATGCAACTCCCGCTTACACCCCCCCGGTCGCACCTCATCCCTACTACCACCAGCAGGCTGCACCAGCTCCTACGCCTTCACAAGCCCAACCCGCTTATTACCCACCACAGGCAGCCCCTGCGGCAAACCCACAACCCGCTCCACAGCCCTATCAGCAACCCCCTCAATTTGTTGCCCCTGCGCCGCCTCCACCTACATATCACCCACTGCAGCCTGCTCCAGCATCTGCGCAACCTCAGAATCCACCTGCTCCCCAAGGGCAAGTTTACGCTCAACAAAACCCGCAGCAAAACCAGAACAACCAGCGCAACCAGGGCCAACAAAACCGTGGCAGGGGCCGAAATCATGGAAATAACCAACCTGCAGACCAAGCTAGTCAACCCCCTAATCCCCCAGATAATAATAATGCGACCCCTGCTAACCAAAACCTTGATCGCCCGCCCCAGCAGGCTAAAAACCCCAATTTGTGAACAAACCATCCTTGTTCTATTTGCAGGGTCTATGGCCACTACACACATTTTTGCCCACACATGGAGCGAGTTCGACAACTTTGGGCTGAAGATGCCCACCGCCAAGGGCAGGCGGCTCCGCAAGCACCACCCAACCCCCCACAACCTCAGCAGCCGCCTTTGGTGCTGCAAAAATCCTTACGAACCCAAGGCGTAGTGAACACTCAACCGTTAGCTCCCCCTCAAGCCAACGCGCCAACCCAACAACAAATCACTTACGCTGCTCCTGATCAACCCATGTTTGACTCAAGTACCCACCACTTGTTGATGATGTCCTCCGATGAAGTAAACCTCCAGACCCGGCGGACCCAATATGGCACCACCCCTGAAGCCCCTCCCACCGATAAACCCACTAATTCTCATCCCACTGATCAGGCGTTACGTATACCTCCACCTCCACTAGATGGCATTCCCAAAGCACCTCGTTTCCCGCTTCGCCGTATCAACAATAACCCCAATGCATGGGCTGCGTCAAACTACAACATTGTTGATGACTTAGCCCAATCCCCCACAGCCATGTCTGCGTTAGAAGTCTTAAAAAACCTCCCTTCGCAGCACAAGACTTTACTCTCAGCCATTGGGGCTATCGATCCAAATGATTCGAGTTTAGTGGCATTTGATTTGGACCAATCCGAACCCCGCATGCCTTCCACTTTAGCGTTCCAAGTTTGTGTTTCCGTTCAGAATTTTGTCATCCATCGATGAATTATTGATGAAGGTGCCTCTACATGTGTCATGTCCACCCTCATCTGGCAGAAATTGGGATCCCCCCCTCTCCAGCCATCCACTACTGCGTTGCGAGCCTACGACGGCCGTTCGGATCAACCACAAGGCCTATTAACTAACGTCCCCGTCCAGCTGGCTGGCAAAACCGTCCTCATCGACATCGAGGTTATCAATGCACGGCTTGATTATAACCTTTTACTTGGCCGCAGCTACATGTACGCCATGCGGGCGGTTGCTTCTTCCATTTTTCGTACCATGATGTTCCCCCACGAGGGACGCGTGGTCAAGGTCGACCAACTCACCTACTATGATCCCAATGCCCCCGCAGCACCCGAAAATGTTCTCCCCATGGTTGAGCAACCTGTTTCGGATACCACCACCTCATTTGTTTCCTCTATGGGGCCTGGAGTTTACTCGGACGCGCCAATGACCTCAACCTTCCAATCTATTCCACCCCCGTCACCCGCCACTGACGTGTCCGACCTATGTACCCTGTCCCATCACACACAAACTCCTACTAATCAACCGCCCTTGTTGCCTAAACCCCCTTTGGTACCTAGTCACATTGGTGCTACCCCCATCCATACCATTCCTTTCCTCTTCCCTCCATCAGGAGTAGTTAGCGCCCCGGTCATGGCTACCCTCAGCCTCCCTGGTTTAACCTTAGGATTACCCGTTTGGTATCTTTCGCCTCCCGTTCCCCCACCGACACCAGATGTCGTCCTGCAACTGGTGCAACCCATTGTCACTACTAGTCAACCACCTCCCGGTGTCGCTACCCCGTCGTCCTCCACGAACCCACCCCCTCCTCTTACCAAACCCACTGGGGGCAGAGGCCCCCAACCTTACTCTGTTGTCCCACCTCCCAAGATAGTCAAAAACCCCCCTGTGTTTCGTGCTCCTCCCAAATGCTGGCTGTGCGATGAGGTGGGCCATGCGACTCACCAATGTCCTCAATTACCGGCATTACAGGAACACATGGAATTGCTTGACGACGACCCCACTATCCCGGTTGTCCACCTTGATCCAACCCCCAATCCTCGCGAAAAAACCCTGCGCACTAACCACCCCTGTGCCATATGTGGTATTTACGGGCATTACACAAATCACTGTCCCAATCTCCCCGATTACAGAGCAGCTCTCTTTGAGATGAACAATCTGGATCTTGAGACCGCACCACCCACCATTGAGGAGATCCACCCCCCGCGTTCTCCCCCTTTCGGAGAGGTTAATACCATTTATATGATCTCTTCCGCCGCTACTCCATCGTCAACCGATTTGACGACACAAACTTTCCGCACTGATGAGGAGATCCTCGAGGCTCTCACTACCCCGGAGTATCCCTGGGATGACATGCACCATCGTTCCTACTTTCTCCCAGATGAATCCGCTTCTAACACTGCTACCTAATTTGCAGTTGAATCCAAAGACTTCCTTCCCCCCAAGGTTGACTGGTTCAAGGACCCTATTCCTGATCCTGACGCCTTCGAGGAGGGTAATATGGCCAACATCTCACCTGTCATCCAAATTGATATCGCTGCCCCAGGAAGCTCCCCCGAACTCATCACTTTAGGAGCCTCTTGCAGTGAGCAAGAGATTGAGGAATACAAAAAACTCTTCAAAGAATTTCGTGATGTCTTTGCCTGTTCCTATACTGAAATTCCCAGTCTTGACCCTGCCATTATAGAGCACCACATTGACACATGGCCTGACATTCCCCCCGTTCGTCAGAAACAACGTCCCATTCATCCCTCAAAACTCCCAGCTGTCAAAGCAGAGATTGAGAAACTTCGCAAGGCAGGATTCATTTATCCTATTTCCTATACCACCTGGGTTTCAAACCCTGTTCCCATTAAGAAAAAACAAGGCACCATTAGAGTATGCACTGACTTTCGATATTTAAACCGCGCATGTCCCAAAGACAATTTCCCCACGCCATTTATTGACCAACTCATCGATGCGTGTGCGGGGCATGAATTCCTCTCGTTCATGGACGGTTTTTCTGGATACAATCAGATCCAAATCCGAAAGGAAGACCAGTACAAAACTGCCTTTACTACCCCATGGGGCACCTTTGCCTATCGCGTCATGCCTTTTGGCCTAAAAAATGCTGGTGCCACATTCTAGCGGGCCATGACCTATTGCTTTCATGATTTGGTCCACATCCTGCTTGTCTACCTTGATGACCTTACAGCTCGTTCCCGGAAACGATCAGACCACCTTAACGACCTTCGGCAATTTTTTCTGCGTTGTCGCAAATATCAGATCCGCTTGAACGCACACAAGTGTGTCTTTTGCGTTTTGGCAGGCCAATTGTTGGGTTTCATTGTTTCCTAGAAAGGAATTACTGTTGATCCCCTGAAATTCCAAGCCATCTTAGACCTTCCCTCTCCTCGAACGCTGCGGCAACTCCAAAGTCTGCAAGGGCGATCCAATTTCCTTCGATGCTTCGTTTTCGATTACGCCACAACCGTTCACGGTTTCTTGCGCCTGCTCCGTACCCACGTACCTTTTGTTTGGGATGAGCAAGCAAAAGCTGCATTCGAAGCCCTCAAGAAAGCTCTCACATAAGCCCCCTTGATCTCCCCCGCGGATTTCTCTCAGGACTTCATCCTTTACGTCTCGGCATCTGAGTACGCTGTGTCCAGAGTCTTGGTTCAAGAAGACACCTCACACCAAGAGCATGTCATTTACTACGTCAGCCAGACCTTGTCCGGCCCACCCCTACATTACCCATATGAGGAGAGACTAGCCCTAGCAGTGGTCTTTTTCGTCCAAAAATTGCGACACTACATTTTACTTAGTCATACCACAGGCGTCGCCGACTCCAACCCCATGGTATATCTCCTAAACCGGTGGCTCCTACAAGGTCGTCTGGCTAAATGGGTCATTATCCTCCAAGAATATGACCTCACATTCCGAACACCTAAGATCACTAAAGCCCTTGCGCTTGCCCAGCTCATCACTGATCTCCCTTCCTTTCTCCCGGCCCCACCCATCTCCGATGAGTTACCTGACAGTCACTTGTTCACTATCTCGTCTGATGACCCATGGTATGGTGATATCTTGTTATACTTACGCACGCAGAAGTTTCGACCCACAGTCACTCGTAATGGACGTCGTCGTATCCGTCACCAGGCCTCTCACTACCTCCTCTTAGGAGATGTCCTTTACCGGCGAGGGGTCGACACAATTCTTCGTCGTTGCCTTACACATGAGGAAGCTGAGCACATCCTTAATGATTGTCATAGCGGTGCTTGCGGTGGCCATTTCTCAGGGATGGCCACTACCCAAAAGGTCATCTGTGCCGGATACTTCTAGCCCACACTTTTCACCGACTGCATCACTGCGTTCAAGCATTGCCATAACTGCCAAATTTTTGCCCCTAAGGCCCAGACACCACCTGCTCCTTTACACCCAGTCATCACCGTCGGTCCCTTTTGTAAGTGGGCCATCGACTTCATGGAGTGTCGACCCCCATTTGCGAATGGCCATAAGTATATCATTGTCGCCGTCGATTACTTCACCAAATGGGCGGAAGCCATGCCCAGCTTCAACTGTACCACTGACACTGCTGCCCGTTTATTTTTTAACCATGTTATCACTCGATTCGGGGTCCCTAAACAGTTGGTCTCAGACCATGGATCACACTTTGAAGATTCCATGTGGCGCGAGTTATCCACCCTCCTCAAGTTTGAACACCAATTTTCCTCTGCTTACTACCCTCAAGGGAACGGTCAAGTAGAAGGTGTTAACAAAATACTAAAAACCATACTCCAACGCACTGTTGACCGGCATAAGTCCAATTGGCACCATATGCTTTTCCCTGCCTTATGGGCTTATCGTACCTCCACCAAGACCGCCACTGGTTTTACCCCGTTTCATCTCGTTCACGGTGTAGAGTCTGTCCTCCCCATCGAGTGTCAGATACCCGCCTTGCATATTTCCGTTGAGCTCCTCCCCGATACCTCCCCCCTTGAGAAACGTTTGCTATCCCTCGAACAAGCAGATGAAGATCGTCGTGCCACTCTCCAGAACATCTAAGCGGCCAAAAACCGCTCCAAATCCGGTTATGAAAAACATGTCCACCCTCGAACTTTCCTCGGCAAGGGGGCATACATTTTAGCCAATTCTGAAGGCCACCCTTTACGCAATCCCCGTAATGGGTTGTATCTTAAACGCTTTTACCCATAACTGAAACCGCGACCTCATTGGTCCGCATTGTACAGGTTGCTCTCTTTTTTGTTTTTCACCTTATTTACCATAATCTTACATTCATCATTTTTTGCATGCCCACAGATGGACCATATTCCACCTCGCTACACTGGCTTCGCTGATGGCGCAAGCCACTGGTCTCCCAACCTGGCCTCTGCAGCATGGGTCTTATATTCCCCTTCCAATGAACTGATTCACCTTGACGAAATATGTATAGGTGCCGCTACCAATAACCAGGCGGAGTATGATGCTGTGACCGGTCTCCTGACTGCTACCCTCCAGATGGGCATATGTCACCTTCATGTGTTTCTGGACTCCCAGCTACTTGTCTCCCAGCTCAACAAGTGCTACCAGGTGCATGATCCTTGCTTATTTAGAAAATTCCTGTGTACAAAACAACTCAGCCGACAGTTTGAATCCATCACATTCACACATGTCCCAAGAGCTTACAATAGTGTCGCAGATCAAATGGCAAATAACATCCTAGATTGGCATATCAATCACACCATGTAACACCGCCATCATGCATCATTATCCCATAGTATCTCATCCAAATAGATAAAAACCCAAAAAGACTGCATTGCATCAACATTTGCATCCATGAACATAAACCATAAAACCACATAAAATACACAAGGGGCATCCACGTGCCCAACATCCTAGACTACTTGCATCCACGTGCAATACAAACATATCACACATCATAAAGCGCATCCATGTGCGTACCACTAAGACAACATCACAAAAAGGTGCATCCATGTGCATATATATATATATATATATATATATATATATATATATATATCAACAAAAAATACATGTCACGGTGCTATACATGCCCTGAGTACCCCTATACTCAGCTATACAAAAAATGCTTGTACATCCCTACAGCTCATAAAATACACGCCGTAGCTACAAAACTCGGGGGGAGTCCCCTGCACTCCCTAATGAGATTCGTACCCCACGTCACTGCCGGTATCCGCTGCCTCTGAATCCTCCCCTCGCTCCTCCTCCGGCAAATCCTCATCCCATCTGGGCTCCGGTGCCCGTGCCCTATCCGCCAAGATAGCCACCAGGATCGCAATAGATCTGAAATCGCCGGATTCATTTTTCCGAGCTCGTGATGATGCTTGAAATCATTTCTTGCTCTCACTTGGTACAATTTCAACATTGTGTCCCGACACCTTGCTGCCTCAATTTGCTTGCCACATCGGCCGCCATCAGATTGTTCCACACTTTTTACATGAGCCATCCACTCCTGTCATACTGCAAATGTTTCGTTATTTTTCCACCATTCATTCACCCCGCAAGGAGGCCCACCAGTGTTCCCCCCCACCCTCATTCCTGGTCATCATAAATATTCCTTGATTGAACACTTCCTCCTTGCCTGGCCACTCCATTACTTCAGAGTCTTCTTATTTGCTTTCAGAATCCTTAAAATTGAAAGCAACCACGAGCATGAACTGTCCTGGGCTCGTAAAATCAGCACGACAGTACCATTTCATCACTTCAGAGTCTTCTTCTTGCTTTCAGACGCCTTAAAATTGAAAGCAGCCACGAGCATGAACTATCCTGGGCTCATAAAATCCGCACGACAGTACCATTCCATTACTTCAGAGTCTTCTTATTACTTTCAGACTCCTTAAAATTGAAAGCATCCACGAGCATGAACTGTCCTGGGCTCATAAAATCTGCACGACAATACCATTTCATCACTTCAGAGTCTTCTTATTTCTTTCAGACTCCTTAAAATTGAAAGCAGCCACGAGCATGAACTGTCCTGGGCTCGTAAAAACCACACAACAATACCATTTCATTACTTCTGAGTCTTCTTATTGCTTTCAGACTCCCTAAAATTGAAAGCAACCACGAGAATGAACTGTCTTGGGCTCGTATAAATCCACATGACAGTACCATTTTATATACACACTTCTTCTAGTTCCCTAACCCATGAAGAAGTCCACCCATGCCTCTTGGCGCTATGATCGATCCTCTCGGCAGCACCCCCAATTAGGTCGCCTTTGTTCAGAGTATTCTGCAGTCTCCTGCCATTTTACCACAGCGTGAGTCTCCCTCAGCCCAGTTACCCTCCCAGATCCAATACAACTATGACCCCCTTACCACCAGTCACTTTCATATGCTGCCCGATCCTCCCCGCCATCATACTCTGAACAAAGGAAGTTTGAGTCCCCCACTCTACTTGCCCAGTTATTCCCCCCAAATTATTCATCCTGCCATCAGTTCTATCACATTTTGGTTTTCCACATCGCGCTCCTGTCAAGGAAACATCATTGCCTTGATAGTTGCAGGTCTCCCTCTGTCGACGACAGCCCCTCTATTCTAGAGGATAGACCCAGAGGCCCCTGCGCCTTGGACCCATCACCATCTGTGGTGGGTGCCTACGGACCATTTTGGGAGGAGTCATCATTGCCTCTCCGAATGGTTGTTTCTCACATGCTCGACTTCAGCACCTTGATTGCATCGTTGAGAATCGCGCAGGATTTAGATCCCTTCCATTATTTGTCGAAGACCCCGGATTTTCCCCGACTCTAGCACATTGGTGAGTCACTTCAGAACACCCAGTTCTATGTTCCCGTGGATGTCCGGGCTGCGTTGGCGATTGTATTTGGAATCCATCTAGTTCCATGCTTCCTTGAGTACCCAGTTCAGTTCCAGTTCAGTGTACCATTGCGAGTATGACCCTCGTCATTGCAGCTCATCAGTCCCTTTGGTACCACATTCAGTAGCACTGCTGTCATTCCAGTGCATCAGTTTTTCTGCTCAGACATGATCAGCCCAGTAGTATGTCCCAGATTTGAGTCCCTTCTAGACTCTTATGATATACACAGTGGTTTTTTATGTATCATACAGGTCCCTCTTTTTGGGCCTCACAGTTATGTTTATGTATCTTGATACGAGCATGGGTATGCTCGCCTCGTCCATATATAGAGATTCTTCCTCATTCGGTATTTGAGGCCATGTAGATGACAGGTCCCTATTTTTGGATCCCATTGTTATTATTATGTTATATCCTGATACGAGCATGGGAATGCCCGCCTTGTCCATATGATCAGATGATTCCTCATCCATTATTGAGGTTATGTACTTTTAGTTCTTGCAGTTGGTTCAGGATCGTTGTTCCGGGCTTCAGTTTGTTTCTTCTCTTCTCCACACCCTAGGAAAACCATTTATGACTTATGATGTCCATCGGCCATATGATGAGCTCCTACCCTCGCACATCAGGGAGCAATCTGTTAACACCCAAAAAGTGTTCACTACCTCATCTACCCCGTTACATGGCTCATTTGTCCATTTTCCTACCATATTTCCCTTAAAAACCCTGAAAATCCCACTAAAAAGCCTCCAAAAGGCCATAAAACCATCTAAAAAGCCTCCAAAAGGCCTAAAATGCCTCCAAAAGGCCAAAACCCCCCTTTTTTCCTCCAAAATATCCAAAATTCCTCTAAAATAGCAAAAATCCCCAAAAGGGAAGAAAAAATATAAAATAATGAGGAAAAGGAGGAAAAAACCCTAAATAGCTGCCCTAAACCATATGGTTTCCAAAACCATGGGCCAGGACTCCACCACTAAAAAACTATAAATAGGTGATGGAGACCCCTTATTTCACATCCACAATCATAAGCATCCTTACTCTACCAAAACAGCTTTGGAAACCCTAGCTCACCCTTGAGCTACTTTCACCATTGAGAGCCCCTTTTGGCCCATTTCCACCATCGGAGAAGGAGAAGGAGCAGGCTGGAGCTTGGAGCAACCATCTTGGATCACCGCAAAGAGCTTCACCAACCTTCGCATCGGAGGTAATATCAATATAAAAACCATTCTTTACATTTTGTTGTTTTGTTTCATGCATATATTTAGAGTAGTTCATTTTTTGGTTTAGCATTTTTATTTACATTTTACTAAACTGCTACTAAGGAGTCACTTCTCCTTAGTAGGTTCTCATTCGCACAAGCTAGGGGTAAAAACCTAGCTACACTCCTGGAGGGAGGACTAGGTCGGGATCACCTCGGAAATCTAACCCGGCGTATGGAAACTACTCCAACGCCGGCACCTGCCGTTCCCACCATGTATAGAAATCATCATCATACATGCTATGTACTACATCTCCTCCTCCTTGACGGAGGAAGATATCTCCCCACTAGCTCAGCCTCGGCTGTTGTGGATGACGGGCCTGTAATGGTATCGCAGGGCTCATAGCTAGCACCCTCTCAAATAAGAACGCTACCAGTATACTACCATAGCCAAATTTCTTTTGTCTTCCCCTCCTACAGTCGGACAATTGCCTCTTCATGATGGGGGCAATTCCCATACACCAATCAAAGAGAGTACCTCTAAAGCAGTCCACCGCCACTCTCATCTAAGTCCTGGTGGCCATGTGTAACCCTGCTGACCCTGAAAGTATGACAATAGTACTGGCCAATACCTGAAGTTTAAGATCCTGAATATCTGCAATGAGAATGCTGCTGCCTTTCTTTTGAGTACCAGGCCTACAGAATACATCGATATAGTTCTAGACACTCAAGGGGTCTCCACCCCTACCAGTGCCTTCCAGCTTCACCGGTGCTCCCCGATGTGATAACCCAGATATGAAGTAGATGTCTTGTGTGGTAAGCTCCAAAGTCTCACCTTGGATATTGAACATCCCCAGGTCATGGTCCCAGTAATGGACTAAGAACTCTAATATGCGGACATTGGCCCGCATGGGCGATGTGCAAAATAACTTGAGAAGCCCACTAGTCCTCAATGCTTGGATAGTAGGCGGGCTTTGGAGAGCCTCTTGATCCATAGCTTCATGTTCCCTCTCTCTCCACTCCAGCACCATGTTTTTCCTAACAAAAACATACAATTTGATTCAGTATTCAATAATAAAATTTTAAAAATCTTGACTATTTTTAAACTTTTGACCTATCACGCAGCATTCGCGACTGTCCATTGGGACAAGTCGCGAACAAGTTGCGACTTTTTTATGCAGCAACTCACGAATGGAACTCGTATTCGCGACTATTAAGCTTAGCAACTTTGCCAATACATTTTGCCACATTTTAGGTTGATGAATAATACTGAATTAACCCCTAAATTCAAAATTTCTTTGGATCAAATTGAAGAGCTAAGGGTGTAGATTTACCTGAAGTTGATGGTTTCTGAATCCGTTGGTCCAATTGTCCACAGCGATCAATCAAAGATAGAGGGTAAACTTTCCTTTTTGGTTCAAAAAGTGCAAATGGTATGAAATGTTTTGATTTTCAATCTATTTATAGAAATAAAATTTCGTTAAGTGGGTCTTTTTATATAGTTTGAAATGACAATTGATTAATATCATCCTCTTTTACCTTGGAACAGGTTTACCAACTTTCACAAGGTGTTGATGCTTCTATAGGGTGGTTTTTGCTCTTTCCAACATATGTTGACATCTTATCACTCCACATTAACCTTAGTAATCAACATTTTTGCCACGGACTATGGTATCTTAAGCCATTAGTCCCTTGTCTCTACCATTGTTCTTTCGTGGCTAGGATCCCTTTTCATGAGTATCATCCTTATATTCCATTGCCATCATTTGGTATTCATTTTTGTCACTGTTTCAGGCCCAGGGGTTTCCTCAAAGCTATTTTTCATGCCAAATAGAGCTTCTTATGAATTTCTTTTTACAAGCTATCCTTTTATAGGACTCCCCAACCTTATGGAGTTTCTTTAGGCCCAGGTCTGACTCCTTCAAAACAGACTTGACTGCCGAGTTATCTTGTCCGTTCAAGCTCGTTAAGAATATGTGAACGGGCATCCCCATTGGTGGTAGGTTATCTCTTTCTCGGACCATGCAGAATAATACGAGAAAGGATCACTCTCTTTTCTTCGGAATTGAGAAGATTATTCTCAGGTATAGGTTTATCACTTTTCCGGACCTGAGGGACTAAATTTACGGAAAAGGAACACCCGGTTTGAGCTTAGTTTTCTCTTTTTCGTCCTCTGGACCCAAACATGAAAAAGATTTCGAGTGTACTTTGTGTCTTTGTCATGCTCGTTAAACACTAAAGAACAAAGCAACGAGTTTATTGTTGTAATCCCCATTTCTCGTAACCAAATGGATCTTTCTGAGTGATCTTGCTTTCCTTCACACTCGTAAAACTCAAGCTATTTTATGCTGTTTTGGAAGGAGCATTGGGTAGGTGGTAATTTAACCTTTTTTGGACCTTCCCGACTAAGTACGAAAAAGGTTCACCTTTTCTTCTTCGGAAGTTAAGAGAGTTCTTCTGTGGTTTGTTTTATACTTTTTCGGCCTCAGGAGACTAAATTGGACGAAAAAGGACCCCCTGGAGTCTTCTTTGGAATTTTCAGACTCTCTAAATGTGAAAATACCGCATGAGCATGTACTAGTTCGGGCTCATTAAATCCACAGATTAGTGTGTCAAGCATTATTTTCCCATCTCTTCAAGCTTGTTAAAAAATGAAGAGGGAACCGAGTTTACTTTCCTGGACTCGTTAAAACTTAACAGGGAAGGTAAGGAAGAAGTTTTCTCTTGTTTTCAGTAATGGCAGCATGTCATCCTTGAACATAGCACTCTTTGCTTTCTGATATCCATGTTTCAGTATACACTTGTGTTCAGCTATCACTTTGAGTTTTGACTCCTCCTCTTGTCCATTATACCTGGGGAATCTGCTCATGTCTCCTACATGACAGATAAGTCTAGTTGTTCTATCTATCTATTGTATGCTACCTTGGGTCATCTCTGTGTCGTGCTCACTGTTCAAGGATTATACCTAATGTCTGATCCATCACCTGATCCTATTACTGTTATATCTATTATCCATTTACTTGTGTCTCCCTTCTTTTTCCCAGTTCCTAGTCACTCTTGTGATCCGTTGGAGGATCCATTACCTTCCTTATCACAGTATGGTTCCGTTTCAGCACCTCCTAATGACGAAGACCTAGAGTTTTGACGATAGTACCTCTGGATTCACTTTCATCATTGGTGAACTCCTTTGCTTCAGTTGTCAATTATCACCTATTGGTTGACAAACTATTGAATCCTCTCATATTCGACTTCAGCTTACCCTTATTCACATGGCTTGGATTGTACTGGTTCTTTGGGATCATTTATGAAGACCTTAGTCCCTTATTTTGGGATAAGTTGCACAAGACCATGTTCTATTCTGATATCCAGCTCCCAGATCATTGAAGACTCAACATTATTGTATTGTGGCTTCGATCCACCTTTGTAATATACGTGGTTTCTACCCGTCTCATATGATGTAATCAAATATTGTAAAGGAGCTAGTGTTCCAGTAAATTGAACATAGTATCCTCAGATGTAACATTGTATATCACATTATTATGTATTTGTTTCAGGTACTCTCTCTGCTCCATTGGATTTCTGAGTATCTCCAGAGTTAAAGATTATAATGTATTTCGGCCATCGTTCCCCTCTGACCTCACACATTAGGGGGCATCTGTTATACACCTGAGTGGCACCTCTCCGTCCGAGTGCTGATATCCCTCATGTCAGCACACAAAGGACACTTATGGATAGAGTTTTTCCCTTAACACTATAGCTTGGCTTGTCATGAAATAAATTCTACCTTCATCCAGCTAGTTACTTTGCCATTTAGCCATGTTGGGATGTATTCGCGCCTCTCATTCTTGACAACTCATGAGTCATTCGCGAGTCTCCTTCACAGCAAGTCGCGAATCCTTGTATTTGCGGGTTGCACTTATACAGAGTCGTGAGTCATTCGCGGGTTGCTCTACTACATACCCGTGAATGCACTTCTTAACATAAAAACACAAAATCACGCGCTAATGGGAGTTTAGTTAAGGCATTTTATTAATCTCCCTAACTGCTACAACTTCCCCAACCTTCGAGAACTGCCTTATTTCACCCATATAAATACAGGCCTTGGCGAAGGTTGTAGGGACTTACACTTTGAATCAAAGTTATGCTGGTGGATTGTTTACAGAAGTATTTGGAGCAGTGAAACTCAGAATCCTTTGGTGACAGAGGAGTCATTGTCTCAGACATTTGGTTGTACTCTGAACTTTCTCATTATTGATAATAAAGAGATTACTTCTTCCACATGTGTCTTATATATCTTGGTTTGATAATTGTTTATGTTTCAGTATTTCATATTTGGATTATCTAACCTGCTAACATATATATATATATAAATCATTCTATATCTGGAAGATTGTCTCTGAACAGGTGAAAGAGGAGTGAGCCTTGAATACTTTGGAAGTGGAACAGATTGGAAGAGGACTAGCGAGGATCAAACGTCGTTTAACAAGTAAGTTCTTCTAACCCTGCTATTTCCTATTCTGTACTTCAGAAGTCAATTGTCTACAAGTGTTTGAGTATGTTGGTAATCCCTAACCTACGTTTATTAGGTGCATAATCCCTTACAACAGTACTTGCATCCCTATTGTCCATATTCATAGCTTTTCATTATAGGTGTTGGTAAGCACAATAATGAGGGTTGCAGGATCATCATCACTTCATATTACAACTTGAAAACAAATGAGAATTGCGGTGGAATTTCTACAGGGAGCCTAATTTGACTGGTGCTTGGGAGTAATCTCGATAATGAAGAAGAAAATATCTGACTACAAGAGAGGCCGACGAAAAAACTTCAGTTATTCTAGCATATTGGTGGTCTTTTCCTTTGAGAGAGTGCCCGGTCTTAGTCTCGTAGTAACTCTACCATCTTTCTCTCCCTGTCATCCTAGACTGAGTAGGTGGGGAGAAATATTCCTTCACCAAGGTGGTGGTGGATTGGTTCAAAGTGTGTACGATGATGACTTCTACCTATTATGGGAGCGACAACTACCAGCATTGGAGTAGTTTCCATATGCTGCAATGGATTTCCGGGGTGACAATGACCTTGTCCTCCCTCTTGGAGGAGCATGGGGAGCATCAGGTATTTTGGTTTTTCAATTTTTTAAATTTTTATGAATTTTTAGTCATAAAGATATATACATATGTATAAGAGTTTTAATCCTTTGAATGTTGACAAATGCAGATATTGGACTAGTCCACCCTGTTGGGAATCCTTGTATGTATGTGCGACTAGTGGTAGGATATGATCATTGTTTGATTAAGGTTCTTGAGGGGAAGCTGGCCAGGCCTACCCAAATATTACCTACTTTACGCAATGAGCAAATCTCTCCCGTTATGCAGGAACGAGTGGTTGGTATCGCACCTATCTGGATACATCTTATGAGAAGGGTAGCCAGAGAAGTGCTTGTTTACATAGATATCATTGAGGTTGTTGCAGCTGAACAAGCTGAAGAAGACCGAGAGCAGGATGACCAGGATGAGCAGGGTGGCCAGGGCGGTTAGGATGATTAGGGTGGTCGGGACAACCAAGGTGTTCAAGCTTAGACCTAAGAGCATTCTATGGATTACGATCCACTTTTTGTATATTATATAGTTATAACTGGATCTGTGGATCAATACTTGACCTATCTATATGGACAAATATTCATATATATATATATATATATTGTCGGTTTATTTACAGGTGTATTTCAATGTGTTTGTTGTGTATTTTAAAGAAATATGTGTTAAATGTCAATCCAAGATATAATTCGCATATGCATTAGTTAATGAATTTTGATTTCTTGGAATATGATTAAATGTAATAAATTCAAAATTTCTTTCCAATAACCTAACTTACATGAAATGATGTAGTAAAATAGGGTTTCACACCTAATAAGATCGATTGAGCTGGGAAACTTCAAGTTGAGAGCCCATCTTGAATTCCAGCTGGGTGATGCCATGTGACAAGGCATCCCATAAAAGCTCAATGATGGCCCTGTATTCAGCCACATTATTGGTAGCATGACCTAGGAAAGAACCTCCAGAGGCAGCTAGTTGTCATGAGGGCAAGTAAATAACCCATGCAGCTGAAGCTAGGTTGTAAGTGTGACTTCTAGCGCCATCTGCAAAAACTATGAACCACTCGAAATACATCTATATCAACCAACAGATGATATAAGAAAACAAATGAGTGAACTATTGTACATAAAGTTACATACAATAAAAATACAAGAAAAGTGCTAGGCCTAAGCATAGTACTTCTTTAGGTAGAGCCCATTTCTAGGCTCAAGAATCTTATTCCCCTCGAAATAAGTTAATTCATATGCACCTTTTTTCAGAAATTTTGACATGACATAGGGTCCTAGCGACATAGAGCTGAATTTCCTTGCCCCAGGGGTTCTTTATCCTGGTCCCAGAGCAAGACAAGCTCCCCTTCAGAAAAAATCCTAGGCTTGACCGATTTATCATATTGACTTTTCACCCTATTTTTATGAGTCTCATTTGCGCTGAACGCATCCCTACGTTGTTTATCTAGATTTTCTAAGTGTAACAAATGTTCTTCTAGCTCAGTCCTATCAGGTAGCACATGAATGGAAATCTTTAAAGATGGGATTTCACATTCAACCAGGGTTACTTCTTCTAGCCCATGAACGAGTTGGAAAGGAGAAAAACCTGTGGCAGTTTTCACATTGATCCGATAAGCCCAAAGTGTAGGATACAACATGATGTGCCAATTTGACCAGGATGCATTAATAGTATGCTTGAGAATATTCTTGTTTAAACCCTAGCATAGTGGTCAGTTCAGTCATCATGTTGTTTTGGAAGTGACTTCCATGGTCAGTGAAAATCTCTTTAGGAATACCGAAACGTGCGATAATTTGGTTGAAAATGAAAAAATATGTAGTTTCCTCATTATATTTATAGGTGGGCATTGCCTCTGCCCATTTTGTGAAGTAATCTACAGTGACATTGATGTATTTGTGCCCCCCAAATGAAACTGGGTTGCACATCACATAATCTATCCCCCACTTAGTAAAGGGGCCCACTAAGATGACGAGAAATAATGGAGGAGGATGCGACCGTATCTTTTTGGTGTAAATCTGACATAGATTATAGTGCTTCATAGCTTCCACACAATCTTTAAAAATCGCGGGCCATAAATAACCGGCATGTAAGATCTTCTGGGTCATTTCTAACCGAGATAAATGACCCTCACATGCTCCATTATGGGCATCATTTAGGACAATATCAGCCTCTTCATGGGTAAGACATCGACACAAAAGAGAGTCTACCCCTCTACGATATAAAGTATCAGTAATATTGGGGTAGTTTTTTTAATGTAAGCGTAATTTTCATCATTCTTCCCATGAAAAGGTTGCAGGGAACTTTAGAGTCTAGACATAGACAAGTATATCTCCATACCAAGGGTCAGAGGTAGAAATCAAGAAAATGTGCTCAATTGGGAATGAGTGTTCTTCAATGGCTACATATTTTTCAACAGGAAATTCTGCAATGAGCTCTATGAAGACTAAGGATTTTTAGATTTGGCGGATTGGAAGTCTAAGTAAAACTCCTGGAGAATGACTATCCATTTGTTGAATTTGGCTCCAATGATCCATCGGGACAAAACATATTGGAAAGGATTAACATCTGCCACTACTATGGTAGTCCTTAATGAGATGTAATGATGCAACCTATGAACAGTATAAACAACTGCTAATGCTAACTTTTCAACGTGGGAGTACCTAAGTTCAGGGCTAGCTAAAGCACAGCTATGATAGTAGATGACATGCTCTTGGATCTTATCATCCTCTTGGACTAGTACTAACCCTATGGTCAACTAATATGTGGCCATATACAATATAAAATCTCAAGATTAATCTGGTGGAAGCAGTAAAGGTGCCCACAACAAAGCTTTCTTTAATGCCTCGAATGCAAGTTGTGTGGTTTCATCCCATACAAATTGGGTGTCCTGCTTGAACAGGCACATGAAACATTTAGAGATCTTGGCATAATTCATGATAAAACATCAAAGAAAGTTAGACTTCCCTTGCAAGCTCTGAAGCTTCCTGATGGAACAAGGAGGAGGAAGTTTTACTATGGCCTCAACTTTCAAAGGATCCATCTGAATACATTTGTTAGAAACAATGAACTTGAGCAGCCTACCTGAATCGACACAGAAAACACATTTATGGGGATTCAAATGTATTTTATAATGTCTAAATATTTCAAAAATTAAACGTAAATGATTTGGGTGATCAATCCTCTTTCGAGAATGTGCTAGCATATCATCTAGGTAGGGTTCGAAAATAGACTTGATGTCATGAAAGGAAAAATCCATTGCTTGCTAAAAGGTAGCCCCTGCATTTTTCAATCCAAAAGGAATTTTATTGTATGAAAATGTACCCTAAGGTAAAATGAAATCTATTTTATGTTGGTCTTCTGGTTTAATTTGAATCTTATTATACCCAGAGAAACCATCCATAAATGAAAAGACTTCACTCCCCACACAAGAATCAATTATTTGATCTATGAATGGTGTGGGGTAGTTATCCTTAGGACATGCTTTGTTTAAATCATGAAAGTTAGCATAGATGCATATCATCCCTTGATTTTTGTCGATAGGAATAAAGTTGGATACCCATTCTGTCAAAGCTATCGGGTAAATAAAATCAGCTTTCAACAGTTTTTCAACTTCATTCTTAATAGCTGCCGCTTTACGCGGATTGACAGGTCTAAGTTTTTGTTGAACTGGTTTGGCATCAAGATAGGTTTGGATTTCATGTTTGACTATTGATGGATCTATTCCTGGAATCTCCTCATATGACCATGAAAACACATCATGAAATTCCTTAAATAAGGCTGTATAGATAGCAATCTCCTCCAGAGAGCAGTTTGCACCGATATATACATTTTCCACAATGTTTGGGTTTGCATAGATGTTGATAAGAATAGTAACAGAAATTTTTTCCATATTCCCCTCAGCAAATATTCCCTCCCTAGGTAAGGGATTAATCAGTGTATCAGCATCACCTGCCCGTCTCATATGGAACTCTTGATTTTCAATCTTGCTTATCTCTAGAAGAAAATAGGATCAATGGTGAATATCTTCGTAGATCTTATATTGTCTGCACATAGCTTCCAGAATGAATTTGTCAAATGGAAAAACCATATCTAAGAAATATTCAGTATGCAAAGAGTTCTCTGCCCAAGCAGGCACATAGTCTTCTTCTGGCTCCTTTGAGACTATGAGAGGGACTGGAATGAGATCAATAGTAGTATGAATGATAACTTGATAAGATAATTCTACTACCGATAAGGACACTTCATGTTCATGATAGGAAGGAAGAACCCAAGGGTCCATTCTATTGACAACCATTGCAATAGACTTCCCTACACTAGTAGAACCTCAGTAATTAATCGGAGCTAGAAAATCAAATGTTCCCATAAATGATGAATACATTCCAGCCCCTAATCTCTCTGAACCAAGTTTAACCTAATCAACCAATGGCACATTGGAATCATTAGTTTCCATGTATCCCTTTCAAGTAAAATTGAGTTGGTCTATAGTAACCAACTTCCCTTCATGCAGAAACACTGCTACCCAAAGAACGAACAATGCAATAGTAGACATGGAATAATTCCAACTTCTCCCTAGGAGCAAGTTATAATCCAATGGTGCATTAATTACCTCTACCTCAATAGAAACTGCCTTCCATACTGACTTTATTTCAAAATATGGTAGGATACCATGTGGAAGAAATGACCTTCCATTGAAAGCAGTAAGTAGGGTGTTCGATGGAACTAGAGATGGAGATCCAAGAGCCTTTTAGCAAGACAAGGACATGATATATGCGGAAGCTCCCTCATTGACAACTGCCCTTCTGATGGTTTTTCTACCATGGATGACATCTATCGATAAGGCCACATGGTACGGTAGGTGAATTTTGACGTCAGACAAATTAAACTTCGCCATGAGGCTCAATGAATGCATACTACCTAAGGCTGCTAAGAGTGCATCTCGCTAGGCAGGACAACTTTGTAATACCTCTAAAGCTGACATCACACATGGGGTTTGTGCTAAATCTTCAACTACAAAGTAATTGGCTGCAACCCTAGCATTAGGATTACACAATGTTTTCTTAAAGACACCTTTTGGTATCTTGGGCATAGTTTCGGTAGGTTTTTCAATTGTGAAAGGGTTATAAGTTTCACCTATAGACTTACCATTCTCTAAAGCCTCTATCTCATAGTTCTTGTTCCTAGTCTTGATTAATGTTTGGGATCAGACCATGTTGATATAATTTGGGTCAGGAGCATTTGGGGTGCCCCTTGCTACATTTGAAGCTGAAGCATAATTCTATCCTTGGGGAAAAGGATCCTTTAGGGTAGCCGGTTGTTGGATTTTGAGCATCTTCTGAGCTTGGTCCATAAGGGGACATTGATGGGTCAGGTGATCTTCCTAGCACAACTTACATGGAAATTTCACCTTTTTCTTTTATTTTTTCCCTCCATCAACATTTTTTGTGGGTTTTGGCTTGTTTTGGTTTCCCTCACCTTTCCTCCCCTTTTTCTTTTTCCCACCGTGCTGTTGATTTCCCTTTTGGGAGAATTCTACAAAAAAAATTTCATTCTGGGGTGAGGGGGCAGCCTTTGCTACCTTCGTCGTAAAGTGTTTGATGGACAACTCATGGAGTTGTTTAGCTAAAGACTCCACAGTGGGAGATTTCATTGAACCAACCACACCATCAGCATGGGATCCAGGCTTAGGTTTTTTGACACTATGGGTTGGTCTCGATGCATCATGGACAATTTCATATAGAATCCCAAACTGAGAATATATCAAATATAATTGCTGGGCCCTAAGGATAGCGTCTTCCTAATTAGTTACTCCCAAAGTGGACATGTCCTTAGATATATATGGGAATAAGGACTTAAGGAACCATTCTAGTAAAAACTCAGGAGGAATAGTGGCCTTGATGAGCCTCTTCTTCCTTCTCCACTCTTGGATGTGATCCAAAATATGAGTGGCTTTGTCTTGTCGAAAGGTGGACAATAAGTATGTCCCAACATCATACCGGATAGGAAGTTGGAAATGGTTAAGGAACACATTGGCTAAGTCCCAAAAACTACCAAATGCAACAGAGGGAAGTTAAATGTACCACTTTTCTGTAGCACTAGTAAGAGTTCTTTGGAACAATATCAACTAAACGGTGTCATCGTTCAGTGAGTTGGAGGAGCACCACAAGTGAAAAGTGGTGATATGATCCCCTGGGTCTTCACCAACTTTTCCTTCAAATTTTGGGATATATGAGGGTATCTTGGTAGGAACAGGTGGCCAAGAGGCATCATGTCTCACCAGATCATTTATTAGATTGGACAAATATGGAAAATTCAAAGTTGCTAGGAAAGGAAGCTTGGGCCTAACTGCAGCATGAAAAGTACCATCTTGGGAAGTAGAAGGACTTTCCCCTAAGTTCCCAAATGTGAAGGCGGGGTTTCCCCCAGCTACTGGTTGAAAAGTAGTCGGACTACTTTGAAAAGGATTCCACCCATAAGCCAATGTGTCACATACCCCAATTTTGTAAAATAATGTTAATTGTTTTAATTTGATTTCCTAAGACATTATGTTAAATTTAATGCTAAGTAGGAACTGATAACTCAGCAGAGTCAAAAGAAGTGGAATGTAATTCTGAATATTTTATTATTAATAAATAAAAAGTGGATACAACAGCTTGGGAGAGCTGTTAATAAGAGTGTTACTGGTCAAACTGGTGGAAGAAACTAGGTGGAGAGCAAAAGACAAGTGGCAACATCCTCAAACACTTCCTATGTTGCAGGTGGCTCAATAAATGACAACTAACCCAAAAATACCTAGGCAATCTTTTAAAAGTACCCAATGTAGAGAGCTGAGGCTGCTCAAATATTTTCTAGGAGAAGAATCATTCAGGAGGAATGCACTTCAAGGAATTCATTGGGAAAAAGGGAAAAACTGTAAGGAAGGTGTTCTGAGAGAGAAACTACAGTAACTTGGTCTGTTACAGCTTGCTAGCTGAGAGGAATTTACTGACAAGTTCAGGACTAGTATTGAGTCTCAAGACTAGTACTTTATCATTGCTGCACCTAGTTCCAGCCAGGGAGACCAGAGCAAGCTCGAGGGTCCTGAGGAGTCGTTGTTTGAGCGCTCTCCAGGAGTTGGTAGGGAGGAAGGGCCTCCCATTGTTGTTTCATCCAAGCTCTAAGAACAGGTTCTATTATTATTTAATTCCTATATTATTATCTGTGTATGATTGAATGACGTATTTGTAGTTATGATGAAGAAATTTAGAGGATAAAATAACTCAGTTTGTTTAGTAATGAATTTATGCTTAATGAGAATCAAACCCCACCTATGTTTTTCCTCATCTGGAGTGATCCAGATCGTACTCCAGCACAGGTGGTGAAATTACATAAATGAAGTTAGTATGGTGCAAATGTAGATTAAGATGTTAGCATGAATAATAGAATGTTTTTCTTTTATCCATTATCAGAAGAAATATATTTTTTTTACTGACAGTAGTATGTGTTAGTAGATAAAATTGTTCTGTATATAGTATTTACCTTCAGTAATCCTATTATTATTTTTAAACCAAAGAGAAGAATATAATAGCTACACTAAAGTAGGATTAGACTAAATAAACATGCTTTTTAAACTTTACAGTTTATTTCTTCCAGTTTAGGGTAATTTAAATACTATAGGTATAGCAACAACAAAACTGAAAGTAAGAATAGTTAAACATTGATTTAATTCTACAGTTAAACCAAGCGGGTCTTAGATTTTATTTATGATTGGTAATGGAATCAATTCGTTTTGTTTTTATTATTATTATCCGGCTAGAGCTTAAGCACAATCTACAGTTACTAATCTATCCTTCACAAAAGGTTAAATAAACAGAGAACATAGTTAGGTGTTATTCTTTTATTCTATAAATACTAGTATTTAATATAAATAGGATAATATAGAATACATGAAGTATTTCTATAAATTATTCACTGCAAAAAGTACTAGAATACAACAATAAAAATACTATCTCTTTATATAGCTATAAATAAACTAAATATATAGATAATGTGTACAACTGTAAAACAGTATTTGTTGTAAGTAAAACAACACACATTTCTCAATATGAATATATATTAATTAAATGTAAATTATATACCTTAAAGGCGGTAATCTATCAATTACACAGATACACCGTAAGAACATTAATTACTTATATTCAAAAGGCTAATAAGTATAAAACCATTTTTATAACTTTATTAAAATAGCGTAATTAAATACTATAAAAACAATATGCAGAAACCCTAGTAAGTAAAATGTAAATAATATTACCAGGTAAGAATCAAATGCCTTAATGCATAGAAAATAAACCAACAGAATAATATCAGGCTCGATTTACCGAGCTCAACCAATCTTTACACATTGTAAATAACAATCAACCATTTACAGTAGAGAAACATAAATTAAAGATAATTTTAAAGAAGCTGTAAATATTTTACTTATACTGTCGAGTTAGGGTAAAACCCTACGAGTATCAAAATATACAACAGAGACATTAAACGGAGAGAGTCTAACTCTTTAATGCCTCTCGACCTTAAACTAAATATGTAGAGTGAGTATTTTACATCCTTTCCATCATTTACATTTATATATACACAGTAAGAGGAAAAAAAAAACAACTTATATAGTCACGGCCTAAGCCGGAGGCCTGCATCAAGCGGAGGGTTTAACTTCAACAACAAACAGCGAACTGATTAACCAAATAAACCAAACCAAAACCACAAAGGTTTTGCACGCCACAGTGGCCGACTGATAAAGGAACCATAAGGGACCAAACAAGGAGGAAGTGCCATGGATAACCCAGGGCTTACCCGTGAACCAACAAGCAGGTGCCTCAGCTTCATACCAAACCGCACAGAGGGAGATAGGCCAACACCTGCGAACAAGGAGAACATAAGTGTTAAAAAATTGTTACAAAATGAATAACTGTGTATTCAAAATAAACTGCAATGATAATGATTTTTGAAATAAAGAATTCTTACCTAGATTTTTACCGAAGCGTGACCACCTACGAGCAGTAAAGCGACCACCAGCGCGAGGAGAAGGAAACCCTTCATCTGCTGCAAAAGAGAAGGAATTTGCTATCACCTTAAACAACCAACAACGAATGAGTATAGAAGCAGCTAACACAGTAAGCAATTACGCTTGGGTCGTTGTTTTACATCCAGCTAAAATAAAACTATTTTACGGTGAAACCCTACGCCCAACAACTCTGAAACACAAGGCCACTACTCTCAGTACGAGGCCAAGGAGGAAGAAAATACCTGTTGCAGTTGAAAGGTTTGGAATGGAGCTAGCTACGTAGGCAAAACCCTGGAGGAAGTGTCACAAACCTAAACCAAAGTAATAAACAGTTTTGTAACAACACTATTCTGTCAAGCATTCAAGGTAAGCTCACTAATAGAAACATCAAGAAGGGAGACTACCGGCAATCAAGGTAAGTGACAATGTAGACAAGATCACAGTTGCAGAGCGGTAGGAGATCAAAAACCATGTTGAAACAATGAGATTAGGGTTCGAAAGTGAGAGTCCTTTATTCACGGATCACTTGGCTGTAGTGATGCCACGTACTTCATCCAAATTTTTGCATTCAGTGGGTACAGTTACATAGTCCCGATGAGCTTTGACAAACCAAGAGTATCATTTCCGATTATTGGTAAATCGAAGGTTCCAGCGTAATTATCGTCCCCTTTGTCAACCTAGCATGCAAGATACATGGTAAATGACAAATCATTACTTTAAAAACTTGCCTTGACAATCATCAAAATTGTGGGGAAGTATTACGACCCTTGCTTTATAAATTATGGTGTTCATATAACTTAAAAATCAAGTTTAACCCTATGTTCATCATGGCATGGTCACTTTTATGACCTTTCTCTCTATGGTATGTAAACAATACTTACCCTAGCTCATAAAAGCAAATAAAGGAGGCATTTTATAAAGCTTATAGAACTTTAAAACAAGGTTAAACTATAAACTGATCATGAACATGGTTTATTCTTTGCCTTCTTGTTTTCACACTTTGCACCTTCTTTATGCAATATAAAGTAATAGCTCAACCAATAACTATAATTATAATCTGAATGTATACTATAGAATGTTATAAAGGAAGTTATAGAATCATTCTATGATAAATATCCTTTTGTTCAAGTTAATCTCAATTGCTTGATTGTATAATTATTAAACTGATAAAGTTTGTAATTGAGTATAGTAAGTCTTAAAATGATAAAGAAGCTTGGCATCTAACTATTAATGATATATTGGCCTTAAAATAGATAATAGTTCACAAGCAAGTTATGTGCAGAAAAATTCAAATCATTAAACACTAATGTAAACCTTTTAAAGGCAACTTGTAATGAAGTGGTAAACCCCTTAAAAACTTCAAAGCTTGGAAGTGAGAATAGAAGTACATAAAATTTGTATCAAGGGACATTAGGTTCTTATCAAAATTAGTAACCAATACCATTGTGACGTAAATGGTACTTGTACATAATTTAAATTAGACCCTTGACTTAATAACTCTGCCATTCTTAAAACTGCTTGTAAAGAAAGATTTAAGGCATTTTTGCTGTTGAAAACTTTAATAGACATCAAATAGTTTAGTAAGAATTAAGAACTATAAGTTTACATCTACTAGAAAGAATATAGTTACAGCCAGTACTGATAGAACTGAATCGCTTTCCTTAGAGTCTCTAAAAAAAAAGGACGGTTCAATGATTTTTACCTTCATAAGCTTTGGAAATTGTTTAGCATTAATATTCTTTACTGAGTTATTTTGTGCTACGAACTTATAATTGAATTCTTTAGAATTTTTACAAGTATCACCTGAACTTCTTACCTATACATCTATAAGAGAAGGAAAACTTCTGTGTTAGCTCGAAAGCTAAGTAAGCCCAGATTTTCATGACAGTTCCACCTTGTGGTCGCAAAGGGAAAACAAGTCAGTAAACTGAAAAAGAACTATTCTATAAAAAATAAACATAATCAAATAGATAATTCAGATAATGAATTCAGTAAAATATAACTAATTAAATAATTAGTGACTGCATTTATGATATTTAGCTGTATTTTAAAAAAAAAATCTAAATTTTTCAGAAAATTTGGGGTTTTGACACAGTGGATTATGTGGTGTAGTGTATGAGGTTCGAGCTACCCCAGTTGAAACTGGAGTTTGGAAAATAGGAGCAGGTATCCCTTTGCTAAAAATAAAAAAAGGAGAGCTCGTGAAGGGATTTTGAAACCGGCGTTTCCGAACTGCACTCCTACATATGTAGGTGTGGGACCTACATATGGGGGGATGGGTAATGTACCCCCCATTCCAAGGGAAACCCTGGAAAAATGAAGAGGATCCAAATAGACCACTCTGAGTAGTGTGTGCAAAATAAGTTGAAATAGAAGGTACACTAGGGATCCCAGTGACCACCCCACTAGAAGTTCCTACTACATTTGTTGAAGCCAGTGGTTGAACCACCTGACTAGTTGGAGTTAAAGGAGCAGTAGGTATGTTTGGTCTAGGGGAATCAATCGAGGGAGGTGGTACTCCTTCATCCAGAGTGGCTAAGGTGGAGGTAGAAGGACTTTCTCCTGCACTAGACATTGGTTTTCCCATAGGAACACCAATCACAGATGAATTGAAAGGATGGACCTGGATGATCACTAGATCATTTAAGTGAGTAAGAGGTGAATTAAAATTTCTCACAAAATCGTCAGCCTGCAAGTCTTATATCTCTACTGGGCTTGTATCAACCTAGTTTCTCCTAAGTTCTAGTTCACTCGAAACGTCACTAATTCCTACCAGTTCGAAATAACCATCTATGTCTAATCTTCGCCTTTGAGGGGGTGGTGGAGGTTCCACTGTAACAAGTGGAGGAAGGTTTTGCAACCTTCTTGACCTTCTGAGAGGTAGGTCCTCCACAATTGAGAATTTAACTCATCACACCCTAAGGCTGGCTAAACACAAACGAACCATAGATAAATCACTACAAAATTCCCTAAAGTCTCAACAATCACAAGGGGTATAAGATATGATTTCCATAAGAAAGCTGAGAGACAGTTACTTGGAATACTTGAAGATGTTGTTAGTCACAAATGGAGAAGTCACCCACTTCCCTCCCACACTTTCTATAAGGGTTACCTTCCAAGCCCGTCCAATGTCAACTGGAAATAGCCTTCCGGTATACCTATGTATGAACCCTAGATATCAGAGAGAGTAGAGGATACCTTAACTATATCGACAGTATGGGGGGATAGTCGCAAGCCTAGTTCATATGCATGGGAAAGGTAGAAAATCCTAAAACCATGTCTAAGACAGAGTCCCCAGATGCACAAAAACCTTGGTCTACGCTTTGACAATGAATCAGAGGGTTATCTCCTCATTCCAAGACTCCATGCGGCATCGTGCTTAATTCCTATTTGAGAGGAGCTTCATAGATACAACCAACATAGAAAAGGGTTTACTTATCGATTGGCCAACTATGTCTAAATTTAAACACTTGTGGAGAGTTTAAACTCCATGTTCCACAAGTCTAGCTTAAGCTAGTTAGCGTATGACCCTATAAAATAAAACTTAGTAATAAATTTTAAATTATATCGTTTATTTTAAGGTTTTTTCTTAGTCAGAAGGTAAATGGAATGAAGGAATGTGATATTATAGACTCGATAAGAAGAAGCAAAAAAATTATGTATAAAGTAAATTCCAAAGCAAATTGCAACTATTTAAAACAAATTTCTTTTCTTGTTTTTTTTTGTAAATATAAGCTAATGAAAATAAAGCTAAGTGTCAGAAAACTAAGACTTTTTTATAATTTTTGAAATTTTATTTGAAAATATTGAAAAGAAAACTACTAAGTGCAACTAAATGCAAAAGCATAAAAAAATTTTCTTTCACTTTTTTCAAATTCTTCAAAAACTACAATGCATCTAAATGCAAATTTTTGAGTGATTTTGAATGATAACACCATCTAAAAATCAAAATGAAGTATAGAGGACCCACAATAACCAACTTCAACCAAACGGGAAGGAAACTTGGTGAAAACCTGACTTGGAAAACTAATGAATAAATTCCACTAGATTTACTAAAGAACAAGTGGCTAACTGACACTACACAAAGCAGTATAGAGAAAAAGGTATCTAAATACCTGATCACTGACTCAGACACACAACACTGAATTCATACACCAAGCAGGAGGGACCACTTCAAGTCACTCGATGAAAGAAGATCCAAACAAACCAAACTCAATGGCTTAATCAATAAGTGAAAAGTATGGTATATAGGACTTTGGACTTATAGCATTATGCCAACAACAAAAGACCCCTAAGCAGGCAAAAAATCAGCCAAGACAGGGACAAGAAAACCCTACAATTTTTTTTATGCTACTACAGGATATACGCAACTGTCTTATAGAGAAACGCGAGTACCATACGTGACTGTCTTATAAAGCAACTCGTGTATACAAGTTTCTATACACAACTGTGTATAACAACAACCCAAGTATACAACAAAACATTTTTCAAGGAAAAAAGAAAAAGGTCTCTGTACATACTATACTGCAAATAAAAGGAAAGATGAAAGAACCACACTCAGAATCAGAGAAAATACTGGTCAACAACCTATAGAATGAACCCACAACATTTTGGACTCCCCAGCAGAGTCGTTAGTTCTTTTGTTCAGGATAAAGCACCCTTGTAACCTAGGCTCTGGGGTTACCAAATTACTAGTAACTTGCAGAAAATCATCTTTTTACAGGGAATGGAAAGAGAATAGGAAGAAAATATTGACTTACCCGATTAACGATAGTTGATCTAAGCTTGATCTTCTCTCGCTCCACTCCTTTCAAAAGCTTCTAGGGATGTACCTCTTCACTTACAAAGAACAAATACTTCAATTAATATCCCATGCATATATATATCATAGGTTAGATGAAAATCATATTAATGATATAAAAGAACATATTCATTAACCAATACACATGAAATATACACAATACAATATTGGAAGAATAATTATCTTTATTAACAATCGATGAATAAGATAAGAATACAACCTAGCTTTTGAGAGAAGGGCTCCTCTGTAACCAAAGGACTCTAAGTTCTGTTGCTCCAAGACTTTGAAGGTATACCACCAGCATAACTTTTCTCTCTGAAATTGATTGAGTATCCCCCACCCCAAGGCCTCTATTTATACTTTGGGAAATAGAGTGGTTTCGAAGGTTGGGATGGTTGAAATGGTTGGGATAGTTATGAATTAGGCCCCAAATAATCTTATCTAATCTCGATTTATATTTTTTAATTTCAAATTAAGGTATATGTGGTTAGTAATATAGGAAGCTCATGTATGATACGTGAGTTTCTCAAAGGGAACTCACATATTCAAGTATACATGGGTTGAAATGAAAATACTCACGTATGATATGCAAGTTTCAATGCATATAGTCATGTATGCAACCCAAAAATCATAATAAAAATATACAAGGCTGGTTTGAGGATAATGCATCAAAGGTCATGCCCAACTATAGTGTTTTGGACACTTCAATCCAAATTTGTCCTTTTGTGTACCAACATGAGGAATGTTGATACTCAGACAAATAAGTGCTATTTTGGCTGATAAAATGTATTACATTGGATTGATTATCCATTTTTACTTTTGATTAACGAAAGCATACACAACTGCAAATCATTATTGCACTGTTTCATATCATATTTTGAGTAAATTTTCTTTTTAGATCTATTTGTGAGTTGTTTTTTTCTTAATATATTCTTGTGAGCTCAAATTTAATATGGTATTAGAGCATAAGTAGGACAAGGAACTTATCCTTCTACATATCTCCTACTCGATCAATTTTTTTTAGCAAAATTGCTCCTTCCTACTCTGCACTAGAAGCTGAAAATTTTACCACCTAAATCCTAAGAAAATGAATTGTTGATCAAGATATCTTGATTGACTAAGATGGGTGTGATGAAAAATTCAAATGTGCAAGTAGTCAACCTTACTTTTTTTTTTGTAATTGTAGGTACAATTTCATATGGGTTCAAAATTATCATTTCCTCTTCTTACTCCATCCACAAGATATTCAAAATGGAAAATGAAGATGATTCCATCTCTGAAGAGAGAAGATATATATGAGGTGTCTATTGGACTTGGTAAAGAGTCTTATGATAATGAGAATTATTGGATAAATGATGGTGATGAATATTTTGGAGCAATAGGTATGGCTCTTTCTCCTATCTTGCACTACCTCACTAAATCTGTTGAATACCCAAAGGATCTCTAGAAAAATATGGACAGAACCTTTGGAAAAAATAATGAGGATAATAATATCCATTTGGAGAAAAAACCCAGCACCACAAGAGTTCTTGATCCAAAATTCTCAGCCTCTACTCTCTCTAATGAAGTTGTTGAAGATGAAGAAGAAGCAAAATCTTCTACACAGTCAATTCAAATTGAAGAAAGTCTCCTTGCAATGACTCATTTTCCTAATTCTACAGAAGTTTATGAGATATCTGATATCTCATATTCTCATATGGATGATACAAAAGAATAAATTTGAATCTCTAATATTGAATAAAAACACTTATCCACTTCTATGCAAACATTCTCCAGTGATTCTCCTTTAAATTATGTGCAAAATTTGCTAGTGATTGCTTCTGAAAGTGAAGAGGAATTTTATTTATCTCCCTATAATTTTGTTTATGGTGTGCATATAAGTAATACATTTGATATTTTGGAAAAAATATCATATTTTAGGAGTGACCCATTCCCTCTACTTGATCTATATCTTCCAGCAAATTCCTACAGGATCGCATGTACCAATATTCAAAATTTTGAAGCAGGAGAAAACTGTTCATCTATCATCTCGGTGGACCATACTTTTGGATATGATATGAACTTATTTAGATATTATATGATATTATTTGGATATGATCCAATATTATTTGGTTCAAATTTTAAATTCCAATAGGTTTCAGTCATTCTTGTAGCTGCTCTCACCAATTTTGGTGTGAAAAATCAAGTATTGTAGGTCTTTTTCAAACTTGATGTTTGGGATTTGATGTTAGTTTCGTCTTGTGAGGTTTCTGATAATTTATTTTTTGAATAATTATTTATTTATGAATTTATTTCATATTATGGTGCTCAATCATTCTCTCTCCGCAGTCCTAGGGCTTCTCCACCTTTGGTCACATGCTCACCTCGTCACAGAACTAGTAAAGAGGAAGACATTCTACATCTTCCTCGACACTTGCTCCTAACACTTGGGGATGATTTTACTACTCATGGTTTTTTGTTCAAGGCTTCAACATATCAGTTTCTTGATTTTTTATCGTATGGTTTGAATCCTCAAGCACTTTTTCTCTCTTATCAGTTGATTTCAATTGCTCTACACGGGTCCTGTTTTCATCCAGTAGCTATCTATACTTCTGATTCAGTTGAGAATATTCTTCTTCTTCAAAAGAGGAATATTCCTATAGAAATAATATGGAGAAGTATACATTATAGGCCCCAATATACATGTTCACAAAATAACAATATTGATCTTGATTCTACCTTCTTAGTTTGAAGGGGGGGGGGGGGTGTTTCCCATATGGTTTTTTCCTCGTTTCCTTGTTTGTGTTAAGAAGCTGCTTTGCTTTAGTTGTAATGGGTGACTTATTCTATTAGTTACCAGGGCCCAAAAATTGTACAAGTAAGCATTCAGGGGTTTTTTTGGGATTGTAATCATCCCTTGTCCAATTTGGTCAATTATATCTAAATTAGGAGTCTTTTTAGTCTATATTTAGTCACTAGCACCATTGGGTCCACATGGCCTAATTGGTCCACATGTACCAGTTACTAGACTGTGGGGAACACTAGTTGAGGATAACTTCCACTAACAGAACTTGCATGCATCTATTTGGGCACCTCCTAGATCAATCCCTACAATTTAGGAGCCACTGGGAGTGCCAGAACCAGCCTCCTTCAGTTGAGTTTAGTTAGTGACTAGTTAAGCCTAGTTAGGAGTCAATTACATTAAGTTACATCTAGTTACATTCAGTTAGCTCCCTTTATTGATTAAATGCATGTTGAAAGGTGCCTTTCCTCACCTAGCACATTTAGTTAAACTAGTTAACTTATTCTAATTAATTGGGGCACTGATTTAGACAACTGGAGCTAACTAGTTAGGCTCTGATAGTGATTTAGGCATGTCTAGTTATCCATTCAATTAGGTTGAGGCAATCAAATAAAATTCATCTCTCATGAATTCGAATTGACTGGTTATTAATACCAGTGTATTACATTGGATTCATTATCCATTTTTACTTTTTATTAATGAAAGCATACACAGCTGCAAATCATTATTGCACTGTTTCATATCATATTTTGAGTAAATGTGCTTGTGATATCTACTTGTGAGTTGTGTTTTTCTTCATAGATTCCTATGAGCTCAAACATAGTAGATCAAGGTATGTTCATAATAGAACCTATATTGAAAATATATAGTGTTTGTATGTTGATATATGCTATAAAGTATGAAAATTGAACATAATGAATGTACAAGAGGAACATACAAATATGTATGTGGTATACGGATGATAATGTTGTGTGAACAACAATACAAGAGGAGTATGAACATCATGATATACAAGTGAAGTATCATGTAGTGTATAAACAATGATGAAGAAACATTTGCAGACTATGATGTTGATGATGATAATGTATACTTGATATATGATGGAGCCTTATATAAAATGATGTGACAATACCCTATGACCATGATGTTTCAAACCTGTTTGGTAATCTTGAAACCTTGATGAAACATATAGTCCTTTATGATGATGATGCGTTAATGAACAGTATGTTGATGACATGGTTGATTAGAAGAATTGAGTAGTTGAAAAATATAATTGTGTTAGAATAGTAAACCCATAGTTACCTACCTTATACATTAATTAAATCATTTTTGTCTTATTACCTAGTCTCCTAGATTCCATTCTATGCTAGTTTCCTTCTACATGTCATAGAAGTCAACACTTGCTAAAATTAAGTCATGGAGAACTTGGGAAACCTATTGAAAACCATATTTAGCATGTCTTATTTATTCCATATTCTCCAAATCACATATCTACTTTTTCTATAAAGCTTCTTGTTTTATTGAGAATTAAGGCAAAAGGAAAAGCTAGACTAGGTGTAATTGACTTGTTTTTTTCCCACATCATCCTCCATCCATTTCTCCTAATAAAATCATGTATGATTTGTCTTCCCATCCATTATTATCATTCCTACTTTACTTTTCCAATTTGTGAGCATCTTAGTGGATTTGGAAACTACTTTATGCACCTATGGGGGATTTGACTCGATTTAGTAAGCCTACTTTTTGACTATTTTGAATGGAATCCTTATGCATTAGAATATATAATGTAATTATATATTGTAGTAGCCTATTAATTCACAAGTTTGGATATTGTACACGTATTCACACCTTATTCAATACAGATTAGTGTTATGCTCTAATTTCAGTCTCCTTTGATGTTAATTTTGCATGTTTGATTAGCAATTTTGTGAGTGTAATTATTCTATCACTTGGGTTCAATTTTTACATGGTATTATAGCCTTTGTAGAGTGATTTATCTCCTTCCATATTGCTATTGCAGGTTCAACACCTTGACTGGGAGTATTTTCTATTGACTGAAGGGAACAGTTTCTGAGCTATGGACCAATCTTAGAAGATCATCTTGACTCCATTTAATATATTTGAATGAAAATATTGGATGGAGATATTTTTTAGACTGAAATATCTCTATAGGGTTACTATGGTAACTAAGTTAGAGCCCAATGTAGCTGCAGAGAAAATAAAATGGCACAACAGGAAGGATGAGGACTATGGTCTTTTGTGTCTAATCATTTCAAGAGACCTCCTCTTCCATCTTGATGGATTGACATCACCTAATGAAGTGTGGGAGAATATTGTAGAGATTTTTGGTAATACATATGAGATGAGAGGACATCAAATTGAGAATGAGCTGATCTCCTTGAGTCCCGGTAGCTTTGAATCTTTGCAACTCTATTTTTCCAAGTTTAAAGCCCTTGTTTTGGAGCTAAAACAATGTGGAATTGAAAAGAAGGAAGAGAAACTAGTTTTGGCCATACTCTCGAATCTTGGCCCTAAATATTCAGTGTTTGTCTTGACCTTCCATGCCACCAAGTTGACAACTCAAGCCTAGAATATGCCTAAGCTTGTAGAGTTCATGGAATCCCTCACACAGGAACAAGATAACTTGGTGATGATGAGCACCATCAAACCTTCCAAAGACCAAGCTTTGGTTGTTGGAGATTCAAGGGTGGATTCAAAAAGCAAGAAAAAATATAAAAATCCACCTGAGAAAAAGAGAGACAAGAACAAGTATTAAGTGGAGCCCCAAGGCTCCAAGAAGAACTTCCAAAAGAAGAAGAACAAGGGAGAAATGAGTAGGTGTGCATACTGTAGTAAGGGCTATCATCCTAATAGATCTTGTATTAAGAAGCAAATTGACATGTTGACCCAATTCCTGGAGGAGAATAACATCTCCCTTCCTAGTTGCTCAAGAACAGGGAAGGACAATCAAATTCATAGGACAAAGAGAGAGTAGATGCTTTGGTTGCTGGCACATCAATCTCACCTAGCTTCATCATAGACTCTGGAGATTCTAGACATATGGTTTCAAAAAAAGAGGCATTCTTCTCTTTTGACATGTCAAAAGGTCCACCAATAGTTTTGGGAGATGGCTCTCTCACTGACAGTTTGGGAAAAGGAAGGATTGATCTTGACCATGGTAAGTTCAATAATTTGTTGGGTGTTCCAAGTCTTGCCTCTAATCTTTTGTCAGTGTATTATATGACTCACACAAGGTCTCCAAAGAAGGTCATATTCTCCCCTGATGATGTTGAAATCACTGAGATTTTGAATGGTAAATTCATAGAAAAAGGTGTTGTTGATCACACTTCGAAGGTATGCATGTTTTCCCATTTTCTACCCACTTCGAAGGTATACATGTGTTTCTACCCCACTCAAACCCCTCTGCTCTTTTGATTCATGCTAATGAGGCAAGAAATATTTGGCATGAAATATTTGGCCATCTTAACTAGAATTATATTTCTAATTTGAGTGAAAAATATATGGTCATAGGGTTACCAAAGATCAAGTTTTCCAAGGGATTCTTTCAAGGTTGTATCCTAGGAAAACACCCAAAGCACAAATTTGAGAGAGCTAGTCATGAGAGAACCTCTACACCTCTTGAGTTGATCCACAGTGACATTGCTGGTACATTTTTTCATATGTACATGAGTCAAGAAAAATATGCACTGACCTTCATAGATGAATTTTCTAGGTATTGTTGGGTTTACTTCCTAAAGAATAAGTCTGAAGCTTTTGACCTCTTCAAAGTCTTTAAGGCCTTGGTTGAAAACTAGTCTGGGAGGAGACTCAAGATCCCAAGATCTGAAAATGGTGGTAAGTATGTAAAGTCTGATTTAATTTATTATTGTACATATGTAGGTATTTAGATGCATCTTTCAATCCCTTGCACACCACAACAAAATGGTGTTGCTGAGAGAAAGAACAGGTCACTAAAGGAGATGGCAACCTGTATGATGGAGGCTAAGACTTTGCCACCAAATTTTTGGGTCGATGATATAAAATATGCATCCTACATCAAAAATAGGGTCCCTCATAAGTATATTGATGGTATGACTCCTTTCAAAGCTTGGAGTGGGCACAAGCCAGATGTGACCCGTTTTAGGATTTTTGGCTCAAAGGATTGGGATAGAATTCCAACTGAAAAGAGAAAGGCTTTGCAGCTCCAGAGAAAAGAGTGACTATTTGTTGGGTATTATAAATATTAAATAGGGTACAAGCTGATCAACTTGAGAACTCAAAAATCCTTCATTGAAAGAAGTGTTCAGTTACAAGAAGGGCCTTTAGTAGCAGTTGAAGTTGGAGAGTCTTCTTCACCACCAGATCCATTGATTGTAAGTGGAGAGACTAATGAGTTTTATGATTCTGATATGTTTGATAATGATTATTTGATTGCATATCCTAACAATCCTGCAAGACCAAAATGGGCAGCAAAGACCATTCATGCAGCTGGGGAACTAGCTGGAAATCCTAGTGACACTAGGAGGACTAGATCTCAATTTGAGAGTAACCTGTATATGAAACATCCTTTATTTACTGAGAAGTGCTATCTGATGGTTGAATAATATCCACATACATATGAATATTCAGCACATGATCCAATATGGAAAACATCCATAAAATAAGAATTCAGCTCGCTCCAGAAGAACAACACTTGGGAACTGGTTGATCTTCCCCGAGGGAGGAAGCTAGTTCAATGTAAGTGGGTTTTCATGACTAAGTTTGATGCTGATGGTTCACCTTTTAAATATAAGGCAATATTGGTATACAAGGGCTCCTCACAAGTACATGGTATTGACTACAATGAAACCTTTGCATCAGTGGCAAGGATGGACTCCATAAGGATAGCTTTAGCCATTGCAGCTTCGAAGTAGTGGGAGGTACATCACATGGATGTGAAGTGTGCTTTTATAAATGGAGATATCATTGGAGAGATTTACATGCATAAACCTTAAGGGTTTGTTTCTAATCCATATTTTGTGTGCAAGTTAAATAAATCATTGTATGGGCTCAAGCAAGCCCCCAGGGCTTGGTATGCCAAGATTGATGGATTTCTGCTGTCATTGAGTTTTTTTCGATGCAAGTATGATCCTAGTGTTTATTTGAAGCTGATTCATGGTTTTTTGATGATTATTTCCTTGTATGTGGATGGCCTTTTGATTACAGGAAGTTCAAAGAAAGAGATTGCCTCCTTGAAGGATGCAATGAACCATGCATTTTCTATGATAGATTTGGGATTGTTGAGCCAATTTTTGGGTCTCAAAATTGCTCAATCCCAAAATGGAATCAAAGTACATCAGTATAATTATGATTTATATGAAATATTTAAATCCAAGCAAGACTCCTTTCCTTTCAAGAGTTAAGCTTAAAGAAGCAGGTTCTTCTCATATGGTAAATAATACACTATATAGGCAGTTGATTGGGTGTTTTCTTTATCTTACACAAACTCGACCTGATATATCTTATGTAGTTAGTGTGCCTTAAATATACATGGTTCAGCCTCATGAGATACATTAGAGAGAAGCCAAAAGTATCCTTAACTTTGTTCAAGGAACAAGAACTCATGGGATCTTCTACAAAGCTAAATCTGATCTTGATTTGATTGGGTTTACTGACAGTGATTGGGCAGGTGACAACACAGATCGAAAGTCAAAATCAGGATATGTGTTCATGCTTGCAGAAAGACCAATTAGCTGGTCAAGCAAGAAGCAGAGTGCCATAGCACTCTCATCTACAGAAGCAGAGTATAGAGGAGTTGTAAATGTAGAAACTCAATGTTTGTGGTTGCAAGGAATACTTGGAGAATGTGGATTCGAAACAAAATTTTCAACTATTATCTACTATGATAATCAAAGAACCATTCAAATATGCAATGATCCAATTCAGAGATAGCAAACCAAACACATTGAGATCCATATGTACTACATCATACAGCTTGTGCATGACGGAACCATTCATTTACTCTTTTGTTCATCTTCAGAACAAGTAGCAGACATCTTCAACAAAGTTTTTTGTGAGAAGACATTCAACAATATCAAATCACTACTAGATATTTTTGATCATGCTGTGAAGCATGATTGATGACAACATTTTCAAATTTTGTTTTACGGTCCATGTTTAAGGGAGTATTTTCCCATTGGGTTCTTGCCTCTTTCCTTGGTTGAATGGACAAGTAGTATGGAAAGGGTGACTAAGACTTTTTGCTAGGCCCTATAGTTTTCTAATATTTACTCATAAATTTAGGCTTAAGGGGGGGTGTTATAATAATCAAACCATGGTTACCTACCTTAGACATTAATTAAATCAATTGTGTCTTATTACCTAGTCTCCTAGATTCCATTCTATGCTAGTTTCCTTCTACATGTCATAGAAGTCAACACTTGATAAAAATGAGTCATGGAGTGCTTTGGAAACCTCCTGGAAACCATATTTATCGTGTCTACTTTATTCCAGATCCTCCAAAGTGCATATCTACTTTTTCTGTAAAGCTTCCTATTTTATTGAGAATTAAGGCAAAAGGAAAAGCTAGACTAGGTGTAGTTGAATTATTTTTTTCCCACCCCATCCTCCATAATTTTCTCCTAATAAAATCATGTATGAGTTTTCTTTCCATCCCTTATTATCTTTCTTACTTGACTTTTCCAATTCGTGAGCATCTTAGTGGATTTGGAAACTGCTTTATGCACCTATGGGGGATTTGACTAGATTTAGTAAGCCTACTTTTTTACTATTTCAAATGTAATCCTTATGCATTAGAATCTATCATGTAATTATATATTGCAGCATCCTATTACTTCACAAGGTTGGCTATTGTACACTTATTCAATACAAATTATTGTTATGCTCCAATTTAAGTCTCCTTTGATGTTAATTTCGCATGTTTGATTAGCAATTTTGTGAGTGTAATTGTTCTATCACTTGGGTTCAATTTCCACAAATTGATGAGCAGAACTATGAACAGTAGTAGAGATGAGGAGCAATTTTGATAAGCATAGATGGTCAGCAAATATGATGAGCATGATCAAAGATGGTTGAGCAGGAGATTGATGACAATCAAAGATTGACATCAAGCTTGCAAGTAATGACTTTCAGTTGAGGATTGGGAAACTCAAAAAATTCTTAGTATGAGCTAAGAAAACTAGATAGGGTCTTGTTCCATATTTGGTTCTCTTCTTATCAGTTGGTGCTGATTGTAATTGCGAAGATTGTTGTCTTCCATGTTTAATAAACAAAGATCAAATTTCCAAATATTCTTGTGTCTCTTGATGTGATGATTGTATGGTTTATTTAGTTATGCATTTGATTCATGACATAATTATTGATATAATATGAATTATTAAATAAGTTAAACATGTTTAAATTGATCACACACTGATTCACCACCCCCTCTCAGTGAGCCATTGTGTCCAACAATTGGTTCAGAGAAGGCCTTTGTCACAATCCTTGGAAGCTTAATTAATGAACTACCGAAGTAAGCAACCACAAATATTTAAAATATAAATTGGAGAAATCTAGGGAAAAGGATGAGCTGCAACAAAGACTATTAGAAAAATCAGAGCAAACTCAGTAAAACCTCATGACTCAACTTCAGGAAAAGAATGTAGAATTTAGTTCTTTGAAAGATGAACTTGATTAATTGAAAAATGAAGTGGATAACATGAAAGAAACCAATGAGTCATGTACGAGTCTTAAATTCAATTGAAAGAGTTCAAAACACATCTACTAGAACAAAATAAGGTGAGTCAAGAAAAATAGTTTGAGATCATTTCTCTAAAAGAGGAAATGAACAAGATAGATGCTACAAATTTGAAGCTTAAAGGGAATTATTCAACTCTAGATGACATCCTTAGTTATCAAAGATCACCACTTGTCAAGACTAGGTTAGGCTATGATAAGGAAGAGATCACTGAAGACTTCAAGCTCCTAGAGAAGAATACTAAAGAGAATCCTAGGAGTTATGTAGAGATTCTGAATATTCTTAAGCATGGCGAAGAAATCAAGAAAGAACATACTAAAACTCACCAAGGAAGATCTAGTCATTATGATCTTCCAAGAAGGACCATGTCACAAAGAAGACCACTTGTTTCCAGGTATGGATTCAATGGTTATTTATTTTCTTGTTCTAACTTCTTGGTGCTCTCTGTTTAATTCATTTTCCATATGTGTTATTTATGCCAATACATTTCTATATTAGTATGCAGGAATTCACTCTTACCTAAGGGCTCCTACATCAAAAAATCATATTTGTAATGTGATTTGTAAGAGTTGTGATAGAATTCATCCATTCATAGGTTCTCTATTTCAGGTGTTTCCCTCATTTTGTTATTCTACTAAAGGTGTTGCAAGGAATTCATCCATCGATAGGTTCCCCTTGTCGTATTGGGATTGTATGTTTCTTCTCACCACTGCTTAAAAGATATTTCATTGAATGTTGCACTTACTTTTCCTCATAGTACAGGAGATAAATCATTGTTTATTATCTGCTGTAAGGTCCTTAAATGTGGCATACTGTGAATATATCACCTAATGGTTTTGATTTTGTTTGTTTTTTCACCTTGTTTTGTTTTCAATTGTACTGTTACTAGCAGAAGTCTGGTCTTTAGCATGCTTGTTGAAATACAAATGTATATGTGAATGTTACTATGACAAGAGAGATCCCTCTCTGACTTCCTTTGCTAGAAGGTAGTATAAATCCAGTTTGAAATGGTTACCCATGTGACTTCCTACAACAATCATAGGAAAATTATAGGGTGCTAACACCTTGGCACCATTATCAGGGAGAGAATGATCACATCATCCATGGGAAAAATGAAATTGCTCAATTCTACAACCTAGTTGAGCAGCTGGTCCTAGACACATTTTTGAATGTATATGTTTTGGAGAATCCATTCAAATAATTTGAATATGACTCCACTGGGAACCCTAAACACCCAGAAGATGCAAATATTTTCAAAGGTTCCATGGGGACTCCATTGGGGGAAATGAGCCCAATATAGTAGAACATAGAAGGGCATGGTACAAGATGAGGTACTGTGTATCCTTTATCCAAGATATCTTTTCATTCTTGGTGCATGTTTTCCTATCATTCCCTGGGCTGATAAAAATAGTTTTTCAATACCTGTCATGCTCAGGACAAGACCATATACTATTCCATGTAAATCCCTCTTTGAAGATAGAGAAATACTCCTCTCCCTGTACATACACCTCAGACCAAACCCCTTCATCCGAACCCTGCAAGGCTCATGATGCTACTATCAAATCTGTGCAATTTATCTAGACACCAAATAGGTATCTCCTACCCTCATATGATTTAGAACATTCTATGCCCTCCTCTAAATGAGACTCATCCAAATCCACAGTCAAAGGACCACTCGATGTTGAAACATTTCCTCCCCTCCATTCAAAATCTATAGAGCCTCCATCATTCGCTTTATCCCCTGTCGAAAAATATGCCATAACCCCAGAAAGGGATAAATGTTTCGCCCCTATAATTCTCCCTGCATTCCTCCATGACCTTCCCTAGGGTTATGCCCTAAGGATTAAGTAATTTACTAGGAAGAAGGAATATTCAGATGAGGAACATTTGTGATGATTTTTAGACTGGATTGACCGCAAAGAAGTGGACCATGAATATATTAAGGTCAGTTCATTTTCTCAAATACTTACCGGAGAGGAAAGGATATGGTTCACTAGTCTTCCAGACAACTCTATCTTGGACTGTCAAGCTTTGGAAGACACCTTCAAATAACAATGGACCAAAAAGAGAGACCCTAGGAGGTGCTTGTCTCAGTTCCACTCTATCAGGAGGGAGGAGAATGAATCTATCTAGGAGTTCTCTGACATATTTATGAAAGTGTTTAACTCCATCCCTTCGGGTTTCAAGCCTCCCCTGGTGCTTCCGAAATCCAATATGCTGAGGCCTTTGATAAAGAATTTTCCTCAAGGCTCAAAGAAATAAGGTCAGTCTCTCTAGAAGACCTGCTAAAAGATGTCATGGAATTGGGGATGAATTTGACTACTGCTAGAAATAAAGAACGAGAGGAGGAAGAAGAAAGAAAGAACACAGATATTACCTAGCCTCCTCCCTCTAGCACACATGAGGATAGGATGAATAATATAATGGAGTTCATGGATAGATGGGTGGAGGGATTTAAAATGAACCATAGCCCCTACCCCACTAGCAATCAAGAATTCATAGCACCCTTAGGTGTCTTGCACAGGAATATATGCAGAAGCACACAAGGCCATCCCCACTAGGGAAGTACCTTGCACCCCTCAGACCCGTTTATCAGGAAGAATACAATCAACAAGAGGGAGGTAACTACCTTCCCTAGTGCTTTACCTCTTTCGATTTTCTAAGACAAAGATTGAAGACCTCCAATCAAGTGCAGAAAGGAGAGGTTAAGAATGAGGTCATGATATTTTTAGGGAGAACAAAGAGGACCAACAAGTAAAGTTTGTTGTGCCTCCTAGTATTTATTTGTATGAATACATAGAAGAATGGCCCAAGATCACATAGGAGGGACATTACAAAATATTTAATGACAAAGACATCCAGCTTATTTCAAACCTGATCTGTAAGGGTGTTGATGGATGTTGCATCCCTCCACTATATGATGAATATGGAGATAATTGTTTGTAGGAGGAAGGCCCTAATTGGGATTTCTCTTTTTGGTTTCCTAATTCAGAACCTTTGTATCAAGAAGATATTATTTCAGTTGATTTCATTGAATACAGTCCTGACAAAATGTAGAAGGTAGATCTAGGATTGGAATTCAGCTTTCAAGATGAGGTTGCTATGGTCTCAGGCTCATATGGTATTGAGCTTCTCTCACATGAGAATTTTGACCAACTGCTCAACAACATGCATGGGAAGTTACGGTGGGAACAACAATCTTAGATCTAGAAAATGCCAGGAGGGATTCAGAATGGTCATAGATTTTACGATCGAGTGGATGAGTACGTGGAGTGGTAATATCATGAATCAGAGGCTAGAGAGGTGAAAGAGCCACATAGTGTGAATGGTTGGTTATGGAATTTCAACGAAACATAAATCCCCACCACAACCCCATGTTTTTCAGCCATTCGACACTATTTTTATCAAGCATGAGGGTATAATCCTCATATGGAACCACTTTCTCAATTGGATTCACTAGAATTCAGGAGTTACCTAACTGGTGATTAAGAATCAATAGGTAGGATAGGTAGAAATGAATAATATCATCATGGCAAGCATTCCCTTTCAGCATTTATTTTTGTTTCATTTTTGTTCGGCTCCCATCCAACTCCTGTTTGCAGAGCATGTTGCGGGTTTCTTGGGGAATAATGGGAAAAACTCCAATCGATGATGCACATGGCCTACATAGGTTCTTTTCTACCTCACATGGATGATAGCATCCATGATTTGTAGCCAATTTTAGCATTCATGCTAATTTTCAGGATTTATATATATGAGCACCGACACTAATCCCCTTGGGGAGAAGGGTACAACCAAAAACTTTCTTCAGCAGGTGTATTTGAGGCTACTAAGGCAGCCTATACAAATGAATAGGTTATTAATTGATTCATCCCATGGTTCATGAGTTGATAACGTGCAAGAAAAGGTTGAAAAGAGAAGTAAAATCTCCTGCCTGGCGAGCAAGTTGCACAGATCAACGGTAGGAAAGCTCTTTGCGCAACAAATGCACACGGGAGGTAGCATACCTTATGGTTGAAAAACCTTGTAAGGCCTATCTACCCTGATGGTCTTGATGGAAGGGAGGAGCTATATCTATGATGGAGATCCATTTCATGCCATTAATAAGCACGGTAAATAAGGCGGCAAAGCTACGTGAAATCCCGCAGGAGCTACACATTCGGATAGCTAAGATCTAATGAAGGGTTAGAACGATGGTCCTGGGAAACTTCTTAGTGAAAAAATGAGTGGAGATTAACCAATAAGAAGAGCATGAATTAGGGTAGGGGCCACACAATTGGATGGGTGAGACACAATGTGAAAAAATCCCACGGCTGTTATATGTCACGCTATCAAAAGATAGGAGAGAGATAAAGGGTAGGGGAAATTCAAAATGAGGAATAAGGCTTGGGATATCAACGATGCAGATATAACCCAGAGAATATGGATGGTGAGGAAATTCCTAACTATCAGATGGCTTGGATCGCAAAATATCCATATCTATGATCAGAGGACCCCTTCCTAAAGAAAAGATGCAAGGCAGGTAAGAATGTGGGAAAATATAAAGGTTATCTTGCAGAAGGAGGAATGACATTATTTTATTCTCTTGAGCATCAAAAAGTGAGAGCCATAATAGTGCAGGAGAATCCAATGCATATGGAAATTCACAACCACTTATCTAATATTACCAGGTAATCCTTTTCCCGCCCCCCTTTCGCCACCTTAAAACAAAAATGTCTCAGTCCACAAGTCTGGAAGTTCAAAACCTATAATTTTTGAAGGTAGAAGAAGCTTTCAGAGATAGGGAGGTCAAGGTATTCAACATGCTTCTCCTACACCAACCAATTAGTAAGGTTAAGGAAAATTTTAGGTTGCTCAGAGACTAGGGAACTGATATCCACAACCTACACCAGTCCTTCTTTCACTTGTTCGCAACCGAGAAAACCCCAAGGTGCTATGAATTCGTTTCTTAGTGCATTGATAAATACTATATATCCTAGAGGGTTATCATGGACATTACCAATGCCTTAAACATATTCCCATTCCATCTGTTAGCTGTTAGGAAGGCCCTATCAATTCCTGATGATTTCACCCTGAAATACCAGAATTACTCAGAGGAGTCCCTACTATAGTACCTCAAAGAGTCCCCAGCTGAAAGGAAACAATATATCTTTAAGAGATGTCTCAAACCTGATGCTAACCTATCGGTCCAACCATTTCCCCTCGATTCTGGCTTATTCAGTGAAGAAACCGAGTGTGTCATCATGTTGTTAAGTCAATTCCTTGGTATAGACACCGATAAGTGCATCACCAAACCCCTACTCACTCTACGTTTTACCCTCAGCACCTTCTTGGTCGAGTCACATGAGCCACACAAATTCTCATAAGTGTTGTTCCTTAGGTTCGATGAGTTTCTCGCTAAGAACATCCATGCCCAATTGGTGAATTTTAGCACAACTAAAACCTTCAAGTTCCAGTCCTACCTGATGAAGATGTTTCTCACCCATAGTGAGGAAAACCTGTTGTTTCCTGAGATGGTAGTAACTAAAGAGATGAGAAGAGACTACACCAAGTTCATGAATTTCCTTATGGCAAGAGTGTACAGTGTCATGTTCCGAAAGGGGTTTCCCAGGGTGTTTCCACAAAGAACCAGTTGGGAGATTGTTTTTTGTTGGAAAATGGAATAGTCATCTGATTGTATGGTTTCACCCATCCCCCTTGCAGGTTTCTCTCTTTCCTTACCCCTAGGGTTTTATCTTTGGAATTCATCAAGCATAAGCTAATGCTAGAAACTGAGCACTTCTTGAAGCACAAAAGGTCTAACGACATCAAATATGCCTAGGCCATGGGCCCTTTCACTATTAAGAACAAAAATGCTCTAACCATGGTTGAAATTTTGTTGAATAAAATGGGGTTTCTTGAAGAACCCACAATTGGGTATGACCTTCATCATGTCATCTCAAAAAGAAGAACAACTCTCAAGCTAACATCCTTCAAGAACAAGGAGGTGGTCAGGTTAGCAGAGGTTTCTAATTGGGAAAACTACCTCTAGAGTGATCCCAATAACACTAACAAGGGGGAAGATTTCTACTCTTCAGTGAGGGACATGACATCATAAATTCCTGATATTTCATATATGGTTGCAGCATCGACGAAAGTCACCCCTCTAGCTAGATTCTTCGATACAACAAGAAAGCAATAGGGTTCAAACCACATGGACTTTAAAGATGAGGATACTTCTAGGTCCCCAAAGAGACAGAAGATGGAGAAAGAGGGACAATTGGTCCAAGGTTTTGTAGAAGGAAAAAAGGAATAAGAGACTACGATAGCCAGACCTGCCTTTGAAGTCAAAGAATATTCTTTCACTGATATCATGACCAGTTCCTCGTCCCATTTTAGGGATATGAGGGAGATATTGGATAAGTAAAAGGAAACCAAGGAGACAACCACTAAAGAAGCCCTGAAGCTATCTATAGAGGTGAGGAATATTTCCAATCTAGACGTGTCACTCATCATTGTAAGGGACCAGATTCATAACACCTTGAAGTTGGAACTAACGACACACAACAAGGTTGTTGAAATAGGGGTGAACCTGGAAGACATCCCCGTCTCATACCTAATAATTTTCCATAAACAAACTGCAATCATATTCTTCATAGAATTGTTGAAAACCACCCTGAAGTTATCTAAGCTAGAGGCCACCAAGAGAAATATTGAGAATCAATTAAGGCAAGAAATGGTGGAAAATTGGGCGTGTCAGGAACAGAACAAAAATCTCCAGGATGATCTCTTAGTTGCTGAAGGACAAGAGTACAAGGGAGAAGGCACCAAGGAACTATTAGAGGATAAGGATAATTCCTTCCAACTATTAAAGAAAAAGATACAGATCCATGTTACTCAGTTGTTAGGGGGAATAGAGTTGGTTGCGTTGGAGGAGGAAAAGGAAAAGTTGAAGAATGAATTGTTGGACTTCCGAACAATATTATTAAAGTTTGCTGATAAAGAAAGGCAATAGCATAAGGACATGGCCTCGGCATCAGACAATGAAAAGGGTTGGAAAAAAATACACGATGATATAGAGAGGAAGCTACAGGGGGAGGAGAAAGAAGTGGAAGATAGGGTAGTATCCCCTGCAGCTCAGACAGGTGAATAGACCATCATACAGACTATGTATCTAGTGATCCTAAAGGATGTGGAATTGACAGGGTTAAGACATCAGAATGGGGTCCTATAAGACATGGTGGCACAAAAGGAACAGGAAAGGAGAGCCTAGGAGGCCAAGTCTCAATCTTGGGAGGCCAAATGTTAGGAACTAAAAACGAAGCATGACAAGTTGAGTAAGCAAGAAAAAGGCCAGATGCAGGTCCAAGGGGAAACAAACCTTATTTGGGATTCTATTATTGAGGAGGCAAACAAGTTCAGGCCTTACTTGGACTAAAATTTAGACAAAGAATTGGTAATCTACTCATACCAAGAGGGATTGACAATGGTGTTGATGTAATTGTAACTTTGGAATGTATTCACTTGTATTTCTTATGTATTGTAACTCAATGTTTATTTCGGGATGTATTTGTAATGTACTTGAGTCATGTCATACCCCAATGTTCCTATCGGGAGTTTCTATAATGTAAACAAGTCATGTCAAGTCAAGGTGGTTAACCCTCCTATTATCTAAGGGTTAAAGTCCTCGCAGCTCCGGGGCACTAGGGTTATTAGACTCACCTAGTGAATTCGGCCCTAGTTGGGTTTAGTCAAGTCAGGAATTAGTATAAATAGAGAGATAGCCTCTCTATTTATCACACACTCACTCACACTTAATAGTAGCGCATAGCTAAGGAAGAGAAAGACACCAGGGCAAGGAAGAAAGAGGTTACTATTGTCGGGAGATCATCTTACTATTTTCGGGTTTTACTTTTGGTGCTAATTCTATCTCTAAGGAAGTTCTGGGGTTTTCTCCATTTATGGTTTCCCTGAGGAAAAGCACTGTGTTCATTGTCTCTTGTGTTTAATTAATGTGCTTGTTGTTCTCTCAGTTAAAGATCCTAATGTTATGCTAGCTTAATGTTAAAAATCTAACATGGTATCAAAGCTAACCTGAGAAGAAGACGTTGTGCAGCTACTGGAACTAGGGATTCCTACTTTGTGGATCTCTCTCCCCATATTTTAAGCAAAATAAGTTTGGAATAACTCTCCTCCACAGGGTGCATTTTTCTATCGAATCAGAATCCAATTCTAAGGTTTTTCAGTTTTGGACCCAACACTACTGCTTGAAATTAGGGATTTCCACAGAAGTGGAATTTTTTAGTGAGCCTAGGCCTGGATTGATCTCCTCCTCAAAATCAAATTTAGGGATCAAAATCAAATCATTTCGTTGGACAAAACTCTAGAAAATAAAAACCCTAATCTGCTCCTGAACCAACACTGCAGAATTTCAGCTCCAAATCTAGATCCGACATCTTGACCTTGTAATATCTAAATATTTTGTATTCCCATTTGAGGTTCTCAGTTAATATGTCTCATCATACCAAGCTTGATGAGAAGCTTGAGGGAGCTGATAACTTCCAAGCCTTGAAGTATACGATCTCCCTGGTCCTGGAATAAAATGAGTTGGACTCCTATATCAGTGAGGAGGTTCCAACTCCAGAGGGATATGAGGCAAAGGCCTTACATAAGAATAAGTTGGTTATGTAAAAGAGGATCATTGCTGATTCAAACAAGGATCACCTCATACCACACATTTCCTTCCTCAAGACACCTAAATCTACGTTTGATTCCCTAACCAAATTGTTTGAAGGGAAGAACATAAACCAGAAGATGACTCTGAGAAACCAACTAAAGAACGTAAATATCCAGAATGTAGAAACCATCCAGTATTACTTTACAAGGGTCTCTCAGATCAAGGAACAACTGGAATCAATAGATGAAGAAGTGGAAAATGTAGAGATTGTAATGACCACCTTGAATGGTATCCCTAGATCATGGGACTCCTTCATTCAAGGAATCTATGCCAGAAAGAAGTTAGTCAAGTTCAGCAGACTATGGGAAGAATGCTCTCAAGAAGAAGCTCAGATAATAGCTCTAGAAGAGAAGATGGGAAGTGAAGATCAAGCTCTCACGATACACTTCAAGAAAACCAAAAGAAGTTCTCATCTAATCCAGATTTATGCAGGAATGCAACAGAATACACAAATAACCATACAAACAAATATGCAACAGAAATAACACTTCATTTCATCAATCAATAACTGAAACTTGTTTACATACAGAATGGAAATAAACTAGCTAGTGCTGGTAGCTTATCTCTGAGAAGAGATGTGGCGGATACATGCCTCTGAACCCTCTGTTACAATGAGGCTCGAAGGCCTATATATTATTGAGAAACAATGGAAACCCTACACATCCAAAAAACTAACCCTAGAAGGTGAAATGCCTTAATGTGGGCCCTGTTGGGTAACTTGGTACATCAAGTTCTTGGGGTCGTAACTTTAGCATACTACCTCTGTTTGACGTGCATGATATATCATTTGAAAGATATGTTTAAGGACTACTTCCATAAACCACAAATATCAAGTTTATAATGGACTCATATTTTCCCAACCATTCGATTCCAAAAAAACGTCGTTTAGGGCCTCAAAACGGCTCCAGAAGTTTAGGACCCGAAAACGGCCAAAAATAGTAAATTGTGCTACAATTAAGGAAACTATAAAACTGAAAGAAACAATGGTGGGGGTTCAAGAGGAATTGGTGGGTGGCCACCAATATCCTCTTGGATCATTCCTCCCCCCTTATGAATTAATGATCCCCATTACGTTGAGTTCCTCCATGAGATGAGGAAACTTCTGTTGAACTTGGTCCCTAGTGAGCCACTTTCCCTGGTGAAGGAGTTGGCCTGCTTTGACAACTCGATATAGTTGTATCTTCTGTTGGTGGGTGTTCTTGATATGTGTGTCCATAATCCGATCAGTGGTGGCTTGTTCCATGCAATCGGGGTTTAACTCTATTGGTGTGAGTTGTTCTGCCACGTCTGATGTGTCCAGTAGAGGTGGAAAGTAGGACCAAATGTGGTCCACATTAAACACTGGGTGCAAACAAAGGAATGGTGGAATACTGAGCTCGAAGGAATTGTCCCTGATAACCTTGGTGATGGTGTGTGGCCCATATCAGATAGGGCGAAGCTTGCGGTGGGGTCTAGCGAGGCGCTCCTTCTGCAAATGTAGCCACACTTTGTCGCCCACCTAGAAGTTGTGTTGCACCCGATGCTGATCATGTCACTGCTTGTACTTAGCATTAGATTTGTCCAATATGTCATGAACCTATTGGTGAATGTGATGAATGTGCTCAATGAAGCTGTTTGCCTTGGAGACTTCAGACTGGATATGAGCTGAATCAGCCTGAGTAGCTACAAATGGCATGGCTACGTCAATGGGACATAGTAGCTGCAATCCCAAGCCCACCTAAAAGGTGATATGGTTGGTTGAGCTGTGGAGGGCCTGGTTATAACTGTGTTGTACATAGGGGAGGCTCTCATCCCATGTGCATAGATGCTTTGAGTTGTACATGTGCAAAATGTGTACGATCATCCTGTTGACGACCTCTGTCTGGCCATCAGTCTAGGGATGGAAAGCTGTGGACTTTGTGAGCTTGGTGTCTAGCATTGACCATAGGCTAGACTAGAATGTACTAAGGAACCTGCTATCCTAGTCTAAGATTATAGACTGTGGAATCCCAAAGTGTACCCACACTTGTTCAAAGAAGAGTTTAGCAGTGGCTTCTGCTATGATATTCTTCTTGTAGGCCACCATTATGGCCATAATTGAGAATTTGTCAATGACCACAAACACACAGTTGTTTTCATGCTTAGTATAAGGAAGTCCTGACATGTAATCCATGGAGATGGATTCCCAAGGTTGACTAGGGGTAGGCAACGGAGTATAGAGGCCTTGCTTCTTGATGGATGGTTTGGAAATGGCGCAGGAAGTGCAGGATAGGATGTACTTCCTGACGTCCTGTCAAAGGTTCGGATAATAGAAATACTTCTACAGTACTGCCACTATTTTTTTAACCCTGAAATGCCCAGTGAACCGACTGTAGTGTGCTTCCCAAATCATCTTGGCACACTCGCTTAAAGGAACACAAAGGTGTCCCATGTGACATAGTAGTACATCCTTGAGGTGAAATTTTGGAACTTGGTTTCCCTCCAAGAGCATCTGGTATGTGTGGCTGAATTATGGATTGCTCTCATAGACAAGCAGCTAATTTGAAGTCTTGTGCCCACAAGAGTTGAGCACGGTCATTATCGCCACGATCGGTGGTCGGCTAAGGCAGTTTGCAACATTATTTGTGCTCCCCTTCTTGTACTTGATGTTCAAATGAAACTGTTGTAGATATGTGGACCACTTCTGATGGTGATCGTTCTGTAACTTCCCTTGTGTCTGCATGAAATGCCGGAATCGATGGTCTGTATGGATGATCATTTCTATTGGAGTAGGGTCCCGCAGCTACAGGAGAAGCTGCCATTTTGGTAGATAGACAGTTTTGGTGAAGATATAAGAGATAAGGTAAAGATAAGATGCCATAGCATGTTTATAGCTGCAGATCAGAGGCAGAAACTGTGACTATCAAGACATAGAAGTCAAAGAAGACGACAGTACTTCAGCATCCGAGAGGAGAGAGCTCACCCACTGTATTCAAGGCAGCGACTGAGAAGAGAGATCTCACCCACTGCATTCAAGGCAGCTACGGAAGACAGGAGGGCTCAACTACCCTCATAAAGAAAAAAGGAGCAATGAGGCCAAGGAATTGAAGACGAAGGATAGAAAGGGAAGCGGTGCCCAGTACCCATGGTCAGCGCTAGGAAACATGGAAGACTACAGAGAGAAGTGGTGTGATGGAAAGAGGCAGTTCGAGTACAGATAGACCGACTGTCACTAGTTAGGTTTTTTGGGTTACTGTTGGGACAGGCCCACAGTGTTGTAATGGTGAGACCTTCAGGCCGCCTATAAAGGGATGTATTTTGTATTGTAAAAGGTTAGCTAGTCGGATAACCTATAGCAGTTAGTCTGTTAGCTCATAGTATTTTGTATTGTAAGAGAGTCAAGCTCTGGTTCTGTATTCCATCTGTAGTATCTTACTGTAACCAGCAGCTGGATCGTAGAAGCTTGTATGTAAAAATCCACAAGGATTGACAGAGAGAGAGAGAGAGAATATTGTAAGAAGGAAATATAGAGAAAGAGAAGAGATCTAGGAGAGAAGGGCTCCCAGCAGTAGCGCGGAGCTACCCAGAAGATCTCTAGCTGCACAACAGGTTGCAGCAGAACTGTGTACTCTCTCAAGATATAATAAACATAGTTTTGTGGATGTAGCTTCTACCCTGGAAGTGAACCACGTAAATCCAGTGTGTTATGTGATTCTTTCATGTGATTGTGCTTTACTTAGTTGATATCTGTTATCTGCTACATGAATGTTGTATCTCAGTTAGTAAATGTCTCTATGTTCTCATTCAATTACAGTATTATTGAAGGTTAAAGGTATATTCACATGCACCAAGCATCTGCATATGAGTTTATCAGTGTTTGTTTCACACAGTAATAAGTCATTCTGTTAAAGTGTTTCTATTATACTTATTCGGCCAGTTAAGTATATTTGAGGAAGAGTGTGTTGAACTGTGGAAGTTCACATCAGAGTGTTTAATATCTTGTTGAAAGTTAGCCAAGTCATTCCACCCAGTGCGATAGCCTTTGGACTGTGAGGGTCACAGTGGGCTGTACTATAGTAGATATCACATTGACAGTAGGCGATATCGCACCGTCAGAGGAGCTACGGTGCAAGAGAGTGTAGATCGTGGGTTAAGAGGAAGAGAGAGTTGCGCATCACCAGAGTCGCTGCGATGTGATAGGATTCCTTCCCTTGTCAAAACCCATGAGTAAAAGAGACTACACGTCGCGGAGAGAGATTTCACTAGCTAAAAAGAGATGCGAAACCCCAGGATGCTATAGAACCTAGTTGAAGACACTTGAGTCTTTTGGCCAACCCATTAGAATCACTTCAGGTGAGACTTCAGGCCGCTCCACGGTCTATCACCGAAAGGGCCAGTGAGTTATGGGTGTTTTTGGTACATTACAGTAAACCCTGGTCTGCCCATTAGAACCAACAAATGGTTTTGTTGTTGGCTTTGAACAAACTGAGCACTGATGTTCTGTTGGCATCCTACTAGAGACGAACTCAACCAGTGGCTTGAGTCTAAGGAGAAAGAATTTTCCAAACAAGAGAACAAGAGTCCTAGACTAAGTACAGAGGACTGGTTACAAAAACATATCTTTACAGACCTGCATACGATATTTTTTGCGACCTATGGAAACAAGATGTACGACTAGTTATCAAAGTTGACTGATCAGAGCATATTTAGAAAGAAAAGAAACATTGTCTGGAAACTGGAGCTGATTCAGACCGTAAAGAGCCTTGATAATTCCAGTACAAGGACAGTAGACTTCTGGCTTGCGAGTGTGCTAGAAGGCTTCGTCACAGAGTTTGCAGTTGAACAGAGAAAAAAATTCAGTGAGGCTGAGCGATACTTTTTCAAAGGTTATAAAGGTAAGTACCTAAACAATTTAAACTTGTCCATTAAGATGTTATTATATGAAAAAGAGTAATGGATATAGTTTCAGACCAATAAGTTAAGAAAGTGTGATGTCACAAGAGTTTGAGAGTGATTTTGATGACATTGGACGTACACGTAGTGGAAAGAAATATAAAGTAGATTTCAGATCTCCCGTATTTGAAGACAGTTCAGATAATACTAGACAATAGAGTCATAGTAATACAGAAAGAACAGAAGGGGGTATCCCTTACCACCCTTATACCCCACAGAAACAGACCAAGACTCAGAACAATCCCATAGAAACTCCATCTACTAGCTCACAGGCAGTACATACTACCGCTACATCACCTCCACCTACACTGCTGAGTGGTAGTAACACAGCAAATCAACATCCACCACACAGAAATAGAATGGGGGATGATATGAAGCTACCTACCTATAAGGGTGCAGGGGCAGAAGACCCAGAGCATCATTGGTTTCTATGTGAAGCCATGTGGACCATTAAAGGACTCCAAGATGATATTATTAAACTGGTACAGTTGGTCACCACACTTAGGGAACGAGCCTTAACATGGTATATGAAGTATACCTCAGCAATACCCAGAACACTTATACAAGTCAGGACCGCCATGATCAAAGAGTTTAAGAAACCTAATTCTGAGTCACAGTGTATCACAGAGCTCAAAGACATTAAACAACTACCTACAGAGTCAGTATGGGACTTGGACCAGAAATTCAAAGCCCTCATAGACCAAGTCAGCTTTGAGTTTGCGCCAGAGTAGCATAAGGAATGGTTTATTGCAGCGCTACTCCCTCACATCAGACTGCCATTAATGCAACAAAAACTCTAGACACAGGATGATGCGTTGGAGATGGCGATGAAACTAGAGGCATCACCTCTAGCTAAAACTAGTACAGGTATGACAAACCTACAAAATTAGTTATCAAATCTCACGTTACCAATGCATGAGATTAGAAAAGGAAAAGAGATTGCACAAGACATATGGTGTATCAAGTGTAAAGCACAAGACCATACTAAAGACAACTATCCAGTATTTGTTGAATACTTAGCAAGTGGGGCACCTAACCCTTTAGCACAAACTCAAGGGCCATGGTGTGAACTATGCAGAACAAGAGGACATCTACCTCAGCAATGCCCTATGCTTCATAAGTATATATAGACACCTAAGAACTTATACTATACCTTCTGTAAGTCAGTAAGACATGATGACCATACCTGTAGAGCCTATGATCTCATGTTAGACAGAAAACACGACTTGTATAGAGTCCAATCAGAGACATAGGGTCCAGCAGTAGGACCACAGCATGATCCGACTCATGTTGGCCATGGAGGAGGATTCAGAGGACGAGGCCGTGGAGGAGGCTTTGGCCGTGGTGAAGGCTTTGGCCATGGTCATGGAACAGTCACTTGTTACAACTGTGGAGTTGTAGGACATTATGCTAGGGACTGTCAGAGCCCCACTACCACATGTAATTATTGAAAATCTTATGATCACACTATAGAAGAATGTACTACCTTGATAGCCAAGATCAGAGAACCTAAGCCAGCAGTACACCAGAACATCCAGCGTATTGCTGCTGAGCAGAAAGAGCTAGAACCAAGAGTCAACATTGTGACTCGCAATGGTGCTTCCACCAGTGGGACATCGCAGGATAGTGAAAAGAACATAGGATCGCAGTGGGTGCGCAAAGATACTAATAAATCAACACCACTCGACCTGCAGAATAATAAAGAAACATTTCAGGAAGCTAAAACTTTCTTTAATGAACCTATGCAATCAAGATCACAGGTTCTGCCTTCTAGGGGCATACTGTAGCAAACACCTTGTGGCCTTAGTCCTATGGAGACATCACAGGCTACCACATCAGGAAGATGCGATGAGGATGAGTCGACAAGAAGCGTACAATCCTTCCTGTGGAGTTGTCTAAAACTCGTGAGAAATGAGCAAGCTATCAGAGAGCTTCAGCACATCATAGATTAGTACCCACCATCTTCTTCCGTGAGTAGTATGTAGCGTGATGTTCATAACATTATGGGCCATACAAGAACAGGAAGAGAGATGCGACTTACAGCACAAGTTAGAGAATTTGAAATGCATGAGGTAATCCTAGACTTAGGATCAGAGGTAAATGTTCTGACTAAGCAGACATGGGAACAGATGGGTAGCCCTAAGTTAGTCAGATCACCTATCCATTTGATATTAGCTAATCAATAGAGGGTATCGCCATTGGGTCAACTACCACAGGTGCCAGTTGACATTGATGGAGTTCGCAGCTTTGCAGACTTTGAAGTTATAGAAATCATTGGTGACAGTAGACCATATCCAGCATTACTAGGAATTAATTGGGTGATCAGTAACATGGCCATTATTGACCTAAATATAAGACAAATGACCTTTGAGGATGCGAAGATCCAGGTCATCACACTATTGGATCCTCTTCAGGGTCCTAGATACATTGAACCTATCCGAGTATAGGATGAGGCATGTAACATGGAGAGTCTCTATCAGATGACTATGAACCAGAGTGACTACATCAATCCAACCACAGAAGGGAACATTACTTGGTGATGCGACAGCTCATGCACATCGGATTCGGATGTTGGTCTAGAGAACTGGTAGAACAGACTTTACGAAGTCTCAACACATAGATGTGCATATTTGACTAAGTCACTACGATGGATCAGAGCAGAGCTTAAGGATATTTCGTCATTTGATGGCTTAGCGGATGTCAATTATTTTTTATACCAGTTTGAACAACAAGTTCCTCACGAGCAGAGGATTGCAACTATGGATATTGCAGTACAAGCCACACCTGCAAGATGGTGGTATGCACATAAAGAGAATATCGCATCATGGGATGATCTTAATAGATTGATGGTGATCATATTCTCTACGGACAGGGAGTATGTCCAACAAAAATACACAAGAGAAAGTGAACCCAGGTCACATATTTAGACTTGTGAACAGAATTGGTCGGACATTCCCGAGGATGAATGGGTTCACCAATTCATTCACACTTTGGACATAGTTCCAAAGAATTGGTACACTGAGACAGAGTTGCGCAGAGGAACAACTACATGGCCACTTATGACAGACAGCTTTTAACTCACTTTCACTTTTGAATATGAGTACCCAAGCATTAATCAGGCTTTAGGCATTATAAAGATTAAGATCTTTGAGGACTGTACCCTATCAGTATCAGCTCAACCTGAGTGGTCCATCTAGTTAGAAGAGGCGCTCGAGTGCTATAACTTTGCATCAGAACTAGAGGAGGAGGATGAGGATCCTCGCAACATCAACATTCTATATTTAGAAGGAAATCGTGATGTTGATGGACTGAAGCTAGAGACTCCAGCTATCATGAAGCCTATCAAGATTAAGAAGATCAACATTGGCACAGACATAAAACCAAAGTTTGCATCCATTGGAGACTATTGGAACGATGAAATAGTAGGACAGATTGCAGACTTGCTACATGACTATCAGGACCTATTCCCCACCAAGTTCACAGAGATGAAGGGAATAGTTGGAGACCTGGGAGTAATGAGGATACCATTGAAAGAGGATGCTAGGCCAGTCAAGCAGTGTCCATACAGATTAAATCTGCGCTATAAAGAAAAAGTTAAGGACGAGATCGATAAGATGCTAATAGCAGGCATCATTGAGCCCGTGGAAGAAAGTGAATGGGTTAGTCCCATGGTTGTGCAAGAAAATAAAACCAAAGGAGACATTAGGATCTATGTCGACTTGCGTAAACTCAATGATGCATCACTTCATGATCCATTTCCGACACCTTTTACTGATGAAGTGTTAGACAACATGGGAGGACAGGAGGTCTACTCCTTCACTAATGGCTTTTCAGGATATCACCAGATCAGAATCCATCCAGAAGATCAATCTAAGACCACTTTTGTGACAGAATGGGGCTCATTCCAGTATACGGTAATGCTTTTTGGTCTTAAGAATGCACCAGCTATCTTTTCTAGAGTAATAGTTGTTGTATTTAAAGAATACATCCATAAATTCCTAGAGGTTTATTTTGATGATTAGACTGTATTTGGATTAATCGACAAGCACATAGGAGATTTAAGACTGATGTTAGATAAATGTAGGCAGTACCAGATTTATCTGAACTTGAAAAAATGTATATTCTCTGTGCCATTTGGTATTTTGTTGGGTCATATTGTCTGTAGACAAGGCTTGATGGTAGATCCCGCAAATATTGCCATCATTGTAAACCTTCCAGCACCCAACTCAGTCAAGTAGTTGAGGATAGTACTTGGTCATTCCGGGTAGTATAGAAAATTTATCAAAGGTTATGCAAAGATCACAACACCTATGGAAAAGTTGTTAAAGAAAGATGTAAAATTCCTATGGAATGAATAATGCCAGAAAAGTCTAGACACACTTAAACAGAAGATGGTTACAACACCCATCTTAGTATTCATAGACTGGACCAAGCCATTTCATGTACATGTGGATGCATCTGGCATCGCACTGGTCATCGTCTTAACACAGCCAGGAGAAGGAGGCATCAATCACCCTATCGCATACTCAAGTAGAAAACTATCCACTGTAGAAAAGAACTACACCACTATAGAAAGAGAAGGATTAGCCATGGTGTATGCTCTACATAAATTCAGGCACTACCCACTAGGTGCCTCATTCAAGATGTTCACTGACCACTCTGATTTGAAGTACTTGGTCAATAAGACAGTGTTAGGGGGACAAATCTGCAGATGGTTACTCCTATTTCAGGACTATTATTTTGAAATCATTGTGAAACCAGGAAGATTGAATGCCGAACTAGATCACTTGTTGAGGATAGACTCAGGAGAAGAGCCAAGTAACCTAGAGGACAACTTTCCCGATGCGCAATTGTTTTCTATTCAGATAGGAGACAAGTACTATGATGATATCATTCACTTTCTCACTATAGGATGGGCACCTGTTGAGTTTACTAAGCAGCAAAAGAAGCAGTTAGTTGTTAAAGCAGCAGACTTCACCTTGATCGCAGGACAACTATACAATTTAGGTCCCGATGAAGTCATGTGTAGATGTGTCATGCCACACAAGAAAGAGGCCATTATCAGAGAAGCACATTTCGGTACCGCAGGAGGTCATTTCGTAGGAAAGCCGACTGCGTAGAAAATCCTGACCGCAGGATTATGGTGGCCTACTTTGCATAAGGATACTAAGGAATTTTGCAGATACTGGGATATTTTCCAGAGGGTAGGAAAACCTTCACGGAGAGATGAAATCATGCTGCGACCACAGATTACGCTGCGGGCATTTGACAAGTGGGCTATAGAATTTGTGGGTCCTATCAACCCACCAGGAAAATGAACTAGTCTGAGATACGTCATCACAGGAACAGAATACCTCACCAGATGGGGGGAGGCTAAAGCAGTAAGAAATTGTGATGCTGCTACAGCTGCACAGTTCCTCTTTGAGAACATCATCAGTAGATTTGGATGCCCAGTAATTTTGATGAGCGATCAAGGTACTCATTTCTTGAACGACACTATTGAGGCCTTGATAGAGAAATTCTAGATACAGCACCATAAGAGCACCCCCTACCACCCATAAGCTAATGGTATGGTGGAGGCCTTTAACAAGATTCTAGAAAACACTCCTACTAAGATCTGCAACAGCCAAAGGAATGATTGGGACCTCAGATTTAACGTTGTGTTATGGGCGTATAGGACGACATGCAAGAAACTTACAGGACATACACCTTTCAGCTTGGTGTATGGACAAGAGGTTGTTATGCCTATGGAGTATATTATGCCCAGTCTAAGAATTGCTCAGATCACTGGGATGACAGACATAGACACGACAAATTAAAGGCTATCACAGCTGCTTTCCTTAGAGGAAGACAGGTTCATCGTAGGATTCCATCAGAAAGTGTAGAAGGAACGAGAGAAAGCTTGGCATGACAGGCATGTCAAGAACAAGATTTTTCAGATAGGAGACCTAGTCCTCCTCTTCGACAGTAAGTTTGTGAAGTTTCCAGGAAAATTCAAGACGCATTGGTTGGGGCCATATCAGATACAGCAAGTTACAGAGGGAGGTGCCATTCAGCTCAGCAAACTGAATGGGGAGCTTCTTACCACTTTCATTAATGGCAGTAGGCTTAAGCTTTATAGTGCTAACCACTCCACGTCCCAGCCTTAAATAAGATAGATATGACAGTGCAGATGTCCAGTGTAGTTGGAAGGAGGCATCGCACTAGGAATTAGTCTACACCGGCAGGTATACTAAGTACATGGAATCACATTAAGACGGTTCATTTTGCACAAGTCATAAGCGGCTTGCAAAAAAAAACGCTTAAGTTTGTTTTGAACAGGTGATGCGGTGTGACATCGCAGTAAGGTGATGTTTCCCCATGCCACATATCCAGTGTTGAGAAAGGACAGAGGGCCAGTCAATTCATCTTCTAGCAAGTAGTTAATGAAGAAATGACCGGTATACCTTACCGTAGATTTGGCAATAGCAGAATGATTTTTCCAGATTTAGTAAATCTTCGATGAGACCGGCGCCTGCACACAGGTTTCAAGGGAAATTTGATCGGATTTCAACATTTAATGAGGATTGAAACAACGGGTGTGGTCTCATCCATGCAATTAATATCATCGATGGGTTCATCTTAGATGACCGTTGCGTCCGGGATTATCTCCTTCAGCATAAAAGCAGAGATCATTCATTCAGGACGGTTACTTTTGCAAAGAGCCGAGAGTTATAGAGTAAGTTGTTAAGTTTTCCCTGTGCAGAGATGATTTCGTTATAGAGTGCTGTGATTTTACTATTTTGCAGTCATTTCCAATCTGGAGTATTGCACCGAGTGGGTTCTATCCGAGGAGGAACCTTTAGAATACATTGTGAGATGATTCGAGCGTGGAGGCCTTGTTCCCGCTATGGTGACACCACCCAAGAGTATGAAACCAAGTTCATCACAGACCAGACAGCTAACAAGGATGAGGAGCCAATCTCAGATAACAGACGAATCCAGTCCAGAGCTGGAGGAAGAAGTTCATAGCGCATTAGACTACATTGTGCCACGAGTTGACAGTGCAGCAGAGGTAAACATTCCCAAGAGTGGTAAGTTTCCTGTTCCCATACCATCGATTGATTCTCAAGTAAAGGAAGATGGAGATCTATTAGGATATGCATCTGTTGTTAAATTTATATATTATAACCTTGGAGACAGTAAGACATATCCTCAGTTCCGGCCGGATTAGTATCTAACGATTCAGAAGAAACCAAGGACAGGTATAGATGAATATGTTCCTATGGAACATGTCCAAATTCTTGAGTGCTCATGCTTGCTCAATTTGTTGAGAATACCACATTTTGGATGAGGTGTAGAGGTTAATGCCGTGGTGTGCATCCTACTTTCTTGTGTACGTGGAGGTTACCTCTAGCTAGGTAACAAGGTCGACCTGAACGTCGACCTGATACACCACATCACCGGGCTATCCAAGACTGGTAAGGACCCTAAGACACATATAATAGGAAAGACCAAGGATTCCAAGCTACCACCAGCCCTAGTTACCAAGTATAAGCTACAGAGAGGAGGACGGGCTTATGATATCGCAATCTTAACAGACGATACACTCATATTTATAGCCAGTCTGCTTGCAGGTATACTGTTAACCAAGGTTCACCCAAAGGAAGTCACAGGATCAGTAATTCACCTTACCATACAAGTTGCAAAAGGTGAACAGTTCAATTGGTGTTTATTTTTGTTAAATATTTTTCAGCAAGATTTTCTTACAGCCTAGGATGAAGCAAACCACCCCTTCCATTTCTCGTGTTTGCTTATACTATGTGCATTCATCACGTGGAAGGAGCCGCCCCATACTCAATTTTGACAGCTAGCAAGTGGTGAGCCCAAAGGCACGTGCTATACCAACTTATGGGAGACCAGCAGCCCAGCCAAGAAAAAGAGCAATACGATAGTATTCTATGAATACTATAAACTATTGAAGAGAATCATCCAAGAAACACCGCGGATCAGCACGGAGACTATGGACATATATGATAATCGGCTTGATTTTATGGGAGACTGCCATAGAATCTACCTGAGGCCAAAGAGGTCTAAAAGGGATGATTGGGATAATGGTTGATTCAGGATGACAGTGTAGGATGTTGCAGACATCATTAAATACTTTAACGATGAGTGGAAACAAACATTAGAGGATACCACAACACCACCATCAGGTACGGCATAGACAGACCCATCAGACAAAGGAAAAGACAAAGTGGGGTCCCAGACGTAGGATACAGCAGAAGTACCACTACCGGGAGAAAAGAGGAAAGATCCACAGCAAGTGCCACTAGAGGCACAGATGACAAAGGATGGAGAAGAAGGGACACCAGAGGCACAAAAGAGGAAAAATTAGAAAGCCACAAAACTACCTTTGAAGACTGCATTGACAAATGATGACTATGAACAAATTGCAGCAAGACTAAAGGACAAAATGGGCGACACATTTCAGGCGATGCAGGCATCGCAGGGCAAGCTACAGGGGGAAATAGATCAGCAGATTGTGGAGTTAAAAACACTAACCGAGAATACTACCACAATCCATACTTAGTTAATCAATATGCCCGCAGGAGAAAGTTCAACATAGTCGATTTCCCGCGAGGAAATCTTGGCAAAGGATCACATTAATACAGTCTTGATACCACCAGGGAGCATTCGATTCCCCACTTTAATGATGGACATACAGATACAGATTAGGCAACCCGTCGAGGTCAACCTCGCCGAGTTTCATGTTGATCAGTTATAGATGATCCAGCAGCAGCTAAGCGTAGAGCTCAGAGATAGAGAGATCGTGACTTATAAACAAAACACACAGCTGAAACAAAAGAATGCATCACTCACTGCAAGTTTTCAGACAAAGGCAGAGGAGTTAAGAACATATGAAGAAAGAGAACATGATCTTAATCAGGTCCTATAGAGCATCGCATTGGAGTTACCCCAATGTAACATTGAGTTTTCCTTGCCTCTCACGCAGAAGGTAAGAAGAGTTGCAGATAGAGCAAAGGCTCTGGAAGAAACAGTAACCAATATGGAAGAAGACCACAAAGTAAAAATTGCTGAGCTTGAGGCTCAAGCACCGGGCACCCCTCAGGTAGACAAGGAAGAAAGAGTAGAGGCCTTTAGACTCATTGCCGCATAGATGAAATCTCGCATAGACGATGCACAGTCAGTTCTAGCTGATGCGACGAACACATGGTCGGAGTTAGATGAGCATCCCGAGAGAGTAGAACTCCAGCAAATCATTCAGCAGATAGAGAATGCCACAGTGTCAATGAAGGAATAAATCAAGAGTTTAGGAGCTCTTGCGAAGATGAGAAAGAGGACAGAGATGAACCTTTTGAAACAGGAAGCACAGCGGTTGAGGGAAAAGGAGATACAAATCAATAATATGATTCAACCATATCATGAACAAATCATAGAGCTATTCGAGGTGGTTGAGCAGAAGGTTAAAGAATTCATGACAAGTAGAAGTGAAATTAATGCAACAGAAGACTCCAGCATTAGTCAAGCTACACTTGAAGTGGCACAAGAGTGTGTCAAAGCTATGCATAACGAAGTCATAGGACTTCACGACAAATTTGAAATGGACTTCGGAGGAAGCCAAGGAGAAGCTACAGTAGGAGAATCCCGCTGGTAGTGGCTCGAGGATGAGCCAAAAGTAAGTGTTAGGGGACTTTTGGAGTAGGGTCCCGCAGCTACAAGAGAAGCTGCCATTTTGGCGGATAGACAGTTTTGGTGAAGATATAAGAGATAAGGTAAATATAAGACACCATAGCATGTTTCTAGCTGCAGATCAGAGCCAGAAAATGTGACTGTCAGGACAGAGAAGTCAAAGAAGACAACAGCACTTCAGCGGCCGAGAGGAGAGAGCTCACCCACTACATTCAATGCAGTGGCTGAGAAGAGAGAGCTCACCCACTGCATTCAAGGAAGCAGCGGAATATAGGAGGGCTCAGCTACCCTCATGAAGGAAAAAGGAGCAATGAGGCCAAGGAATTGAAGATGAAGGGAAGAAAGGGAAGCGACACCCAGTACCCGTGGTCAGTGCCGGGAAGCATGGAAGACTGCAGAGAGTAGTGGTGTGACGAAAAGTGACAGTTCAAGTACAAATAGACCAACTGTCACTAGTTATGGTTTTTGGGTTACTGTTGGGACAGGCCCACAGTGTTGTAATGGCGAGACCTTTAGGCCGCCTATAAAGGGATGTATTTTGTATTGTAAAAGGTTAGCTAGTCGGATAACCTATAGCAGTTAGTCTGTTAGCTCATAGTATTTTGTATTGTAAAAGGTTAGCTAGTCGGATAACCTATAGCAGTTAGTCTGTTAGCTCATAGTATTTTGTATTGTAAGAGAGTCAAGCTCTGGTTCTGTATTCCATCTGTAGTATCTTACTATAACCAGCAGTTGGCTCGTAGAAGATTGTATGTAACAATCCGCAGGGATTGACAGAGAGAGAGAGAGAGAATATTGTAAGAAGGAAATATAGAGAAAGAGAAGAGATCTAGGAGAGAAGGGCTCTCGGCAGTAGCATGGAGTTACCCAGAAGATCTCTAGCTACATAACAGGTTGCAGCAGGACTGTGTACTCTCTCAAGATATAATAAACACAGTTCTATGGACGTAGCTTCTACCCTGGAAGTGAACCACGTAAAACCAGTGTGTTATGTGATTATTTCATGTGATTGCACTTTACTTAGTTGATATCTATTATCTATTACATGAATGTTGTATCTCAGTTTATAAATTTCTTTATGTTCTCATTCAGTTATAGTATTATTGAAGGTTAAAGGTAGATTCACATGCACCAAGCGTCTGCATATGAGTTTATCAGTGTTTGTTTCACACAGTAATAAGTCATTCTGTGAAAGTGTTTCTAGTATACTTATTTGGCCAGTTAAGTATAGTTGAGGAAGAGTGTGTTGAACTGTGGAAGTTCACATCAGAGTGTTTAATATCTTGTTGAAATTTAGCCAAGTCATTTCACCCAGTGCGATAGCCTTTGGACCGTGAGGGTCGTAGTGGGTTGTACTATAGTAGATATTGCGTTGACAGTAGGCGATATCGCACCGTCAGAAGAGCTGCGGTGCGAGAGAGCACAGATCGTGGGTTAAGAGGAAGAGAGAGTTGCGCATCACCAAAGTCACTACGATGCGATAGGAGTCCTTCCCCTGTCAGAACCTGCGAGTAAAAGACACTGCACATTGCAGAGAGAGATCTCGCTAGCTAAGAAGAGCTGTGAGACCCCAAGATGCTATAGAACCTGGTCGAAGACACTTGAGTATTTTTTCCAACCCATTAGAATCACTTTGGGTGAGACTTCAGGCCACTCCGCGGTCTGTCGCCGAAAGGGCCAGTGAGCTAGGTGTGTTTTTGGTACATTATAGTAAACCCAGGTCTGCCCATTAGAACCAACAATTTCCCTCCCCAAAATGTAATGATTCCATTGTCGACAAGCCTGTACAATGGAATACATCTCTTTGTCATAAGTGGGATATTTGTGTACAGTGTCAGATAGTGTCTCATTGTGATATGCCACTGGATGCCCTTGTTGAGTAAGGACTACCCCAATAGCATAGTCAGAGGCATCTGTCTTAATCTCAAATGGTTGTTGCAAGTCTGGTAATTTGAACACTGGGGAACAACATAGGCAATGTTTCAATTCTGCAAATGCCTTCTGTTGAGTTTCCGACCAAAAGAATTTTTCTTTCACTCCTCGCTTCGTGACTTGACTCAAGGGCCAAGTGATATGAGAGAATCCCAAGACAAACCTACGGTAGAAATTAGCAAGGCCCAGAAAGCTGCGAAGCTCTGTTAGAGTAGTTGGGTTTGGCCAATCCTGAATGACTTGGATCTTGGTTGGATCCACATGTACCCCACAGTAATCAATAATGTATCCCAGATACTAAACCTAGGTCATGCCAAAAGTGCACTTGTCCAAATTGGCACACAACTTGTGATGTTGAAATGTTTGGAAGACCTGTCGGATGTGGTGGAGGTGCTCTCCCCAAGTCTAGCTGAAGAACATGATGTCATCCAAGTACACTACTACAAATGAGTTGGTGAATGGCCGCAAGATGTCGTCCATCAATCTCATGGAGGTTGTAGGGGCATTCGTCAGCCCGAAAGGAATGACCAACCATTCGAAAAGGCCCTCCTTGGCTTTGAAGGCAGTCTTCCACACATCGGTCGATTTGATTGATACCTGGTGATACCCAGACTTTAAGTCTATCTTGCTAAAATATTTCTCCCCTTTAAGCTGGTCCAGGAGGTCATCAATCTGTGGGATCGAGTACCTATTCTGGACAATGATCTTGTTCAGCACCCGATAGTCAATACAGAGTCTCCAAGTCCCATCCTTCTTTTGTGCCAACACAATCGAGCTCCCACATGGTGATGAACTTGGCCGGATGTGACCCTCCTGTAGCAGCTCCTAAATTTGCCTCTTGATTTCATCATTCTCCAAAACAAAACGATGATAGATTGGTCCATTGGTAAATGGTGCACCTGGGTTCAGATCGATGGGGTGCTTGACCTGACAATGGAGAGGCACCTCGGTGGGTGAGTTGAATATGTCTCGATACTCCTCCATGACCTTGTCCATTTGTTGTTGTCATGTGAAGGGGCCCTGTCTGGAGGTTGTGGCAATGATCTTCTTCTTTCCCTGAGGGTGGATCATCAAGAAAACAAACTTCCTGATTTTGGAAATGAGCTTACTGCATTGTTTTGCAGTAACCAAAGCGATAGCGGCAGGGGGTGGTACCTCTGGTATTCTGTACAAATTATTTCCCAACGTAATAATAATAGCACGAGGCCGGGACTCATACATAGCATGTCACTTCCATAAGTATGGTTGACCTAATAATACATCACAAACATCAAGAGGATCAATATCACACAATACCTCATCGGTGAAGGGCTTGATGCTGTAGGGAAGTCAGCACAGCTGGCTGACGCAGAGATCTCTTCCTTAGTGAAGCCACCCGATGGTGTATGGCTGCAGGTGTGCTGTGGTTGGAAAACCCAACCGCTTCATGACCTATACTAAAATTAGGTTCTTTTGGCTCCCAATGTCGACAATAAAATGTAGCAGGGAACCCTTTACCCACATATAGGAGTGGAAAAGATGCTCCTCCTCCTCTGAATCTTTTGGTTCTTCCTTTTGGATCTTTGTGGTGGAAACGGTGGCATTGGGCTCTGCATCGATAATCTTCTTCCCTCTGTCATTCCCATTCTTGGGTTCTAACTCAATTTCAGAGTATGCATCTAATTCAAAATCCTTTATCTCGGCCACTAGTGACTTCTTAGCCCAACACTCACTTGTGTTGTGAGTGGGGCTCTTATGGAACTCGCAGCACTTTCCCACTTCCTTCTTTGGCTTTGTAGTGTTACTCTTTGCTTATGGCTTTGGAAAGTTTTCTTGAGTCACCATGCCTTGGTTGTGTCCTTGGTTATACAGTTTGGGGGCACCTTTTCCTTGCTTCTGATTTGCAGATCCAAAGTCTCGCTTTTTCTATTTGAATTTTTGCTCAATTTTGGCAGCGTACTGATATTCCGTACCAAGCGAGGAGATGTCAAGGAACTCCATTTCCTTCTGAATGTATCTATGCAGACAACTGCAGTACTTCAGCACCAAATGTTTCACTAAATATTTGATACCCAACTTGGTGCGCAGGGTATGGAACATATTCGTCAACTCATGCAAATCTTGATCTCTTTGCTGCCACATCGTAGTCCATTGGATGTACTTGTACTCATAGCTCCCCACCAGATAATATTGTCCCTTTATGGAATCTTGAAAATAATTCCAAGTGGGTATGGTAGAGAATAGAGAGGGTTCCTCCTCATCCTTTCTCTCATAGTAGTTTTCCCACCAGTCCTTGACATGGGGGGTGGCTTTCAGTAGAGAAAAATTAATCGTTTCCCGGTCAAAAAAGTCCTGAACCAAGAAATATCCTTCTAATAGATTTAACCATTTATCTATAGTTTTTGCATCTATTCGAACATAAAATATGGGAATGTCAAATTTTACTTGTACCTTAAAAGGGGTTGCACCTCCAAAGTGGCTGCTAGATGCAGATGTGCCACCAGTGGGAAGTCGTTGAAGGATATGGGCGAAGTTATCCATCATCGCATTCCTTTTTTTTTCAAGGGCCTCCTCGAGCAACATTTTGATAGGATATTCTACGCCCTTGTATTTCTTTTTGTCCCCCATGGGTGGCTGTCAGGATTTGCGAGGCTGATCTTGCAAAGGTTCAACCAGATCGAGCCCTAACTCTTTATACCCCGCCCTCATTGGGGAAATGCAAAGAAGGATTGAGAAAGAGCAGATTGCTCTGATACCACTGATCCAGATTTATGCAGGAACACAATACAATACACAAATAACCATAGAAACAAATATGCAGTGGAAATAACACTTCATTCCATCAATCATTAACTGAAACTTGTTTACATACAGAATGGAAATAAACTAGCTAGAGTGCTGGTAGCTTATCTTTGAGAAGAGATGTGGTGGCTACATGCCTCTAAACCCTCTATTACAATGAGGCTCGAAGGCCTATATATTATTGAGAAACAATGGAAACCCCACACATCCAAAAACCTAACCCTAGGAGGTGAAACACCTTAATGTGGGCCCCGTTGGGTAACTTGGTACATCAAGTTCCCGAGGTCGTAACTTTAGCATACTACCTCCGTTGGACGTGCATGATATATCATTAGAAATATATGTTTAAGGACTACATCCATAGATGGAAAATATTGAGTCCAAAATGGACTCATATTTGCTTGACCATTTGATGCCAAAAAAACGTCGTTTAGGGCCTCAAAACGGCTCCAAAAGTTTAGGACCCGAAAATTGCCAAAAATAGTAAATTGTGCTACAATTAAGGAAACTGGAAAACTGAAAGAAACAATGGTGGGGGTCCAAGAAGAATAGGTGGGTGGCCACCAATATCCTCCTGGATCATCATCACCCCAAAGGTAATAATTCTCATCAAAGATATTTCACTAGAAAATACTTATCCAAATTAAGATGATATACATGTGATGAAAGAGGACACTTTGCTAAAGACTGTCCTAGAAACAAGATTAACTCCCATAAGAAGAAGGGAAACAAGAGAAGACATCATGCTCATCCTATAGAGGATGATGAACCTTCTACAAAGAGAACTAGATATGAAAGTGAAGATTCTTCAAGTGATAAAGAATATGTCTTGATTTCTGCTCTCACGGGAAACATTACTCATGGAAGCAATGATTGGCTTATAGATAGTAGGGCTTCCAAGAATATGACAGGATTCAAGGAATCCTTTGTGAAACTATTAGAACATGAATAACCTCACAAGGTGAAGCTCGGAGATGACTACCAGTATCCAATAAAAGGTAGTGGGGAATCCTCCTATAAGCTAGACTCTAGAAAATCAATGATAATGAAAGAAGTATTGTTTGTACCAGGAGAAAAGAAGAACCTCCTCTCCATATCTGCATTAGATGCAAAAGGAATGAGGGTTTCATTTATATATGGTCAAGTCATCATGTGGCTAAAAGGAAATAATATTGTTGATGCAGTAGTGATTGGATAACAAGAAGGAGGATTGTACAAATTGAAGGGCCATCCAGAACAAGCCTTGGTCCATGACATAGTAGAGCCAAATGAACTTTGGCATAGAAGGCTTACACATGTGCATTACAGAGCAATACCACTTACAAGCAAATTTGTTGAAGGTATTCTAGAAAATCAAGCAAAACATGATGGGGTCTGCAAAGGATGTGTGAAAGGAAAGAACACAAAGAAGACATTTCCACGTAGCAAGAGAGAAGCAAAGGGAATCTTGGAAATCATCCACTCTGTTGTATGTGGACCAATTTCATCAATTTCACTAAGAAGGTGTGCATACTATGTTTCTTTTATTGATGAATTTTCTAGGAAGACATGGATTTACTTCATGAAGAACAAATATGAAGGATTTGACAAGTTCAAGGAATTCAAAGCCTTGATCGAGAACCACACTAAAAACAAGATCAAGACCTTTCAATTAGATAATGGTGGAGAATTCACATAAAATGAATTCAAAGAGTTATGCAAAGACTCAGGGATTAAGAGGGAGTTATCCATTCCATATAATCCACAATAGAATGGGATTGCAGAAAGGAAGAATAGAACCATCATGGAAGTTGCAAGAGAAATGCTTCATGATCAAGATCTTCCTATGCATCTATGGGAAGAAGCTGCTAGGATAGCGGTGCATGTACAGAACCATATTCCACACAGAGTACTTGAAAACAAGACTCCTGAAGAAGTCTTCTCCGATAAGAAGCCAGAAGTCAACCATCTCAAAATATTCAGTTGTCTTGTATACATACACATTCCAAAAGAAAAGAGGACAAAATTAGATCCTTCAGGAAATAATGGTATATTTGTGGGATACTCTGAAAGCTCAAAAGCTTATAGAATATACTTCCTAGGATTCAAGAAGATCGACATCAGTAGGAATGTGACATTTGATGAAGACACAGCTTACAACAAATCCATAAATAAATTTACTGAAGAACCTGAAGAAGCAGAAGCACCTAGAATTCATGATACAACCATGAACGAAGAAATTGAAGAAGAAGGTCGAGAACTTAAAGAACCACAAAGACCTCTAGATCCACCTCAGGAGAAGAATCCTCATAAGAGGAAACCTGCTTGGGTATGAGAAGCTATCCAAGGTGCGTAAAGATATGGGGCTCCAGAAGAAAATCATAGAGAAAGAAAGAGGACCATATTTTGCTCCAGGTATGTAGCATTGTTATGTGATTTCATCCATAAAGAACCTTCCAATTATGAAGACATGGCAGAACGGAAAGAATGGAAGGATGCTATGATCGAAGAGTATCAATCAATCATGAAAAATGATGTTTGTGATGTTGTTCGAAGACCAGAAGAGAATTCAGTTGTAACTTCCAAATGGATCTACAAGATCAAGCATGCTATAGATGGTAGCATAGAAAAATATAAAGCAAGATTTGTTGCTCGTGGTTTCTCCCAGAAAGAAGGAATAGATATGAAGAAACTTTTGCACCTCTAGCCAGATACACTTCCATCAGATCAGTACTTTATCTGGCTGCAATGATGAAATGAAAGATACACTAGATGGATGTCAAGACTGCTTTCTTGAATGGTGTAGTAGAAGAAGAAGTGTATGTGGAGCAACCACTCAGTTTTGAGACACATGATAGGGAGTCTCATGTATGTAGATTGAAGAAAGCCGTGTACGGTTTCAAATAGGCACCTAGGACATGGTACGGTAGAATTGATAACTTTCTATCCAGTTTGGGATTTACTAAGAGTAAAGAAAATTCCAACCTCTACTACAAGGTTGAAGATGGCAACCTAGTGATGCTCCTACTGTATGTAGATGATATGTTTCTAATAGGCATGGATGGGTTGATTGCTGATATGAAGAGGAAGCTTGTTTCCAAGTTCGAAATCAAGGACTTGGGTATGATGCATTATTTCTAGGCATGGAGGTGTGGTAGAATGCAGATGGAATTTCCCTTGGACAAGGTAAATATAAAGTAGAGATCTTGAAGAGGTTTGGGATGATGGACTGCAAGCCTATGGACACACCTATGGCATTGAACCTGAAGCTATTGAGTGATGCTTCATCAGAGACGGTTGATGCTACGATATATCATTAGATGATTAGGTCCTTGATGTACCTCACGAACATGAGACCATATATTTGCTTTGTTGTGAACACCTTGAGCCAGTTTCTGACAGACCCGAGACATGTTCACTTGATGTTGGGCTATGGGAAGACCCAGGTTTTAAACCTTTTATCTTTGCACCAACAAAATACCCACAGTGTTGGCCCTTTCGGCAACAACCTGCGAACAGGTTGCAGTATCACCCGAAATAGCTATGGGGTGCCGCAGAATCAGGTTTCTACAAGAAAAAGAGGTATATTACTATACCTTTATCCTTAACAACAAATATGTATACAAAATAGAGCTTAGGCATTCACTTAATTAGCTTTGCAGGTTAGATAAGAACATTTCTTACTTAACCCTTAGCTGGGAATTCACAACGAAGTTAATATTTTAATAGTTATCTTATTTTAGCATTCACCTACTTATCAAAAGCATAAAACATAACAGCAAAAAACAATAGAACCACCACAACACATGATATAAGTGGTTCACCCCCAGTGTAGGGGCTACGTCCACAGAACTGTGTTTATATTCAACTCTTTACAAAAACCATAGTTCTGATCTGCGCACTCAGCTGCAGATCTTCTCAGTCTTCCACAAGCTGCGTACTTAGCTGCAGATCTGCGCACTCAGCTGCAGAACCTATCTTACAAAAACCCTCTGCGCACACAGCTACAGAGGTCGTCCACACACACAGCTGGGACTTAACCTTAAACCCTTAGAGTAGCTCTTAGCTTCGCATCACATTAGCATCATAAGATAATCGTCAAAGGCCTAACCTCACTCCTTTACATAAGTGCCTATTTATACAAGTGCACTATTACAAAACCATGGACTTAAACCATGGGCACCCAAAAACCATAACCCTGGGTTTAAACCATGGGTCATTTATGAAAAGAGGGGCTTCGACCCAACCTTGACACCCCTAAGAATATTTTTCATCGCAAATCTGCTTACAAGCTTCCACAAAAACTGTGGAGTTACCAAAACTTAAGACCTTGAAGGTCGGAGCCCCAACATGCCCCTAAGACTCACTAGTGGCCCGTCCTGGGACACTCTGCTACTTTTTCAGTGGGTGAATATTATTGGCACAGATAGTAAACTTCTTGCTGAGGCTGCACATGATATCTTCGACGGATGGCACCTTCTCCATTGTCTCCTTTTGCACTCTGTCGAGCTCTGTATCCGTCTGTATCTCTGTGAGAAACATCTTTAATAATCCTGCCGTCTTTCTTCCTTATATTCCTATCATCATCGTCATTTCTTCTACTACTTCTACCACTACCCTAGCTTTCTCTATCCTTCATCCTTTCATCCTTAGCAGAATGCCTGTGTTCTTGTATCTTTCTTCGTTCCGCTGAGAGCGAATTTTTGCCTTAAACTTCTTTCCGGTAGATCGTGTTTGGCTTGGTTAACTTGGTGTTGGGGGAGTAGCTACAGGTGGGTTTCTCATAAGGTTCTATAGACCCCTCTCTCAAGCTTCTCTCAACAGGCGCTGGTCTTCGCGATCAGCTGACATGGGTTCAACTGTGAAACTTAGAAAATGTGCAATGCACACTTCGCAGGCCTGGGTATCTTCTTATAGAATCCAATGACCAAATCTGCCATCATTGTGCATTGATGACACTAGAAATGACCGAATTGGCAATAGGTCTTGTCCAACCGGTGCTAGATTTCCCAAAATCTTATCATTACAGGTAGTTGATGTAGTTCACGTGCTGGTGCCGCCAGATCCGATTCTTTTCCAACGGTCACATTTTAAGCTTCGACACACCTTTCTTCTTTGGCACAACTATTAACTTCAGCTTTACCACCCTAAGTACCTTCTACACGGTTCATACCTCTAATGCATCTTGACACCAGCTTCGGCAGAGAGTCGAAGTGCGACACTTCCAGCAATCTGCCATAGCTCTCAGAGAACAACTTCATTATAGTCTAGTACCCAATTTCAATTGTTCTTAGTACTTAGACTCTCCTTCCTGCTGTTACTTCTGCTTAGGAGGTCTAGTCTTGTCCCTATACTTCTTTAATCTACTTCCATTCACCATGGACGGTAGAATTTCTCCATTCAATTTAGCTAACTGGACTGCACCACCATCAGTAACTTCCTGAACTATGTATGTTCCTTTACAATGGGTCTTGAAATTACCTAGGAACTTCATGAATTTACTATCATACAAGAGCACAAGATCACCAGTCTGGAAATGCTTTTTCTTAATGTGTCTATCATGCCATGATTTTTCCCTAGATTTCTGCACTTGCTACTGGAAACCCATAATGAATCTGTCTTCTTCTAGTTCCAGTATCTTTGCTAGCCTTTCATTCAACATGGCTGGATCCTCCATCTCTGTGAAGGCAGATATTATGAGGCTAGGAACAATGTACTCCATGGGAATAACTGCTTCCTGTCCATATACCAGCCTAAAAGGTGTATGTCCTGTCAACTTCTTGCACGTGGTTCTATAAGCCCATAGTACTACTGGAATTCTAATATCCCAATCATTTTTGTTAACATTGCAAACCTTCGTCAGAGCGTGCTCAAGGATCTTGTTAAAGGCTTTGACAGTTCCATTTTCTTGAGGATGGTAGGAAGTACTCTTCTGATGATATACTTTAAATTCTTCGGTCAATGCTTCAATAGTCTTATTTAGGAAATGTGATCCTTGATCACTCATAAGAATTATAGGACACCCAAATCTTGACAAGATATTATCGAAGATGAACTTCGCAGCAGTAGCAGCGCTACAATTATTGACTGGTTGAGCTTCGGCCCAACGAGTAAGGTAATCAGTTGCTGTAATAATGTATCTTGGTCCATATTTCTTTGTAGGGGGATTGATTGGTCCCACAAAATCAATAGACCATTTGTCAAATGCTTGTAAAGTTACCTATGGAACCAAAGGAATCTCATCCCTCCTGGATGGTTTGCCTGTCCTTTGACAGATATCACAGCTGTGGCAATACTCTCTTGTATCCTTATGAATTGTAGGCCACCATAATCATGCTGTTAGAATATTCTAAGCTGTAGCTTTTCCTGCATAATGACCTCCTGCTGCTCCCGAATGTGCCTCAGCCAAGATCAATGGCTTTTCGTGCTCCAGGACACATCTGCGCAGTATTTCATCTGGTCCCATATTATATAGTTGTCCTACTATTAAGGTAAATTCAACTGCTCTAACCACTAGCTACTTCTTCTGCTGTGTTGTCATCTCAGAGGGTGGAAAACCTATAGACAAGTACTGAACAATATCATGAAAATAGTCATCAACCATCTAGATGGAAAAAAACTGGGCATCAGGAAGACCTTCGTCCAAACTAGTGGGCTCTTCTCCTTACTCGAGCCTTGACAAGTGGTCAGGCCCCAGGTTAAGTCTCCCTGGTTTAACTATGATCTCAAAGTCATACTCCTGAAACAGAATCAGCCATCTGCATATCCTTCCACCTAACACGGGCTTGTTAACCAAATACTTCAAAGCAGAATGGTCAGTGAACATCTTAAAATGTGATCCTAACAGATAGTGTCGAAACTTTTGCAAGGCATAAACCATAGCTAGACCTTCTTGTTTTGTCATAGTATAATGCTAGACCTTCTACTTGCAAAAGCAATAGGGTGATCAATATTACCTTCACCTGACTAAGCCAATACTACACCTAAAGCAATGCAAGATGGATCAACATGAACATGAAACTCCTTATTCTAGTCAGGCAATACTAGGATAGGGGCAGTTACCATCTTTTCTTTCAAAATGTCCAAGCTGTCCAAGGTGTCCATTCAAACTTAATATCCTTTTTCAACTTCTTCTCCATAGGGGCTGTAATCTGAGCATATCCTTTGATGAATTTCCTGTAATATCCAGTATGACCAAGCGTAGTGCGAAGTTGCTTAACATCCTTTGGAGGTGGCAAGTTCACAATGATGGCTATCTTCACAGGATCCACCATCAATCCTTGCTTGCATACAATATGACCTAGCATAATTCCAAAAGGTGCACAAAAGATACACTTCTTCAGGTTCAATGAAATCTAATGCTGTCTACACTTGTCCAGCATAAGCCTTAAGCTAGCTATATGATCTTTTAATAAACCAAAGATAGCCCAATCATCAAAGTAAACTTCCAAGAACTTATGAATGAATTCCTTAAATGCAGATAGGACTACCCTAGAAAACATAGCAGGTGCATTCTTCAATCCAAAAGGCATAATTGTATAATGAAAAGATCCCATTTATGTAGCGAAGGTTGTTTTATGTTAATCCTCTGGAGAAATTATGATCTGATGGTAACCTAAAAATACATCAGTAAAAGAATACACTTCTTGACCTCTGACATTGTCTAAAACTTCATCTGTAAAGGGAGTAGGAAACGGATCATGTAAACAGGCATCATTCAGCTTCCTGAGATCAACACAGATTCGGATTTCTCCCTTGGTCTTATTTTCTTGTACCACCATGGGTCTGACCCATTCTAGCTCTTCGATAGGCTCAATGATTCCTGCTGCGAGCATCTTATCTAGCTCCACCCTGACATTTTCTTTATACTTAGGGTTCATCCTATAAGGGCGCTACTTCACAGGCTTCGCATCAGGTTTCAAAGGGATTTTTATCACTCCTATATCACCAAGGATACCTTTCATTTCTGAGAACTTCATCGGAAATAGGTCCTAATACTCATGGAGAATTTGGGTCACTTTGCTTACCATTTCTTCATCCCAGTAATCTCCAATAGTAGCATACTTAGGAATTTCTTCTGACCCAATGTTTACTTGCCTTGTCTTCGAGGGCTGAGTCACTTATGGTGCTTCGACTGTTGGTCCATGTACTTCTCAGTGTCCTTCTGACTCAGGAATATTGATCGTGGGTCATCATCCTCATCAATTGCGAGGTTATAGCATTCTACTGCATTGGCTTCTTGTTCTTTCCAATCAGGTTGGTACTTGGCTGTTTCTTTACCATCAAAAACCTTAGTGCGGGTCAGCCTAACAGCTGCATCCAAAGCAGGGAAAACCTCATTAATAGAAAATGTAAGCACAAAACTATCAACAAGACTATCCCAACTTACAATACCATGGTGAAGCTCCACCTCTGCATACCAATTCTTCGCGACAGGTTCCAGGGTGTGCACAAATCGATGTACCCATTCTTCATGAGGGACATGCTTCCATGCTTCATAACACTGCTCCAAATGTTCCCGAGGGCTAGTCTGACCATTAAACCTGCTTCGCACCTCCTGAGGTTGATCCATGAATCTGAGGTGAAGAAGGTTTTGACAAGCTTCCCAACTCTGAATATGCTTCTTATGACCATTCCACCATCTGGCAGCTGTGCCTCTGAATACTGAATCTAGAGTCTGCATTTTCCATGAATCTGGTACCTGCTCTGAAAATTGCACAATAAAATCTATTGGGTCTGTAAAGCCATCAAAAATAGGTAAGGCTCTTGTCTGTAAGCTAAGCCATCTAAGAGACTTCGTAATTCTTGCACATCGATGTCCATGTAGCTCATACAGTCTATTCTGCCAGTTCTCTAGGTCGTCATCTGAATCAGTCATGCAAGAACTATCACACTACCAATCCATTATACCTTCCATAGTGGGGTTACCATAGTCTTCTTATTTAGCTGTGATGTTATAAATATGATCTAAGACATCCTGATCTTCATCTTTGACTGGCTCTGTATACCTTTCTCCTTGAGAAGGGTCCAATGGTACTATGACTCTCAGGCCTTTTCCTTCGAAAGTCATCTGTCTCTTTTTAAGGTTGATCACTGCATCATTGTTTATTGCCCATTCAATTCCTAGCAAGGCTGGATAGGGGTTACTATCATTGATTATTTCAATCACTTCAAAATCTGCTAGGGTACTGACTCCATCAATATCTACTAGTACACTAGGGAGTCTTCCCAAGAGCACAATCCTCTGCTATTTATCTAATCTCAACTGTATAGGGGACCACTCAAGCTTAGGTTTTCTCATTTGTTCCCAGGTCTACTTAGTTAGGACAATCACTTCTGATCCCAGGTCTAAAATGATATCAGTCATATCATACTCTCATATATGAGCATGCAACCTCATTTCTCTTCCAGTCCTTCTAACTCTATTAACATTTTTTCCTTTATCAAAGCTTCACTGGGATTCGCAAGACTGAAGAACTTTCTGTAACTCATTCAAGGCATTCTTGTTTCTTAACAGCTTCATACAACTTTGTAAGAATGATGTTAGTGTACTTACTTCATCTAGCGAAGCTTCTTGGGACTGCGACTACTGTTGATGCTGGTGTGTAGTTGCTACTGAGGTTCTTGGATCAGCAAAGTCTCTTTTAGCTTCCGTAAATGTTTCTTTTTCTATGTCAACATCAAAGGCTAGAATCTTCTCTAGGGTCTTGTGGACCCAATCCTTGACAGATTGTTTATCCATATTCTGCACTTGCATCATAGCTCCACTCCTTGTAACAACATTAATAGCTGGGATAGATCTTTGCTCTATAGCAATCATCTGAATATTCTGAGTAGGAGCACTATTCCTTTCTTGTATCTTGGCTATCAACTGTGGGCATTTCTCAATCACATGATCGACTGCTCTACAGTATCGACATGTCGTAGTTGGGTTGTGACAGTCTCTAGCTCGATGGTCTGCCTGATTACAGTTGTAGCAAATAACTTGGCCTCATCCAGGCATACCACAACGACCTCTGAAATTACCTCGACCTAGGTTACCACCACGGCAGCCATATCCATTATTGCCTTGTGCATCGTTTTGTACCCTGTAAGCATCATAGATTCGCTCTCTCATGAGCTCAAAGCTGTGACACTCATCCTAATTGTGTCCCACTAACTTACAAAACTTACAGTAGGGGTTCTTAGGTACTTGAACATATCTTTGTAGCAGATAGCAATCTTTAGGTCGATGCGGGCCAGTTGTTCTACAGATCTCACAATATAGGACAACCGGGTTAAATGGGTTTGGTGCACCAGTACTCAGGTAGTTTCTTAGTGCAGGGCACTATTATTTGTCATGACCTTCTATCTTGCATCGGGTACACCAAAACTCCTCTCAAACAGATTTTCCTTTCTTCATGTCGCGAAGCTCCAAAGCCATTTCTGCCAACTGCACATGTATCTGGGCTATGCCAGAATTGTCTCCGACAGGTGTTGTTTCAAGCTTCATGGAAATTTCCAATGCCTCTTGCTGATCAACAACCTTTTGTTGCACAAGTGGAGTCCTGATATGCGGAAATAATGCTGCAATGAACCACTCTTTATGCTGTTCTGGTCCAATAGTAAAACTAACTTGATCCAACAGGACCTTGAACCTTTGATCAAAGTCCCACACTGATTCACCTCTCTTTTACTGTATTTCCTTTAGTTCAGTTATACACTGCGACTCTGATTTAGGTTTCTTGAATTTATTTATCATGGATTTTTTAATATCGACCAAGATATAGTTCTAAGTACTAGAAAACTTCATAAACCAGGTCAAAGTCCGGTCTCTGAAAGAGGTGATTAGCTGCACTCTTCTTGTATTTTCATCCATAATACTCTTAGCAGTCCACACAGCTTCGCATAGGAACCAAAACTGCTTTGGATCCTCTGATCCAGTTCCTTTAAAGACTGGGAGTTTGATATCATCATTCACATGGGCCATATTGGATCAAGGGGGCGGAGGAGGGGGGATGACAATAGGGGGAGGGGAACCTACTGAAGTAGACTGACCTGCGATAGGACTACTAGGTTTAGGGTTACTTTTAGACTGCGATGGGTTCTTAGGGGTAACAAGTCTTCTCTGTGGAGTTACAGGAGGGTTTCTAACAGAAGGGGTTTCTTCAGAGTCAGAGTCATCTAGACTTAGCAGGGTATACTCGGTATTCTAGCCTAGGGTATAGGATCCAATATTTCTCTTGTATATTTTTCCGCTTCAAAGCAAACCACTTTGCTCATCGAAGTCACTTTCACTTCCAAACATAGGTTAGTAACAACAATTCTAGCAATCTGATTCAATAAGCAATATGCCTTTTTCATCCAAAAGCATTTTAATTCTCAAACTGAATGAATTCAAGTACTTACCCCTTGGTCCTTTGAAAAACTGTCGTTCAGCTTCGCTAAAGGAAGTACTCGTGTCGATGGCAAACTTTGTCACAAATGCTTCAAGGGTTCGCGTTGTCTAGAAATCAACAGCTCGCGATATCACGTTGTTCACCTTTTTCAATATATTAATTCTTGCTGGGGTCCAGTCAGGAAAATGATATTCTTGGAAGTTCATCCTTCTCTCTGTCAACCTGGATAACCACTGGTGCAATTCTATGTGGATACTACCAAAGAAAATTTCGTAAATATCAGCAAAAACGTACCTTTGCAAGAATTCATCTGAGCTACGATGTGGATCCTTATTTTCTTGTTCCCCAAATTTCAGATAGGTCTCTTTGATCTAGTCACCGATTTCTTTCGCTAAGGGTCTCCAGAACATAACCCTCTAGGTATGACGTAAATCCCTCTTGAGCAGATACTCTTCAACCGGCAACGGAACCAATTTGTTGGGCTATGGGCAGACCCGGGTTTTATACCTTTTATCTTCGCACCAACAAAAGACCCATAGTGTTGGCCCTTTTGGCAACAACCTGCGAATAGGTTGCAGTCTCGCCCGAAACAGCTATGGGGTTCCACAGAATCAGGTTTATGCAAGCAAAAGAGGGATAGTACTATACCTTTAGCCTTAACAACAAATATGTATACAAAATAGAGCTTAGGCATTCACTTAATTAGCTTCGCAGGTTAGATAAGAACATTTCTTGCTTAACCCTTAACTGGAAATTCACAGCGAAGTTAATATTTTAATAGTTATCTTATTTTAGCATTCACCTACTTATCAAAAGCATAAAACATAACAGCACAAAACAACAGAACCACCACAACACACGATATATGTGGTTCACCCCCAGTGTAGGGGCTATGTCAACAGAACTGTGTTTATATTCAACTCTTTACAAAAACCATAGTTCTGATTTGCGCACTCAGCTGCAAATCTTTTCAGTCTTCCACAAGCTGCGCACTTAGCTCCAGATCTACACACTCAGCTACATAACCTATCTTACAAAAACCCTCTGCGCATACAGCTGTAGAGATCATCCATGCACACAGCTGGGACTTAACCTTAAACCCTTAGAATAGCTCTTAGCTTCGCATCACATTAGCATCATAAGATAATCGTCAAAGGCCTAACCTCACTCCTTTACATAAGTGCCTATTTATACAAGTGCATTATTACAAAACCATGGACTTAAACCATGGGCACCCAAAAACCATAACCATGGGTTTAAACCATGGGTCATTTACAAAAAAAGGGGCTTCGACCCAACCCCGACACCCCTAAGACTATTTTGCGTCGCAACTCTCCTTACAAGCTTCCACAAAAACCATGGCGTTACCAAAACTTAGGACCTTGAAGGTCGGAGCCCCAACACTTGATTGCTGTGAAGCATATTCTGAGGTACCTGAAGGGTACAATTGATTATGGGATCAAGTATGAGGAAAGTCAAAAGATTAACCTAGAGGGTTATGTTGATTTAGATTGGGCAGGAAGTGCCATCGATAGGAAGAGTGTCACACCCCGGTTTTGACCCTGTTTGCATGATGTATATATTGTAATTAATCGTGGTGAGGAGCTAAAGGAAAAATCCCCACCATCAATTTGGTTGTGTATGTTTTGGAAATAGGGGTAGTTTCCTATGGTATATCATGCTATCCAACACATTATAATTTGGCATCATGTAAACACGCACATCAAATAAAATAAACCACAACTAGCTACGGCAGTGCAATGTTAAAAATGAAAAGGGCATGATTCCAAAGGATAAGGGGTGGGGGATGTCAAACCTTGGTCTATGGGGGGGAAAACCCATATGTTTCCACCTTGTTTTGATTTTCCATCTTCCCTTGTCTCATCCAACCTCTTTAATGTCTGGTTTTGTTAGTTGGGGCAGTTATTGCTGAGTGGAGGTGGTTGTGGTAGGACTGTCCATCCTTGCCCACGTGCCCACTCCACCAGCGGACTCTTCCTCTTCACGTCATATGGGGGCAGAGGAAGCATTCACTCTCCACTCACTCCACTAATAGGCATTATCGCCGTTTCTATTCATCTTCCTCACACAGAGGGGAAGTCTCTTCATCCGCGCGCATAGGGGAGCTGTTCATGCTCACAAAGGGACACGCAGGTGGAGGTCAGTTCGTTTTCCTCATGGGCTGATTTGTGGGTTTTGTGTTATTGTTTCTCACGTAGCAGGATGGGAGTTTTTTGGCCACTATCGCCCACGATATTTCCTATGGAGAGCCATCTCTTACGCTCAGGGACTGTGTTGCGGCCTGTGTAAGTCCTTTTCGGTCTTTAGTTGTTCAGGATGGACTGCTGTCTTTCCTCATGCTGTAATTTTCATTGTTGATTGTATATGTTGTTACATTTGGGGTCTGGTGCAAGTTTCCCTAATGCACAGACCGTTGGATTCATTTTCTCATGGTTTTGAGCCGTGCTCACTGATTATGTTTTTGGACTGTGTAAAGTTGCCCATTGTGGCCGTGTATGCTATCTGCTGTGGTCAGCGTCTGTATTTTCCTCTATCCACGCTAGGAGTTGGCTTCTCCTTGTTTTGAGACTGTGGATTGTTTCCATCACTCATTTTGAGTTTGTGGCTGTTGATGAACCCTGGTTTGGGTTGTTGTTGAGTTTTTTTGGCCACGCTAGGGCCAAGAACAACTCTGAGTTGTCTTCTGGACTGAACGGTGTTTTGCTTTTGTTTGGGACTGTCACCCGGTTGTTTTTCCTTCTTCACAGAGCTATGAAGGGTTGTTTTGCTATGGTATGCAGTGGGTGGTTATCGAACTATTGTGAGTGGAATGTGGAGGCTGGGTATGCTTGAGAAGGCTGGTGTTGTGGCCACCAGCTTAGCATTAGCCTTTCCTAGCTCATTGATGACCTGGTGAATCCCAACGGTGACGGTTCGCTACTTTGTGAACCTTGGCTATGTGTAAGGATACATTGACTCTTATGTTAGAATAATCAACCCATAGTTTACCCATTTAGACATTAATTTAATTATTTCTGTCTTATTAGCCTAGTTCATGTGTCCCACCTTGTGCAAGTTGTCTTTTACCTATCCATAGTGGTCAAACTTGCCTTATTTGACTCATGTAGCACATGGGAAATCCCAAGGAATCAAATCTGCTTTATTCTTGGCCTCCTAGGCACCCTTCTACTTTTTATGCTTTATTCCCTACTTTTTCAGTGTTTTAAGGAAAAAGGAAAAGCCAGACTAGGTGAGGTTGACTAGTTTTTTGTCCTACACATCCTCCTCTCTTTTCTCCATGCAAAAGCATGTTTGAGCTTCCATTCCACCACTCTTTAGCTTGCCTAATCCATTTTTCCAATTCATGAGCTCCATAACAGATTTGGGATCATCTTTTTACACCTATGGGGGATTTGCTTATTTTTAGTAAGCCTGCTTTATGCTAAATTTGAATTGCTCCTCATGCATTTGAATCCCTGATGTATGTTATTTATTCAGCAACCTATGTTATTACATGGTTGGCTATTGTACACTTATTTAATACAGTTTAGTGTTCAACTCCAATTTTCAGTCTCTTTGTGAGTGATTTTGCATGATCAATTGTTACTTGTTGTGAGTAAAATTAATCTATCACCTGGTTCAATTTCCACATGGTATCAGAGCCATTGTAGATTGTTTGTCTCCTTAAAAAATTGTTTTTTAGGTTCGACATCAGTGACTGGGAGCCTTCTACTGACAGCCAGGACAGATTTTCTAAGCTATGGATCAATCACAAAAAACTATCTTGACTCCCTTCAATTTCTTTGAATGGAAAGCAGAGATGGAGATACTGTTGAGAGAGAAAGGCCTCTATGGTAACAGAAGCAGAGCCCAATGCAGCTGCATAGAAGATAAAATGGCACAATAGGAGGGATGAGGCTTATGGCCTCCTATGTTTGAGTGTTTCCAGAGACCTCCTTTTCCATCTTGATGGATTGACATCACCGAATGAAGTATGGGAGAATCTTGCTGATATTTTTGGAAAGATAAATGAGATGAGGGGACATCAAATTGAAAATGAGCTGATTTCTCTGAGTCCAACAAGCTTTGAATCCCTGCAGCTATATTTCTCCAAATTCAAAGCACTAGTTTTGTAGCTGAAACAGTGTGGTATCGAAAAGAAATATGATCAACTCATACTGGCCATCCTCTCGAAGCTGGGACCTGATTATTCAGTGTTTGTTTTGACCTTCTATGCCACAAAACTGACAGCTTGAACCTGGAAGATTCCTAGCCTTGCATATTTCATGGAATCTCTCACACAAGAATAGGAAAAGATGGTGATGATGGGCACCATCAAACCATCCAAAGATCAAGCTTTGATTGCTGGAGATTCAAAGTTGGATTCAAAAGGAAAAAAGAAAGCTAAAAATCCACCTGAGCAAAAGAGAGACAAGAAACAGTCTCCAGAGGATCCACAAGGTCCCAAGAAGAATTACCAGAAGAAGAAGAACAAAGGTGAAATGAACAAGTGCGCATACTGTAATAAGGGCAGTCACTGTGAAAGCTCTTGTATGAAAAAGTAGATAGACATGCTGACCCAAATCCTGGAGAAGAATGGCATCTCCCTTAAAGAAATCTCAAAGAAGAGAGAAGGAGGATCAAGTTCAGATGACCGAGAGAGACTTCATGCTCTAGTTGTTGGCACATCAAGCTCACCTTGTTTTATCATTGATTCTGGAGCTTCAAGACACATGGTTTCGACTAAGGAGGCCTTCTCCTCACTGTACATGTCAAAAGGACCATCTATTATACTGGGAGATGACTCTCTCACTGAAAGTAAAGGCAAAGAAAGGATAGATCTTGATCATGGTCAGTTCGGCAATGTGCTATATGTGCCTGGTCTCGCCTCCAACCTCCTGTCAGTGTATCAGATGACCCACACTAGGTCTCCTAAGAAGGTCATATTCTCCCCCAATGAAGTTGAGATCACAGATATTTCAACTGGTAGAGTCATTGCAAAAGGAGTTGCAAATCATGCTCAAAAGTTATACATGTTCTCACACTTCCTACCTTACTCAAACCCCTCTGCTCTTCTCATTCATGCTAATGAAGCCAGCAAGATGTGGCATGAAATATTTGGCCACCTAAATTACAAGTATCTTTCTGATCTTAGTGAAAAAGAGATGGTCATAGGGTTGCCCAAGATAAAATTTTCCAAAGGAGTCTGACAAGGTTGTATCCTAGGAAAACACCCAGAGCACAAATTTGAGAGAGCTAGTCATGAGAGAACCTCTGCACCCCTCGAGCTGATCCATAGTGATGTTGCTGGCCCATTCCCTCATATGTCCATGAGTCAGGCCAAATATGCATTGAATTTTATTGATGACTTTTCCAGGTATTGCTGGGTTCACTTCCTGAAACACATGTCTAAAGTTTTTGGCCTATTCAAAGTCTTTAAGGCTTTGGTTGAAAACCAGTCTGGAAGGAAACTCAAGGCCCTCAGATATGAAAATGGTGGTGAGTATGTCAAGTCTGAGTTTATTAATTATTGTGCAGATGTAGGTATTCATATGCAGCATTCTATCCCTTACACACCACAGCAAAATGGTGTTGCTGAGAGGAAGAACAGATCACTGAAGGAGATGGCCACATGCATGATGGAGGCCAAAACTTTGCCACCAAAGTACTGGGATGAAGCTATCAACTATGTAGCCTATATCCAGAATAGGGTTCCTCACAAAAATATTGATGGCATGACTCCCTTCGAATCATGGAGTAGGCACAAGCCAGATGTGACCCATTTCAGGATTTTTGGCTCGAAGGATTGGGCTAGAATCTCGTCAGAGAAGAGGAAGGATTTGCAGCCCCAAAGCCAAGAGTGTATTTTTGTTGGATAATATGAAGATTGAAAAGGGTACAAGTTGATAAATTTGAGCACAAACAAATCCTTCATTGAAAGGTGTGTTCAGTTTGAAGAAGAACCCCTTGCAGCAGTGGAAGTTGGTGAAGCCTCTTCACCACCTGAACCTCAAGAAGTAAGTAAAGAGTTTGTTGAACATGCTGATTCTGATTTTTCTGATAGAGATGAGTTTATTTCAGACCCTAACAGCCCTACAAGGCCAAAATGGGCAGCCAAGACACTACATGCAGTAGGAGAGCTAGCTGGGGATCCCAATGACCCAAGAAGGACTAGATCTCAGTTTGAGAGTGGTCTGTGCATGAAGGATCCTATGTTTGCTGAAAAATTCTATTTTATGGTGGAGTCTGATCCTCAAACATATGAAGAAGCATCAAGAGATCCAATATGGAAAACAACCATGAAGGAGGAGTTCAGCTCACTCCAGAAGAGCAACACATGGGAGCTAGTGGATCTTCCCCCAGGGATAAAACTAGTACAGTGTAAGTGGGTCTATAAGACCAAATTTGATACTGATGGTTCACCACTAAAGTACAAGGCCATATTGGTAGACAAGGGCTACTCACAGGTTCATGGCATAGATTACAATGAGACCTTTTCCCCAGTGGCAAAGATGGATTCCATCAGGCTAGCATTAGCCATTGCAGCCTCAAGGCAATGGGAGGTACATCACATGGATGTAAAATGTGCCTTCCTAAATGGAGATCTCACTGAAGAGATATATATGCAGCATCATCAAGGTTTTTCTACTAACCCTTCTCTTGTGTGCAGGTTGATAAATTCATTGTATGGGCTAAAGCAAGCCCCCAGAGCTTGGTATGCCAAGATCGATAGCTTCTTGCTATCACTGAATTTTGTTCGGTGAAAATCAGATCCAAATGTCTATTTGAAGTTATTTAATGGTTCATTAGTGATCATTGTGTTATATTTTGATGACCTCCTCATTACAGGAAGCTCACAGGCTGATATTGCTTCCTTAAAAGGAGCTATGAACCAAGCCTTCTCCATGACAGATTTGGGGCTCTTAAGTCAATTTTTGGGGCTTGAGATTGCTCAAACCAAAGCTGGAATCAAGGTACACCAGTCCAAATATTCCTTGGAATTTCTGAAAAAATTCAAAATGAAGGATTGCAAAGCAAGAAAAACTCCTTTCCTTTCAGGAGTGAAGCTGGAAGAAGCTGATTCTTCACCGATGGTAAACAATACACTATATAGGAAATTGATTGGATGCTTGTTGTATCTGACACATAATAGGCCTGATATTTGTTATGCAGTAAGTGTGGCTTCTATATTCATGGATCAGCCTCAAGAGATCCATTGGAAAGCAGCCAAAAGGATCCTTAACTTTGTTCATGGAACAAGGACACATGGGATCTTCTATAAAGCAAAATCTGATCTTGATTTGATTGGATTTAATGACAGTGATTGGGAAGGTGATAGCATAGATAGAAAGTCCACTTCAGGATATGTTTTCATGCTTGCAGAAGGGCCAATCAGCTGGTCAAGTAAGAAACAGAGTGCCATTGCACTCTCATCTACAGAAACAGAGTACATAGGAGTTGTTAATGCAGCAACTCAATGTTTATGGTTGCAGGGTTTACTTGGAGAGTGTGGATTCGAACCAGAGTACTCAAATACCATATACTATGATAACCAGAGTACCATTCAAATATACAAAGATCCAATTCAGAAGCAAATAACCAGACACATTGAGATCCATATGCACTACATCAGAGAACTTGTGCATGATGGCACCATTCACCTACTCTTTTGTTCATCTTCAGAACAAGTAGCTGATATCTTCACCAAATAATTTTGTGAGAATACCTTCAGCAATCTCAAATCACTGCTGGAGATTTCTGATCATGCTGTGAAAGCATGAGTGAAGACAAGATTCTACAATTTTGTTTTACAGTCCATGTTTAAGGAAGGATTTTCCCAAGTTGGTTTTGCCTCTTTCCTTGTTTAAATGGACATGCAGTATGTAAAGGGTGACTAAGACTTGTTGCTAGGCCCTATAATTTTCTGAAATATTACTCATAAATCAGGATTAAGGGGGGGTTTTATAATAATCAACCCATAGTTTACCCATTTAGACATTAATTTAATTATTTCTGTCTTATTAGCCTAGTTCATGTGTCCCACCTTGTGCAGGTTGTCTTTTACCTATCCATAGTGGTCAAACTTGCCTTATTTGACTCATGTAGCACATGGGAAAGCCCAAGGAATCAAATCTACTTTATTCCTGGCCTCCTAGGTGCCCTTCTACTTTTTCTTCTTTATTCCCTGCTTTTTCAGTGTTTTAAGGAAAAAGGAAAAGCTAGACTAGGTGAGGTTGACTAGGTTTCTGTCCTACACATACTCCTCTATTTTCTCCATCCAAAAGCATGTATGAGCTGCCATTACACCACTCTTTAGCTTGCCTGATCCATTTTTCCAATTCGTGAGCTCCATGACAGATTTGGGATCAACTTTTTACACCTATGGGGGCTTTGCTTATTTTTAGTAAGCCTGCTTTATGCTAGATTCGAATTTCTCCTCATGCATTCGAATCCCTGATGTATGTTATTTATTCAGAAACCTATGTTATTATAGGGTTAGCTATTGTACACTGATTTAATACAGTTTAGTGTTCAGCTCCAATTTTCAGTCTCTTTGTGAATGATTTTGCATGATCAATTGTTAATTGTTGTGAGTAAAATTAATCTATCACCTGGTTCAATTTCCACACCTTAATCCTTGAGGAATCATGCCCATCTCGGGGGTGGCAATGTTGCTAAGAGATTGATGAGCACACTGGCCTATGGTTGGGTGGAACGTTGCAACGATGTAGCTGGTTGCGGATGAGTTCTTCATCAAAAGATAAGTACTGCTGCTATTTCATCTCTGCAAATTATATCTTCTTATTGAATTATGATGAACATGTGAATGCTGGATTGTATATGTTTTCTTCCACTGTATGATTGAAGAACTATACATCCTTGTATGATGTTGAATAACTGTGTATTCTTGCATGATCTATGGATCTCAGTATGTGTTTGCATTGAGGAGTTATGCATATTTGGTTGAGGGATTATGCATCTTGTATGCATTATGATTAAGTTTTTAATTTCAGCATTGTTCTCTATTCATGTTCTTTGGGCTGTTTTCCCGTATGTGCATGCTTGTGGTGTTGTTCGTGTCCTCTTCATCAGTCAGAGGGTCGGGGACGTGACAGAGTGGTATCAGAGCTCATGTTGCAACATGGGCCTGAATGGACCACCAGGATCCAGTGACAGTGGCAGGGTTTCTTTCTACCCACCAAGGATCGGAATCGAATGACAGCAAACTTCCAAAAATTTTCCTAAGTTTTGAATAGTCGGAACACTTAGCGGAATTGACTTTCGATGTAGCAGAAGAGCTAGTGGAATTGACTTCCGATGTAGTGGAAGGGTTAGATGAAAGCGCGCCCGACAGAGCAGTTGGAAGAAAATCGCAGAAAATTGTCTAAGTGTCCGTCGAAAGAAAATAGCGGTTCGAGTGTTCGCCATTGCGGATGGAAAAATGACTACGCGTCCAACGGGTAAGTTCTCCGACCGCCGACACCATGAAGAAGTTTGAAAATTTTCTCCAAGTATAGAAATCGTCGGCCATCGGAAGAAGTTAGTGGTTTGATGTTCTGCCATTGTGGCTGCGGAAGGAACAATTTGGCCGATAGAAATAAGGGATGGAGCCGATCAAGCGGCAAAGAGGGAAAAATTTGAAAATTTTTCTAAGTCCGGGAATCATCGGCCATCGGAAGCAGAAGGTTCTTCATGCATCCGTTGTTGTGGAAGTCTAGAGCACTAGACTTTCGATGTGAAAAGACCGCTGATGCCGTGAAATAATTAAAAAAAAAATTCTTCTAAGTAATGAAAACATGGGCCAATCGGAAGAAGATAGTGGTTTGTGCACCGCCGTTTCAGAAGCCAAAACCACTAGCCTACCGATGAGGAAAGACTACCGCCGGAAGAAGATAGTGTTTTGCGAGCCGCCGTTTTGGAAGCCGAAACCATTAAGTCTTTCGATGAGAAGCGACTGTTGATGTCGATTAGGCTATGCCACAGTTGATTTGGCCACCGATCGGGAGAAGATCTAGGATTGTGTTCTGTCATTGCGGTTGCGGAAGGAATTAAGTCGCCAATTAATATGGGTTTTCCGATGCAGCGGCAGAAGAAAAGGGAAAGTTTCGACGGAGATATCTAAAAGATAGCCGAAACGTCGGAAAAGAATAGTTGTTTGAGCATAAATTTGAAAATTTGAAAATTTTTCTAAGTATAGAAAACATCAAAAAACTTTAGAGGATCGGACCGTCGACACGTCGGAGAAAATTAGAGGATCGGTCCGCCGATACGCTGGAATCCAAAGGAAGATCGGACCGACACGTCGAAAAAATTTAGTTGATTGGAGTGCCGATGAAGTCAGATGAAAGATGAAGATTGGACTGCTGGAGTGTCAGAAGCTTAGAGAATTAGCCGTTCGACAGGTTAGAGGATCCGATTTCCGAAGAATAATGGAGAGGCTAGTTGTTTTGACATCCAAGACATCGGATGGATAGTTGGAATGAGATCCGATTCTGCATAAGGAAATGTTGAGTTTTCCAAGTGGGATTTTCAGCAGATTTCGACTGTTTTTCAATAGGGTTTTTCAGCAGTTTTTCAGTGGGGTTTACAGGTGGCTGTAGTTGGCGCCCAGTCTAAAATGCATTTGTGTGTAAAATGCTGAGATTTGGTGAAAATATTCATTTTTATAAGTGGTGTAGTTTTCACACCCGAGGTTGGAATGAAGCATGTGGATAGGCGTTGGAAAGCTTATCCAGTAGGGAACAAGGGAAAGTCACCAAAATCTGAGCATGGAGCAGAAAAGTGCTAATGACAACCATTGCTATCAAATGGAAAAATCTGGACAGTTGCATGCCCAGAGGTAGCAAAGACCATGAAGTCAAACTAGCTGCTGTGTGGAAGAGAAATTCCATGCAAAGATGAGGGATTTGAAAGGAAAAATTTCTTAACCCCTGTCTTGCTAACTTATTATATTTTATGAGTTTTATACTTGAAATGTATAAGGAAATGCTTTGCATACATACGGTATTGAAAATTATATATTTATAATGAGCCGCTAATGATAACTATTGCATTGATGTTGGCATTAGTGGAAAAACCAACAACAACATGGACCTAGCTGAATATGTTGCTGATGCCGATAAATGTGACCAACAACCCTATGAAGAAAGGGATAAGGCAACCAGTCCATAATCAAAAGTGGGTGAACAAATTCTGTAATCTCCTACAAAGGACCAACCAAAATGGTGATTCCAAGGGTGTAAGTACGACCCATGCAGGTAAGAGTTTGCTTATGACAAACAAAATCCATGGAGTGGTAAAGGTAAGAGACCTCATACCATGTGGATATTTGAATATAGAAAGGTGTCATGCTTGTATATATTGATTGAGCTTAGTATCCCAAGGAAAGTAAGTACTGACGATCTTGTTTATAGTAATGGATCCTATATGAAGTAGTCATGGTTAGGCCATGCATGGTATTTTGAATGCATAGTATTCTTGAATCAATGCAAGGTAGCATTGAATGGATATGCATTAAAAATATTTTATGAATCTTGTAGTTATGCATTGAACAGATGCATATGAAGGGTGTGAGTGACTGATTGCATAAGTATAGGTGCAAATGTTGTGATGCATTGCATGAATGCATTGAGATGAGTGCATGTGATATTATGAATAACTAATGGCTGAAATGATGAATTGATGACAATTCAGGAACCATTTCAAAGGTTGTTATGAATGCAGAATAGTCATGATCAATTGGCTACCAGAAATGCTCTATGGAAGAGCAAGGTGGTACAAATGATACGCTTGTGAAGTAAGGAGTATCTAAACATTTCATTTAATTGCATGAATGATGTGACTATGCCTTGCAAATGTTAAGTATGGTAATGATTGCATGAAGTAAATGAGTATTGGTAATATTGATGTGATTAATAGCTGGAAGTATTTGAATTTTATAAATTCTGAAAATGCTTCAGTGACGGTTGTAGCAATGAAAAGGTTATATGCATCTAGACTTACCAAGTGCTTGGTTGATTGAAGCTCATGTTTCAAGTAGATTATTTTGAGCATGGAAGTGAGAGGTAATACCCTAATCAATGCCAGAATCTACCATATGGTATGCATAATAGGTTGTTAAATTCGAATTGTGAATTTTGGATTTAAGAAATTGCTGACAACTACTAGTCACTATTGGCTTGCATAAGAATGTGTTGGATGATTGAAACTCAGGTTTCAGGTAGATTATTTTGAGCATGGAAGTGAGAGGTAAGACCCTAACCAATGCCAAAATCTACCATGTGAAAGAGCCAAACCTTATGAGAAGAGTCTCATGGTTGTGAAAATAGTTGGTGTGCATAATGGGTTGTTAAATTTGAATTGTGAATTTTGGAAATTGCTGACAACTACTAATCACTGTTGGCTTGTATAAGATTGTGTCAGGAAGACGCATGGTAAGTGGGTATTCATGTTATTCTAGTAAGCATAAAATCATAATGGGAATAGTAGTGCTTCTTATAAGAAACCCACAATTGAGCAAATTAATTGTTGTAGTAGACAAAATTGCAAATTCCTATTGAATTTAATTACTAATGTAATTGCTTGGTTATGTAACAATCAATTTGGATTGTATTATTAGATAATGATTGATTGTTTGGCTATTTGATGAATGTGCCAGGGGTGCACGTTGCAAGAAGATCATGTGTGATGGCCTGCAAGAGCCAAACTTCATGGTAAGATTTTCCCTTGGAAATGGGTTTTGGGTGAAATGCCATTGGACATTTTGGAAATGTCTCATCTGCACTGCATGTTTGGTAGTAACATGAGTGAGATGGTATAAATTATGTCGATAAGACATGTGTGGATATGAAATGTAAAAAGGAGTTGGGATGGCAAACTAAGGGACTGTTAAATCAGGGAAGGAGCCCCCATTCCTCCTTAACAAAGGCATATTGCATCGGCAAATGGATAAGTGTTATGTGACCCTTGCTATGAATATGCATGCCATGTTTTAAATTTATTTCCATTGTGACCGATTGCTTGAGTATGAATGGGGCCTACATGGCACACACCGGGAAAGGGTACACACTTTTCCGATGTTGAGTCATGAAAGGGTTTTCAATATTGATTACACCCTAGGGAGTGGGCGCACTCCTGTTGTCTCAATACTTGATAGCGAATGATGAGAAATGTGATTACAGTTTTATAGCAATAACGCTGATGACTTTGCTTGTATTGCTTGTATTGCTTGTGTTGACAGGATAAATAGATGCAGTTGGGTGTTGCACCCTAAAGGTAAAAGGTAAAGGTAAAAGGTAAATGGTTGTTGTGAGGGGTTGTGGAGTAAGGGTTATTGTTGATATAAGTGTGTGCTGGTATAAGTGTATGTTGGGCTGTGATATGCCTGAGGATCCATAGTAGATCCTAGACCTGGAAATGGTCACGGTAAAGTTCCAAGCCCAGTTGACATGAGGGTGTACTGGCTGGACATTAATTATTTGATGTTGTGGACTAGCCTGCATGTTGACCTAACATCTTTGTCCATAGGTGATCCCAAGGCTTGCAAAGCGAAGCAGGATCCTGTGGACGAACGAGGAAACGCACAATATAGATAAGTATTAGATTATTTTGCTTATGAATATACATGTGTATATGATTTGGTTATGATGTTTTAAGCTCTTATTTTAGAGATAAAAATGATGAGAATAAAATAAACATGTGAATCTATTGAATGTTTGATATAGGTATCACTGGAAGCGAGGACTATGAGAGCATCCTAAAGGTGCATGTGGACATGTGATTGTTCTGGAGAGATTGAAATGAGCGGTAATGAAAAAGGTGTTAGTGAGACTGTGAGATTCCTAGCAGCCAAGACAAACCATGTGGAGAGACTCCATGGTTTAGAGTTCTGGCATAGACCAGAAACACTAAGTGTCATGACCAAGAGAGATTGGTCCAGCATTCACGGTAAAGTGAAAGAGGCTGAGAGCTGAAAAGCCACAACGGTGGTGTGGGTTCCAGGATGGAACAAAACAAAGAGGGGGGAAAAACTCTTGTTGCTCTCTCTTGCCCTTTTTAATTATATATATATATTTATGCATTGTGGAAAAAAAACAAAAGATAGTTGAATGCATGTACGACTGAAAACGGAATGTGTGTATTTGCTGAAAGTAAATTATGAATGCTGGAGTAGTTAATTTCTTTCCCAAGAATGGACATGAATGAGCTCATGTGCCTATTGGGAAGGCATGGAAAATATGAAAGTCCCCTTGATGAGACTTGGACTGTCATGCCAATTGGGTAATTAACTAACTGATTTTAATGTCTATATTATGCTTGGTCTGACAGAATTTCAATGGTGCATTTCACAAGTGAGAAAAGTGAAACCTGGTGGTGCACATTGATCATGGCAGTAGATCAAAAGTTGTTGGACTTAGTTGGAAGTCTCCTTCAAATGATTGCCAAGACCCAAGAAAATATTGGGGAGATACTCCAGATACAATAAAGGCAGAATGAAATGAACCACCAGATTTTGCAAGACTCTATTGGTTTGCAAAGGGAGGTGAAAAGCCTTCTAGGAGCAATCGACAAAAGAAAGGAAGGTGGATAAGCGATGAGACATTCGTCCAAGAAACCCGTTGGGAAACGGTCCAGGCATGAAGACTCAAAGGAAATTGAGTAGCTAAAGATGAAGCATCCAGTGAAATGCTAGGAATGCGGAGGACATCATTTATACCGAGACTTCCCAATGAGGAAACACGATGAATGCAATAGCCGCAAAGTTCCTAGACTTCAAGATAAGCTGGAAGCTGAGAACCAGTAGGAGAAGTTCATGGAAGCCGAGGGACTTGGTCTTGAACGTTCAAAGTGAATAACTGAATGTGGGATAGATCTGCAAAAAATTTAAAATTTTGATGTGCAATTGTATCTGTATTGTATATGTATTCCTATGTATTGGAACACCGAGGACGGTGTTATTCCAAGGGGGAGGGGAATGTCACACCCCGTTTTTGACCCTGTTTGCATGATGTATATATTGTAATTAATCGTGGTGAGGAGCTAAAGGAAAAATCCCCACCATCGATGTGGTTGTGTATGTTTAGAAAATAGGGGTAGTTGCCGATGGTATATCGTGCTATCCGACACATTATAATTCGGCATCATGTAAACATGCACATCAAATAAAATAAACCACAACCACCTACGGCAGTGCAACGTTAAAAATGAAAAGGGAATGATTCCAAAGGATAAGGGGTGGGGGATGTCAAACCTTGGTCTATGGGGGGGAAAACCCATATGTTGCCACCTTGTTTTGATTTTCCATCTTCCCTTGTCTCATCCAACCTCTTTAATCTCTAGTTTTGTTAGTTGGGGAAGTTATTGCTGAGTGGAGGTGGTTGTGGCAGGACTGTCCATCCTTGACCATGTGCCCACTCCACCAGTGGACTCTTCCTCTTCATGTCGTATGGGGGCAGAGGAAGGCATTCACTCTCCACTCACTCCACTACTAGGCATTCTCTCCGTGTCTGTCCATCTTCCTCATGCAGAGGGGAAGTCTGTTCATCCGTGCACATAGGGGAGTTGTTCATGCTCACAGAGGGACACACGGGCAGAGGTCAGTTTGTTTTCCTCACGGGCTGATTTGTGGATTCTGCGTTATTGTTGCTCATGTAGCAGGCTAGGAGTTGTTTGGCCACTATCACCCATGATCTTTCCTGTGGAGAGCCATCTCTTATGATCAGGGACTGTGTTGCGGCCTGTGTAAGTCCTTTCCATTGTTTAGTTGTCCAGGACGGACTGCTGTCTTTCCTGATGCTGTAATTTTCGTTGTTGATTGTATATGTTGTTACATTTGGGGTCTGGTGCAAGTTTCCCTCACGTACAGACCATTGGAGTCGTTTTCCCATGGTTGTGAGCCGTGATCACTGATTATGTTTTTGGACTGTGTAAAGTTGCTCATTGTGGCCGTGTATGCTATCTGTTGTGGTCAGCGTCTGTATTTTCCTCTATCCACGCTAGGAGTTGGCTTCTCCTTGTTTTGAGATGGTGGATTGTTGCCATCACTCATTTTGAGTTTGTGGCTATTGATGAACCCTGTTTTGGGTTTCTATTGATTTGGTTTGGCCACGCTAGGGCCAAGAACAACTCTGAGTTGTCTTGTGGACTGAAGAGTGTTTTGCTTTTGTTTGGGACTATCACCTGGTTGTTTTTCCTTCTTCACAGAGTTGTGAAGGGTTGTTTTGTTGCGGTATGCAGTGGGTGGTCATTGGACTATTGTGAGTGGAATTTGGAGGATGGGTATGCTTGATAAGGCTGGTGTTGTGGCCACCAGCTTAGCATTAGCCTTTCCTAGCTCATTGATGGCCTGGTGAATCCCAACGGTGACAGATCGCTGCTTTCTGAACTTTGGCTATGTGTAAGCCTGCATTGACCCTTAATCCTTGAGGAATCATGCCCATCTCGGGGGTGGAGGTGTTGTTGAGAGATTGATGAGCATGCTAGCCTATGGTTGGGTGGAACATTGCAGCGATGTAGCTGGTTGCGGATGAGTTCTTCATCAAAAGATAAGTACTACTGCTATTCCATCTCTGTAAATTATATCTTCTGATTGAATTATGAGGAACATGTGAATGCTGGATTGTATATGTTTGCTTCCAATGTATGATTGAAGAACTATACATCCTTGTATGATGTTGAATAACTATGTATTCTTGCATGATCTATGGATCTCAGTATGCTTTTGCATTGAGGAGTTATGCATCTTTGGTTGAGGGATTATGCATCCTGTATGCATTATGATTAAGTATTTAATTTCAACATTGTTCTCTGTTCATGTTCTTGGGGCTCTTTTCCCATATGTGCATGCTTGTGGTGTTGGTCGCATCCTCTTTGTCGATCGAAGGGTCGGGGATGTGACAAAGAGAACTTCACGGTGTTGCTTTAGTATGGGATCAGGTGTGATCTCTTGGTTTAGCAGGAAGCAATCCTGTGTGGCACTGAGTATAGTTGAAGTAGAGTATGTTGTAGCTTGTTCAACTAGTTGTGAGGCAGTATGGATGAGGAAGCTACTGTCTAATTTATTTGATCTCCAGTTAAATGCTACTTGTATATAATGCAACAACCAGAGTTGTGTGAATTTGTCGGAGAACCCAGTGTTCCATGACAAGTCGAAGCATATCAAGATCAAGTATCACTATATCAGGGATATGGTGTATAAGGGAGCAGTGAAGCTCCAATATGTTGCGATAGATGAACAAGATAGTTGATATGTTGATGAAGCCATTGGCCAGAGTGAAGTTTGAGTACTTCAGGGAGAAGCTTGGTGTCCTCCAAATCGAGGTCCCTTCCAAGGGGAAGTGATGAGTATGTGAGACATTCTGAAATGGTGAGAGGATTGGTTCCTTCCATGGTCAGATGTAAGGGCTGAGCCATTTTGTCATGGCGAGAGGATCGGTTACTTCCATGTCAGATATGAGCACATGGCCATTCTGATGTGATTGAGGGATGTGTTCGCACTTGATCATATATAAGGGCTATTTCTATTCTCTTGGGGAATGAAGACACCTTGTTAGTTACCAAGAACCATCAACATGGGGTTGAGAGCCCTTCTAACATGGTTGGGAGATGTGTTCCCCCCATGTTTATATGTAAGTGTAGAGAACTTCTGACATGGTTGTGGGATGTGTTCCCCCCATGGTCATATGTAAGTGCAGAGCCCTTCTAACATGGTTGCGAGATGTGTTGCCCCCCATGATCAGATGTAAGTACAGAGACCTTCTAACATGGTTGCGGGATGTGTTTCCCCCATGGTCAGATGTAAGTATAGATCCATTCTAACATAGTTGTGAGATGTGTTCCCCCCATGGTCAGATGTAAGTGCAGAGGCCTTCTAACATGGTTGCGGGATGTGTTCCCCCAATGGTCAGATGTAAGTGAAAAGCATTTCTGACATGGTTGCAGGATGTGTTCCCCCCATGGTCAAATGTGAGTGTGGAGCCTTTCTGATGTGATTATAGGATTGGTTCCTACATGATCAGATGTGAGTGTTGGTTGTGACTTTCTGACATGGTTGCGAGATGTGTTCCCCCCATGGTTAGATGTAAGTGCTGGCCAGGCCATTCTGACTTGGTGTCAGATATAAGTGCTGAAGAAGAGCTACATGGAGGCTAGGCCTACAACTAGCATGAAAAAGGCCTGGCTCTGTAGAAATTCCTATGATGATAAGAATTATGAGATAGCACCCATGATAATCTCGTGATGATGATCTAACAGTGATGATCCAGATCGAGTGATGATCCAGATCTAGTGATGATCAAATCCAGAAATGAATTGAAGATGACAAGGACTTGATGATGATCCATATTATACAGAGAAGAAGACTTGTGCTGATAAATTGTGTCGAGAGAATACCTTCCTAGTTAAGAGGGATTGTTGATGTAATTGTAACTTCAAAATGTATTCACTTGTATTTCTTATGTATTGTAACCCGATGTTTATTACAGGATGTATTTGTAATTTACTTGAGTCATGTCATGCCCCAAATTTCCTATCGGGATTTTCTATAATGTAAACAAGTCATGTCAAGTCAAGGTGGGTAACCCTCCTATTGCCTAAGGGTTAAAGTCCCCGCAGTTTCGAGGCACTAGGGTTATTAGACTCACCTAGTGAATTCGGCCCTAGTTGGGTTTAGTCAAGTCAAGAATTAGTATAAATAGAGAGCTAGCCTCTATATTTATCAGACACTTACTCACACTCAGTAGTAGTGCATAGCTGAGGGAGAGAAAGACACTGGGGCAAGGAAGAAATAGGTTACTACTATCGGGAGATCATCTTACTATTTTGGGGTTTTAATTTTGGTATTGATTCTATCTCTGAGGAAGTTGCAGGGTTTTCTCCATTTATGGTTTCCCAGAGGAAAATCATTGTGTTCATTGTCTCATGTGTTTGATTACTGTGCTTGTTGTTCGCTCAGTTAAAGATCCTAATGTTATGCTAGCTTAATGTTAAAAATCTAACAAATGGCAAGGGAGAAAATAAATAAAAGGTTGATCGAGTGTGACAAAGATGCTATTGATTTCCTAAACCATCTATTAGAAAGCGATACGAAGAAAGAAAATATCAAAGACAGGATTTCGGTCATGACATGGGAAAGGAAGGTGATAAATAAGCATCACCACGTCAATACGGTTCAAGAAAAGGTCAATGTTTTGGTGCACCAGGTGAAGTGTTCATTGAATATTTTGACTCCCTGACCAAAAGGGGGCTTCCCTTTTTCTGGAAACAAGGGGGTGCTATGATGACCAAAGAGGAATACCACAAAATGCTGATCACGTGCAGACTAGATCACCTAAACTTTGTAGATATGACTCAGTCGTTGATAGGTGGGATAATAGTGGATAAGTTGGTGAATGAATTCAAAATTTAGCTCACTTTTAGAGAAGCATGTTCCCATATACAATTTTTTTCCTATCAATATCACTTTGAGATATGCATATTAGTGAAGGAAATGGCTATTCTAGAATTACCATCCCCAGATCAATGGAAGTAAGTCGAAAGATTCGACAGGACCAGGTATCTCTTGAACGCCCCACCCAGAGGAGGATCAAGCGAAACCGAGTCAGCACCAAGATGCTAGGATCGGTCTCAGCAATCACAGTCACAACAAATGGGCTCAATCCCCTTCATAATTGTGTTGGTATCATCAAGCATGCTAAATATTCCTCACTGCAAGTCTTATCCACAGAATAGGGTGGCTACACCACCTCATCAATATCAGAATGTACTTTAACCAATTTAGTATTGATTCCCCAATTTTGTAAACCTAATTAAGCTTTGTTTCAGGGTTGTTCCCAAGATCCCTTTCATTATAAATATAACCTCCTTAGGATATGATAAGGGGTTGGACTAATTTTTTTTTTTTTTTGCCTCAAAGATGGCTTTGTAGTTCTGTAAAAAAAAATTGGGAGCTTTAATGAATATATTGTTTTGCTGATATGAGATTCATCATGATGTACGTGTTCAATGTGTGCTCTCTGTTTAATTCATTTTCCATATGTGTTATTTTTTCCAATACATTTCTAGATTAGTATGCAGGAATTCGCTCTCAGCTAAGTGCTCCTGCATCAGAAAATTGTATTTGTAATGTGATTTGTAACAACTGTGATAGAATTCATCCATTGATAGGTTCTTTGTTTCAGTTGTTTCCCACAGTTTTTTATACTGATAAATGTGTTGCAAGGGATTCATCCATTTACAGGTGTCCCTTGTCATGCTGGGATTTTACGTTTCTTCTCTCCACCACTTAAAAGACATTTCATTGAGTGCTGCACTTAATTGCCTCATAGTACAGAAGAGAAATCATTGTTTATTATCTATTGTAAGGTCCTTGGATGTGGAATACTATGACTGCATCGACCAATGGTTTTGATTTTGTTTGTGTTTTCAACTTGTTTTATTTTCAAATGTCTTGTTACTAGCAGAAATATAGTCTTCTGCATGCTTGTTTAAAAAAAAATGTATATGTGAATGTTACTGTGACAAGAGAGAGCCCTCCTTGACTGCCTTGGCTAGAAGTAATTCTAAAGCTAGTTTGCAATGGTTACCCCTATGACCTCCTACAACAACCATAGGAAAATTACAGGGTGCTAACAGGGCTGATAGCTTTTTCACAATTCAATTTGGTGTTTCCGCCTCTACATCATCCTTTCCGCCCTCTTAATCATTTTAAATCATTGATATCCACCAGATTCATCTTCAACCATTCATCTTGCAGAAAGCAGAACCTAGAACTTCAGTGTTTCACAATGAACCACTTAGTATTTTCTAATTTTCAATTTTTTCCCTTACACACCTTTCTGCATCATTGATCTGGGAAGAAGCTTTCTAGACAATGTGATATAGTAGAAAGCAGAACCTGGATTATGGAAAGTGGAAGTCAGAACTTCAACTTTGAATACCTAGAAACCTGATGTTTCTTATTTATGACTTCCACCTTTCTCCTTCTTTCTTCACCATTGATCTGGGCAGAATCTTTCTAAGCCATCGAATCCCAGATCACGAAAGTCGAAAATTGGGACTTGAACTTTTTAATGACTGAAATTGTCTTGTCCACTTCCAGACTTCTGCTCTCCATTTTTCTTATATGAAAATGAATTTTGGCCCTTTGATCTATTTTGTGGGTTGAATCTACAGTATCCATTCTTGTCTAGACCCTTTCCTTAATCGGGTTTTTCATACTTATGCAAATTTCCAAGTTGCGCCAAAGGATTTCTTGTTGTTTTGACCTTCATGATTAAAAATACACCTCCTTAGCAGCTTCAAAACCCCTTCTATAGACCTCCAGGTAATCGTACATGAATTTATGACTCTACCCCTCACTTTTTACTGGTCCAGACCTTTGAAATGGGATTAGTGCATATGCCTTAGGTATAAAAACTAAAAAGTTAGCATAGGTGCTAACAATGGCTCCAACTCGGGGATGCTATTCTCCATGTGAGCTAGCAAAGAATCACATAGACCACGTCCCTTATCCATAAAATTTTCCTAAAAAATAAAACTAAATGACAATCCCTATTGGAGACCTTATTTCCTTCACCTCGGGTTTTAAGTCTAACATGAGGGCTATCCACACATGCAATGTTAGAAAAAATAAAAATAAAAATGGTATATACAATGGCAATGGAGATGCCCTTACTTTATAGCAAATAATGTTTGAGGAGTCTCCCATTTACAGGAGTGACTAGATACTAGACCTCCTTCCATCTCATCCAAAACATAGGCATTCTTTCCTCTAAAGGAAACAATTTTATATGGTACTTTCCATAGGTGATCAAATTTGGTGTGCTTCCCCTTTTCATCATGTGGTGCATCCCACAACAAAACTACATATCCCAACAAGAAATCATCAGGATTAGTCTTTTTGTCAAATATTTATTTCATTTTTTCCTGAAACTTGTGGGTTCTATCAAATAACTGCTCCCTCTACTGCTGTAATTCAATTAACTGATACATCCTCCCTTGGTTTGGATGTGTCCCTATTTCCTATTCCTACAATAGATTCATTACTAGAATAATTAAAGAGTTAGGGAATTTTTAGTTCATAACCATAGACCAGCTAGAAAGGTGACGTGCTGAGGGATTTCTTTATGCTGATCCTATCCACCCACAAAGCATGAATCAGCATTGTGTGCCAAGCCTTGTTATTTTCCTGCAGCAGCTTCTTAATGATCCTCATGAGGCTCTTATTTGATTTTTCTTCCAATCCATTTCCTTGTGGATAGTAGGCGGTAGAGTGACCCAACTGTATATGATATTTGGAACAAAAATTCACCATATTCTTTGACTTGAAAGCAGGAGCATTATCAGTGATTATCTTCCTTCAGACCCCAAATATTGATAAGATATGCTCCTCCAAAAACTGCATGATCACTGTCTCAGTAGCTTGTCTTGTGGAGATGAACTCTATCCATTTAGTGAAGTAGTCAATTGCAGTAAGAATCCATCTATGATGTCTCGAGAAGTGTAGATTTATTTCCCCATTGCTGGAAAGGAGATTCAACCTGTATGAGTTTAAATGGTAGTGGAAATAGTTTCCTTATCCCATCAAAGATTTTACATTTGTGACAAGAAGCAACTTTCTTATTTGTATCAGAGAAGACCATAGGCCAATAAAACCCTTCCCTCATAATTTTGTTTATAGTGGCTTTCCAATAGTGATGGCCTCCACATTCTCTTGCATGGAATTCCTCACTGAGTCTTTTGGCCTCATGCTCATCCACATAGTTCAACAATACCCATATTGGATCCTTCCTATACAATATTCCCTCTAAGATGAAAAATAGAGATTCCTTTTTGCTTGAGGAATCTATCCCTTGTAAAGTCCATACCCTGGAAGACTTGTAGATGTGCAACACAAAAATGATATCAGTGTACCATGGAGATGACAGGAAATGTTTAGCTATTGGGGGGAATGGAATCTATTGAGGGTTATGCTCCTCTTCTTACAATTCAATGGTCATGTGTAAACTAAGGGCATCACAGCTAGACTGGGCCATGAGTTTGGCCAGTCCCTGACCTTTGATCAATTTTGTTGGCTTGATCTCTAGATCATACTCAAGGAGGAAAGATGCCCATTTTCCCCTCCTACCCTCAGGTTCTAGGTGGCTTAGGATATCTTTCACAACATTGGTGGGAAAATGGTCATTGAAATGGGAATGCAGGATATAAAATCAAAAGTCTTTTACGGCCTACACCAGGCAATAGGCCCACTTGTCCAGGATATCATACTTTAGGGGAGCATCTATTAGGGTATTGTTGTAGAAATAAATGGGCTTCTCATTCCCTTCATGGTTCTTCTCTAGCAATACCCCTGCTACTGTGTGCTCTGAGGAAAATGAGAATATGAGGAAATCTTTAGAAAAATTAGGGTTGGCAAGTATTGGTGATTCAGAGATAGACATCTTAATATCCTCAAAATACTTTTTTATTTAAGAGTCCAATTGATTTATTTATCCTTCCCCAGCATGGTCATCACATTCCTTTCTATCTCTACAAAAGCAACAAAAAAACTCCTCAGAAAATTGAACCTCCCCAAAAAGGATTGAACATCAACATTGTTTTAAGGGAGCTCAATTTTGTGGATTTCCTCAACCATTTTTGGATCTATCCTGATGCCTTATTGGGAAATACTATTCCCCACCAACTTCCCTTCCTTAATGGAAAAAAAATGATTTCTTAGGATTCAATGAGATGCCAAACTTCCTTCATTTTCTAAACATTTTCAGCAGATGTGCAGCGTGCTCCTCATCGAACTGTGAGAAAAAAGTGATGTCATCAAGATATATAACCAATATTTTGTCTTTATCATCAGCAAATGTTATTTCCATAGCCCACTGGAATTTGTCTCCCACGTTCATCATTCCAAACAACATCTTTGCATACATGAAGGTACCCTAGGGTGTAGTAAGACTTGTTTTCTCCTGGTCGCCCAGATGCACCATGATTTGATTATACCCTGAGAAACCATCTATGGTGGATATATTATAAGAACCCACTATGCTCTGTAGGATATGTTCCATTTTGGGGAGAAAGTAATGATCCTTCAATGAAACTCGGTTCAAGTTCCTAAAGTCGATACATATCCTTATATCCCCGTTCATTTTCCCGACTAGGACCAGATTTTCTACCCAGCGTGAGAATTTGAGGGCCATAATGATCTTGGCCTCGAACAAGTTTTTAATTTTATTTCTATTAGAGGTAGTAGCTTGGGTTTCATCTTCCTCAGCTTTTTCTTGAAGGGATCCTCTTCCTTTTTTATTAGGATGGTATTCTGGATTATGCTTGTTTCATAAGATTTAAGATAACTATAACTCCAAGAAAACACATCTGAATATTCTTTCATCACTGATATCTATCTTTGTTTCACCTCAAGTGAAAGGTTTCTTATTGTCTTTAAAATATTGGGATGCTCTTATATCCCAATGTTTACATCTTCAATGTCTTCACAACTTGGGACAAACTAGGGTTCCTTTACAACATCGCTAGAGTCAAAAAACATTTCCAAGGCAACTAAACCTCTAGTGATAGACTTACCTTTCAGATGGAGCATTTCCTTGCCACAGACATTGTTCACATATTCCTGTTGTCCATCAGCTTCCTGCAGATCTAGCTCCCAAGCCTCCTTAGTTTTGTTGTCATCAGTATCTTCAACAGAGACACTCGCCTCATCTTGCAACATTTATTTGGGAACCATGATCTAAATTTGTGAAGGTTCTTGAGTGCTAACGACCTCCTCTAGAGGATCATTATCTTCATCAATATTTAATCCATTGAATTCTGCAGTGAGAGTGAGGAAATTTTGGATCGACTTGCCATCATAAAAAACTTACCGATTTTTTACATTATCAAGTACAAAGGGCCTGTTCCTGACCTCAATCTCATATCTTCCACTTGGATGCAAGGGGACCTTAAAATGAATAGCAAAAGTGGACAGAGCGTCAGCCATATAATTTTGGAACCTGGAGATTAGACTAAAATTGCACTCTTGAAAGAATTTGATCAAAGTCCTAGGAATATTTTATGTAACTCCTCATCTTGAGATTTTTGGCATGATAATCACCTATCATTTTCTTAATCACCAGTTCAGAATCCATATGTATCATTACCCTCTTGACCTGAAAATACTTCTAGACTTGAATGGCTAACATCATAGCCTCATACTCGGCCTCATTTTTTGTACAATAAAAATCAAGTCTTTAGGAGAGGTTTAGAGCCCTTTCTCCTAGGGGTTTCACCAAAAATCCATCTCCTGCCCCATCTCTACATGATGATCCATCGAAATATACCTCCCATACTCCCTCTAGTTCCTCCTGAGTGGGTACAAAGGTAGCATTCTATGCATTGCAGCTATATGTGTCTCCTTGTTTGAAGAATATAGTTTATCCCATCTCAGCATCCAATGCATATATGGGATGATTGTTTGGTATTTCAACACTGGTCACCATATATGCTAGCTTCTGCTCCCTAAAGAGCCTTCTCTATGTCCCAAAAAAATGGATGGTGGCATAGGACAAATCCATCTGAAAATTTCCTTTAAGCTTGGCTTCCTAAGATATCGACAATAAAAACCCAAAATTTGGAGGGATGTCAGCTACAATCACATCCATTACCAAGTTCTTGAAAGGTATTTGGACCAATGAGACAACTAGATACCTAATCAATACTACACACCAGACTTTGCTACAATCAAAAGATAAAAAGTCCTTGTATGTACTGCTCACTTCCAATCCCAGTTCCTCCATGATTATCTTGGGCATCAGGTTGTGGTAGGCTCCTGAATCATACATGGCATTATGTAGTATGGCATTGTGAATGTTCAAGCTCATATAGAAAGGGGGATCTTCTTCATCACCGGATTTCTCTACCTAGGGCTCAAATAGAAAGTTGGGGCTATCATCTTGGAGGTTTAGGGAATCTAACACTGTATAAAAATATCCTGGAGGCTTCAACACTATGGAAATATTTGAATGATATTCATGATTTTTTAGCAGTTCAGTGAGGGGGACAGATATTTTTTTCTTTGCAATTTCAGCCTCCAAATTGAATATGGTCTTCCCCTGTTCTGAGATTTTGGGGTTATCTTCCTTTTTCTCCTTTCCTTTAGGATCTTCCACCTTCATGGGGATGTATTTTGGGGGTGTATTTATTTGTGGTTTGCTTGTAGAGGAATTTTTTTCCTCTTTATTTTTCACTATAAGAACATCCTTGTTCCTCAAACCAATTTGTCTATGCCCCTGTTGAGGGATGAAAAATTGCAGGTCACAACAGTTAGGGATTATCCCTAGTAAACGTTCCCAACTAGCCTGTTACTATTTGGTATGGCGAATCTGTCCAGTTTACAGTCCGGCTACCGTAGGTCAAGTATAAAAAATAAAGGGTTTTACCGGTTACGGCCCGGTCCACCATGTATGTTTTTATTTTTTGTATTTAAGTATGAGATGCAAGTGCCTATCTAAAAATGCAGATTGATAGAGAATACAAGGAGCGGTCACAATGTGATGCGCGGGTTCTTACCTCTCGTCTTAACTCCCTCACATGTAAACCACACACAGTAAGAAAAAACTAAAACTAACTATCTAACCTATCCCTAGGGAGCAAGATTATTATTCATCAATGAGTAATGTATTTTGCGCATGCATTAAGAAAAATCATAGATAGTTGTTACTCCTTTCAAAACACATGGACATTTATAGATATATGAACAACCAGGTAGCTATTTTTTTATGAACAACATCTATTAACCAAAAAATCCCCCACTTAGCTCTCAATGGCCTACACCAACCAAGGACACCATCTCACAACCCCCATATCACTTCATCAGACCTTCCATTAGACCCCCACACCTCCAAAAGAGCCCAAGGATGAAGAAAAAGGCTAAAAATCCCAAAAAAGAGCCCAAAATAGCCCCCTAGGAGCTAAAGCCCTAAAAAAGGGGCTAAAACCCTAAAAGGGGCTAAAGTTAGGGCAGAAGGGGCTAAGGCCCAAAAAAGGGGATAAAACCATGACCAAGGGCTTAAAACCCTAAAACCCCTTGGAAAAGCTATAAAAGGAGGGTGGGGGGTCACTCTCAAGACAATTCTCCCTTTCCTATTGTTATGCTGCCCGTGGATGCTTTGAGACCTTTGCCTCTCAAACCATCCACATTCCCTCTCCTCCACATCCATTCCCATTTGAGCCATTGCTCCCACAACTAAGAGAGAGAGGCTTCTAGGAGCTAGGGCATGGTGGCCCATTACCCACTAAGAGAAGCTATATTTGTGTTTTTTGTGTTTGCTTCTTAGCTATTTAGATTGCTTTGACTTCTAACCATTGTTTCTTGTAGTTTTTTTTTAACATTGTTTGTAGGTTTCTCCATTGTAGCTTAGGTTTGTTTTTTAGGTATTGGAGGTGGAACCCTAACCTACCGTGTGCAGAGGGGTTCAACTGTGCTCCATTTCCTTACTCTTCTTGTTTATATTAGCTTAGTGTAGTTTACTATTCTCCTCTTTGTATTTTTAGTTTCATTTTTCTGCATTCATCCATAGCAGGAACCTACCCTTATGCCCTATAGGCATAAGGGAGCCATTCCCACCCCTGTAGTAGGGAGAAATCCTTGCTATAGAACTGGTGACCATACCAAGTCGATCCTACAGGATCCCTGGGCCAAAATTTCATTTTTTCAAGTTTTTTCAATTTTACCCTAGTTTTCAAAAAAAAATCTTGTTAAATATGTCTTAAATCCTATTTATTTCATGTTTTAGTTATTGCTGAAGCCCATTATAGGAAAAACCAAGTCAAATTCACCCCAGTACCAGTTATTGTCAGCCAGATCTGACTCTGTCTCACAAAAAAACCCCATTCTAAAGTAGGGCGCTCTTATCGGGGTAAAAGGTGAGACTGGGGTGCTCTTAATGAGCAAACAAGTGCACCCAGGGTGCACTTAATCCTTTGATAAGTGCGACTTCAGCCCAGAAACTCAGGTTGCGACTGTTTTTGCATTATGTGTGACCCCCTCACTCATTTCTGAAAAAATATCGTGGCCCCCTCGCTAGATTTGGTCAGAAATGCGTGTCCTGTCAAATAGAACTTTAACTTAAGATTAATAAACAATAATTTTCAGTTTCAGAGGACTGTTAGTGCGGCCCAGCTGCCTCTATCCACCATTGCAGGCCATTTTTAGTTTCTGCTTTTAGTTTCTATATTTTATTTAATGAATAATGTGTGAATGTTAACTAAATCATGATTGCTTAATAAAATGAACATAGTCTAACTACAATTAACTTAAAATCAACCATCTTGCTTCCCATTCCTCCTCTACCTAGTCATCACCCTCTGGGGTATTCTGGGATACGACGAAGGGAAAGCTCATATAGATCTAGGCACTCCATGATATTGTTCCAAAACCATTAAAACCGGGTGACCTGGAAGGTAGAGGGGGTAGAGAAGGAGGGATTCTCACGGCGCTAAGCATCCTCCATGTTGACCAACCTAGCATCTGGGAGGTGACCTAAGCATCTACAGATGGGCTTAGTCCCATTGTGTTGAGATCCCATCACCTTCTCTTGGTTGAAGAGGAATATCACTGTGAGGTAGACAACTAGTTAGGCCATCAAATGTTTAGGGTTAATCACTGTACTTGTTTACAATTTCTATTTATTTATGCTTGCATACACAACCACTATACATGAAATCTACCATGATGAATTCATAAACCATATTACAACAACCAAGTACCAGAAAAAACAAGCAAACAACCACACCATACCAGCTAATTAACCCAACTCAGTTCATGACGCTGAGTAAGCCTTAAAATTTACTAATTTACACTAAGAAAAAAACTCTACAGTCTTTGAGGACATAAGTCCCTGACTAATTCAACTATGGGAAATGCTTGGGCTCTGCCCAAAAACTCATTGTGAGGAGTACCACAAGAACCCCAAAGTAGCTGACTACTGAGAGGAATTGCCAAGCGAAACGGGCAATGAACCCTTCCGATTGAGTAGAAGCACCTGTGAGGAACAAGCCAAGCACTATCTTTCAGCAGTCTTGGTGGCCAACTGACCACCTGTAGCCAATAGGAATCCACTAAAATTAGGGTCCAAATCTCATACCCACCAATTTCACACACACAATCAAACACAATTAATCCTCCACGCTCTTCTTCACGCCTAAGAGGAGAACCACCACCATTTGGAGCACTCAATCAACACCGTCAAAGCTGTTCTTAGTGACCTCCCACACCATCAGAGGGACACACAGCCTTTGATTCTAGTTCAGACCCATATCAATCTAAACTAGACCTCCACATCGCACCATCAAGTCCCATGGCTAGTGCAAACCCGGATCCATTTTTTGGCCTAACCTTAGCAAGTGGACCCATGTCCACATCACAACCTGTCACTCACAACTTGGTAAGTGGCCCAAGCATAGTCATGCAGACTATCATTAGCAAACTGCCACCACCCATAGTGACCAGCCAAGCTAGCCCAGTGGTAACACATAGAAGCAGGGGCCCCTCCACACCCACTACCCCTCCTGCCACACAGGGGGGAAGTACACCATCCACCTACATTGCCCCTACTGTCATACATGGGGGAAATTCCCTCACCACCCATACCATCCCCCACATAGCACTTGGGGGCACTGGCCTATCTGCAATGGTGCCATCGCAAGCACCCCCAGCCATGCAGATGCATTATGCACCTGTAAACCTCACCATGATCGCAGCCCCATCCCACATCAACTTGGGGTCAAATCTACCCTTCATGGCTCATCTAAAGTTGCCTGATTTGTCTAGATTAATAAACAACCCCATCCATCACCAATATTTTTGGCCACCTATGCCAACTAAGCTGCCATCAGACATCCATAAGTTTGAAGGCAAAGCCGGGGAATGTCCCCAAAACCACATAATGACATTCCATCTATGGTGCTCATCCAACAGCATTGTAGATGACTCCATCAGGATGAGGCTGTTCCAACGCAACCTTACAGGTGCTGCGGCCAAATGGTACATCAAGCTGCCATAAGCCAAGTACCCTGACTTCAACTCCCTAGCCTTCATGTTCCTACAGTATTTCCAACTCCCTGTCAAATATGACGAGGGGGTGGAGATCCTACTATCCTGTCGTCAAAGCACCGCCACTCACATAAATGACCATATCCACGAGTGGCGGCAATGGTGTAGCTTATGCAAAATCCAACTAGATGACAGGATCTTCTTGGATTGGTTCCTTAAGACTTTTCTCCTGCCCATTTCAAAGGACGTCGCATCCGAACATCCCCAATCTGAGGAAGAATCTATATTGAAGGCTCAACAATTTGATTTGATCTACTCTCAGTCTAGATACCTGTATACTGTCATTCTAGATGCTCCCCATCCAAGTACCTCCTACCGCGATGCACCGGGTGCATCCCACGCTGCGGATGACATCATAGGGTCGTTCTCCCAACAACCACAGCCTCGACTGACACCACCTTCCGTTACACCACAACCAAGCAACACTGTTAGTGTCGCTTACAAGAACCAAGCTCTAGACTATGCTAGAATGATGTCCCAGTCTGGAGCAGCAACTTCTTATGCACAACTTGCACCACCGCAGTAGGCTCAGGCCATGGCTTGGCCAACACAGTAGTATGTGGGGAAAATTACCACATTTGTGGCACCACCACCTCTAGTGTACTGCCAATGCAACCAGTTCAAGCCCCCGCCCCCAATTCTCCTACTCCATTGGGATAGGTGTTTGCACAACAAAACCATCCCAACTAGCTTTCTCCCAATAATCAACAAGGGTAAGCTAGGAATAACTGGCCCCGCAACCAAGGCAATAACAAACCATAGGGAGGCGGTCAACAATCGAATCCTCCCAATAATGCCGTGGAAAACTGGCCAGCCCAGAACCCCCCATGACCAAATGCACCAAGACGCAACTCCCCATTATGCACAAACCAACCATGCACACTCTGTGAGGTATATGGGCACTACACATTCAAGTTTCCCTTCCTGGGTCATGTGAAGCAAGCCATTTGAAATGAGGCCCAAGAGGTCGCTAACGCTGCAAACCAAGCACCACCCAACCCGACACCTCAAGGGCCTCCTCCTATGGTGCTTCAAAACCCATTGCTAGTCCAAGGACATGAGGCAATCATACCCCCTCCCCAATCCAATCCCAATGCTCTGGGGGCACCACCCATAGCCGAAACAGGTGTTCACCACCTGCTAGCCATGACCACTGAAGAGGTCAACTTGCAAACTCAACAGAATTAGTATGGTACCACCACCGAACCTACTGACTCATCAGCAACATCCATATCCAAGAAAACCAACCTACCTCTCCAATTACTGCCATTCCCATGCCCCCCATATGTAGAATCGCTAATAATGCCACCGCTAGAGCTGCAGTCAGCTATAGAATTATGGATGATTTGGCCCAAACGCCAACTGCCATGTTCATTCTTGAGGTACTTAAAATGTGCCCAATGCAACGAAAAGACTTACTAGCCACTTTAGGGGCAGTAGACCCCTTCGAATCCAAGTTAATCACATTTGACATGGAGAACAGAGAGCCACACATGCCCTCCACTATTTCCTTCCAAATACCAGTGTCCATCCGGAACTTGGTTGTGCATCGATGCATAGTGGATGAGGGGGCATCCACGTGTGTCATGTCTACCTTGGTTTGGAAGAATCTTGGATCACCAATTCTGCAACCATCCTCCATGACTCTGCGCGATTATGATAGACACCCCACTAAAGCTCAAGGAATCCTCCCCCAAGTCCCCATCACGTTAGTTGGGAAGACAGTCCTGATCGACATCGAAGTCATCAATGCTCAACTAGATTGCAACCTCCTCCTTGGGAGGATTTTCATGTATTCCATGCAAACCATTGCGTCAACTATCTTCCACCTCATGATGTTCCCCCATGAAGGGAAGATTGTGACGGTTGAACAACTCACCTACCATGATCCGTAAGGGTTAACAACGACTTCCAATGTTATCCCTACCATCACCACCATTGAGCCGCAAGGGGTGACATCACAGGCTAACGTCATCCCTGCAACCAACACCATGGTTGAAAACACACCAGCCTTCTCATCGTTGAATGTGGGCCCTAGGTTGTTTACCGATGTTAGTTTTTCATCACATTAAGCTAGCATTATGATATTAGGATCTTTTCACTGAGAGAATAACAAGCACATCAATAAAACATAATCACATCACAAGAGACAAGAGACACAAAGAGTTTTACTCGGGGAAACCATAAAGGAGAAAACCCCACAACTTCCTTAGAGATAGAATCAGCACCAAAACAGTAAGAGATCTCCCAAAACAGCAGTAGTCTTCTTCTTCTGTCTAGTCCCAGTATTTCCTTCTTCACTAGTGTGCCACACTTGAGAGAGTGAATGATGTGTGTAATAAATAGAGAGTCTCACTCTCTATTTATATTCTTCCATTCACTTGAAGTGCACTTAATCACGTAGGCTCAACTTACAATTACTTACCCGAGCCTACACCTTAATTAGTGTATAATAACTCAAGTGCCTCGAAACTATGGGGACTTACCTAATGACTTGAAATGACTTGTTTACATTATTAATCTTCCCGATCAGAACATCAGGGCATGATCACATGACTTAAATACATAATAGAAACATCCTGGAATAAACATCGGGTTACAATATATAAGATACATAGAAGAATACATTCCAAAGTTACATATACATCAACACTCCCTCTTAACTAGGAAGGTATTCTTTCGACACAATTTTCAGCACTGGTCTTCTTCTCTGTATCAACTGGATCATCTCATCTTCAAGTCATCTTCATCTTCAAGTCATCTTCGTCTTCAAGTCATATTCATCTTCAAGTCATCATCGGATCTGGATCATCTCTCGATCTGGATCATCATGGAACATCATCACTAGATCTGGATCATCTCTCGATCTAGATCATCATCACTAGACTGGATCTGGATCATCACTCGATCTGGATCATCATCACTAGACTGGATCTGGATCATCACTCGATCTGGATCATTACTGCTGGATCATCATTACTAGATCTGGATCATCACTCGATCTGGATCATTACTGCTGGATCATCATTACTAGATCTGGATCATCACTCGATCTGGATCAACACTGGTGCTATCTCATGATTCTTCTCGTCACAGGAAGTTCTACAAAGCAAGCCCTTTTTCATGTTGGTTGTAGGCCTACCCTCATGTAGGTCTTCGCCCAGAACTTACATTTGACCTGCTCATCAGAAAGGCACGCCCAGCACTCACATCTGATCATGTAGTAAACTGCAATCCCATCAGAAAGGCCCAGCACTCACATTCACTAGCATGATAGGACACACCTACGATCATCTGTGAAATGGCTCAGCACTTACATCTGACCTACTCGTCAGAAAGGCACAACCATCCAGGGGAACATATCCAACCACACTGATGGAAGACTCCCATCCAGACAGGAACACATCCTATCACAGTGATGAGAGATTTCAGCACTTACATCTGACCTACTCGTCAGAAGGGCACAACCATCCAGGGGAACACATCCAACCACACTAATGGAAGACTCCCATCTAGACAGGAACACATCCTATCACAGTGATGAGAGATTTTAGCACTTACATCTGACCTACTCATCAGAATGGCGGTAGCCCTTACATCTGTCCTACTTGACAGAATGGCCGACACTCACATCTAACATGGAAAGAACTAAATACTTTAGCCATGACCAGAATGGAACTGCCCTTACATCTGACCTGCTCGTTAGAATGGCGGTAGCCCTTACATCTGTCCTACTCGACAGAATGGTCGACACTCACATCTGACATGGAAGGAACTAAATCCTTTATCCATGAACAGAATGGCACTACCCTTACATCTGACTTGCTCGTCAGAATGGCAGTAGCCCTTACATCTGTCCTACTTGACAGCATGGCCGGCACTCACATCTAACATGGAAGGAACTAAATCCTTTAGCCATGAATAGAATGGAACTGCCCTTACATCTGACCTGCTCGTCAGAATGGTGATAAACCTTACATATGTCCTACTCAACAGAATGGCAGGCACTCACATCTGACATGGAAGGAACTAAATCCTTTAGCCATGAATAGAATGGCACTGCCCTTACATCTGACCTGCTCGTCAGAATGGCAGTAGCCCTTACATCTGTCCTACTTGACAGAATGGCTAGCTCTCACATCTGCCATGGGAGGAACTTAATCCTTTAGCCATGAATAGAATGGCTCAGCCCTTACATCTAACCTGCTCATCAGAATGGCTCTCTCAGTCCCAGAGTGAGTGTTCCTGGTAACTGACCAGGTGCCTCCATTCCTAGAATGGCAGTCAGCACTCATATCTGACATGGAAGGAACCAAATCCTCTCGCCATGACAGAATGGCTCATCCCTTACATCTGACATGCTCGTCAGAATGGCTTTGAATCTATAGAACTCAAATCTAACATGGAAGGAACTGAATCCTCTCACCATGATAGAATGGCTCAGCCCTTACATCTGACCATGGAAGGAACCAATCCTCTCACCATGTCAGAATGGATATGGGTCTCATCACTTTCTCTGGGAGGAAGCCTCAATCTGGAGAACACCAAGTCTCTCTCTGAAGTACTCGAACTTCAGCCTAGCCAATGGCTTCGTCAATACATCAGCTATCTGTTCCTCCATCACAACATACAGGAGCTTCACTGCTCCTCTCTGCACCATATCCCTGATATAGTGATACTTGATCTCGATATGCTTCGACTTGTCATGGAACACTGGATTCTCTGACAACTTCACGCAACTCTAGTTGTCACAATGTATTCAAGTAGCATCCAACTGGAGATCAAATATATCAGACAGTAGCTTCCACAGCCATACTACCTCACAACTAGCTGAACAAGCTGCGACATACTCTGCTTCAGCTGTACTCAGTGCCACACAGGATTGCTTCTTGCTAAACCAAGAGATCACACATGATCCCATACTGAAGCAACATCCTGAAGTACTCTTCCTGTCGATGGAACTGCCTGCCCAATCTGAATCAACATAACCCTCCAGGTTAATCTTCTGATTCGCATCGTACTTGATCCCATAATAAACTGTACCCCTGCATGCTTTGCAACCATCAGGTGAATCTGTCTCAATGTGTTCACAGCAAAGCAAATATCTGGTCTCATGTACATCAAGGACCCAATCATCTGATGATACACTATAGCATCAACTGACTCTAATGAAGCATCACTCAATAGCTTCATGTTCGATGCCATAGGTGTGGTCATGCAATCCGTCATCTTGAACCTCTTCAGGATCTCTACTGCATACTTTTCTTGTCCACACCTCCATGCCTAGAAAATAGTGCATCGGCACATAACATGAGCATCACTGGTCTTCCTCCTTCAACCTTGAAGCAAAGGTTGGAATCCAATTTAGTCTCGGTCAAGCCTAGAGTCATCAGTAATCTGTCCATCCTGTCATACCATGTCGAACCTCAGAATATTTTGTAGTCACTCCCTCTGAAGCGAAGCATCGTACTCCCTCTGTCTTCTGCACTGAAAATATTTTGTACCGGAGTGACAAGTAGCTTCCTATGCTACTAATATTCTATGTGACCATCTAGTGTATAGACTTGCATCTTCAACCTTGTAGCAAAGGTTAAGATCTTCATCAATCTCATCATGTATGTGTTTCAACTCTTACTGGATGCAAATGTCTCTTCATAGTCTAGGCCTTCTTTTCATGAGAATCCTCATGCTACAAATCTTGCTTTGTATCCCATGATGTTTCCATCTATTGCATGATGGAACTATGAACTTCTCTTCAGGTCTCGATACTGTGCCCTGACATCATTCTTCTTG